>OY992887.1:53536569-53855569 GCA_963921405.1 Cepaea hortensis
CGGAGTATTGAGGTTATATAGGTTATGCATGCCACTTATCTGGCTTCTTGAGGGGCACTGGCAGTCCTGAGGAAAATACCGATTGACGGTCCTATGCTCTCACGGCACCTAAAGACGAATGCGCTCCTCATTCACCGAGGATGGCACCCTCAGACCAGGGATATTCCCAGTTTTAGAACATCATATGTATCAACAGACCACCACCCATCATTATATGTCAACAATACGTATAATACAAATGTACTTATCCTCACAAACAAACCCGAAAAGTGCGCTTATACTACTGAACTGAGTTTATTCAGCCATACCTTCTTCGCTATGGTTTGTCACTCCCATGATCTGACGTGACCAATGTCTCACACACATCCACATGACATAAGCATCCCTCTATCATGTATGAAAGACATGTCTCTTCCTTTAGTGTACCGAGCCTCATACTCAGCAGTACCTTTAATTACTCATTGGTCTATATTACCGGTATGTCTCCGATCAGGACGGGCACCTTCTTTGGGTTATGGTGTCACATAAAGTTATGACATGGTCAGTACACACACAATCACATATAATTCCCATACACAATATATATATATATATATATATATATATATATATATATATATATATATATATATATATATATATATATATATATATATATATATATATAAGAGGCATGCGCATTTTAACACATATAAAAGAGATACTTAGGTAATAGCAAAGAAATCCCAGCTTTGAAGATCTTCTCATCATCTTATGATAAGCAAAGTAAGACAATTCAGCTATTTTATTACCCAACTATTCGTTATATCTCGTGTCAGAAATGCCACTTCAGATGACGGAACTCACTAATATTTTTAAAGACATTTACTGTCTCTGAGTCTAAAAATTATGGCATTCAATCTTACCTGTTGTTAACAGAGCGACACCAATAAAAACAATTATCCAACAAGCAAATGCACAACCGGCTCTTAACACTTCATGTTTTTGAATGCATTAAATCATATTTCTGTTCCTACATTGAAAACAAGATGGCCCCTTTCTTACATTACAGTACATTGCAATCCGCCTTACAATAACACATCGCCGGGCTAATTATAGAATATTTTTGATTTGACAAAAACAACATGGGCGTTACTCGTTGACTGTCGGTGACTAAAGAATGTTCGTCTTAGCTCTACCACTGTAAATCCGAAAATGGCACTTTTGGTGCTGCAAAATGTCACATACACCAAGCGTGAGGGTGCCTGTGGCAGGAGACATGTCCAGATATCGAGAAGCTCCTCGGCAGATCGTGATGCCAGCGACGTTTTGCAAATGGCCTGATACATGTCGACAGCTTACAGAATTGTGGACTGGTGACGACTTACCTCCGTCCCCATTGGTAAGCAACCCATTATGAGCATGTTCGTTAGCTCTTAAAGCTCTTATTGGGGCAGAATTATGGCAATGATTGTTTACGATTGTCTCGGGCAAATATGCAGTCTCGCAACGTACACAATATGAGGCCTCATTACTCTTAATCAAGGTGAACACCACGGTCGATCCTCCCTTTGTTAACCAGACATGTCTGCCCAGGATGCTCCACCTGAAGGTGAAGTGAGATATTGGTTGGTTTAAGCTGACGCATCAGATGACGGGGTAGTGCAGTGGCTAGAAAGCTTTCCTTCCTGTTGTCGAACTCACATCGAGGTGGCTGTTGAAACCTGTCCTTGGCTCCTGCGTCGAGCCCACCTAACCTAAAATGGGTAAAGGCGGCCGGTGTCATATTGAAGCCATCACACATCTGACACTGCTGTGGTTATAACTATAAGGGGCTAGAATCACATGCCCAATGCGCCTCACGGCATGCAGAAATAGTCCTGTACCCTTATTTTACACAGCATATGAGAATCTCTGCATTACGCAGTAAAGAAGCAAGTAGTTATACACGATGGAAATTATTCCTACAAATAACAAGTTGTCAGTTGCAGTGAGATAAAGATTGTTAAATTGTTAGATAGAAAATATAGTTTTGTATACATGTGAAACATTGACAATTCATCACACAAGCTGAAAAACACCTTGATGCAGTGGGAAAGTGTTTTCTGAGAAGAATGTAAAGAATATCATGGACGGACAGATAACGAATCGAACATCCCCCAAGAAACAAATGAAACCAGTAAACTGATGAGAGAAAACAAATGTCAACAGTCGCGATTTTGTGGTCACGTTTTGAGAAGAAATAAACTAGAAAATGTAGGGGCAACTGGCAAAGTTGATGGAAACGAGCAGGTGGGAGAAAACATGATGAATACCTGGATGGTTTGGCTACATGGCTTAAGCTAGAGAGGCACATAGAGCTGGTGATTGCGTGAGATGGCGAACAATGACCGCCCTCGCCTATCGACATTCCACGTAATGATGATGAGTTAGATTGTTCTCTTTCATGAGCTGGTCTAAATGTTAAAAGCTAGTTGCATATTTTACAGGACGTCTCAGTCAACACCAATTTTTTTTCGTTTTCTGAACGACTGACACTCATACCACTGAAAGTAGTCAATCCACTTTCTATGGGCACTTCATGGTATAAAGTGGGAAAGTCGGGACAACAAGAACATTGATAAGGCAGAGAATAAGTGAGGAAGATCTAGGAACAAGACGCTAGACAGTGGACAGACTGTGGACATGCATGACAACCAAGATCGTACGGCAAGAGCTGTGGAGTCTCGTCCTTACTGCCGCTCTTGACAGTTACATGTAAAGAAACTCATTTGGCAGATAGCACTGTAGCACTAGCATGTTATTTTCTTCTTCTGTGATCTTTTATCCACCAGTTGGGAATATGCCCTCAAATAGCTCACTCTAAGCCGCCCTTCTCTATCTCGTGTTCTCCGCCCGCGTCCTCCCGTTTTTAAAGCTTCCATTATTTCATCTTAGCTGTGAATTCCAGACAATGGTCTTTTTAGTAATACTATTCTCAGGTTTTCTCGGTGTATACATATACTAGGTAACGGTATATTAAATTTTAATGACCAAATTTCTTTCTTGCAGGCTTTCTTGTTCAGAAAATGTCCAGAAAACAGAAGATTATAGAGTGCCCATGTTACAGCTTCTGTCACTACTGGGGGTTTAATCAAGATCATTGTGTTGGTAAGCAAGCTTGCTAACCACTACGCCACCATTATTCCATCTTGAAAGTTGTCTACTTATGAAGACTTAGAAATGAAACGTTAGTTTTTCTTGCCTTCTAACTAGCTGTCTAGATACTCATTGTAGAGGTTGTTTGTCCATCAAGATTGATGATGACCATTCATTTCATTCATTGGGGTTTCAAGTATGGAGCCGTGAGTTGTAAGATGGCTGATAAGGCCCATTATGGCTCGAAATGTACTTTGAAAATGTGAGCAAAGAATGCTTGACGTGTGAAGAATGACTGGCGCGATGAATTGGATTAAAGTGAGGAAGAGTTGCGCAATTCGTCGACCTCACTCCTGAGTCCATCTGAATCCAGTGGCAAGACAAGTCAAGACGACTGGAGACGAATACAGGTGCGGTGGGTGACCCGGGCGCTCTACGTGCCTTGCCGTGCTCATTACGTTCCCCAATGCTTTACAGTTAAACGCCGTCTTGCCCGTTGAATCATCAGTGATTTCATCCGCTCAGTCTGCCGAATCCTGTCTTCACATGCTGGGTAGGCATACCCTAGTTCGCCGCTTGGTTTGACACCAAATCGGCTACCCATGCCTGGTTTAGCCAGCCTCTCACAGCTGTTGCCCGGGGGGTGGCCGCTGTCGCATGCTGACAGCTACTAGGAGCCACAGGCGTGAGCTGGATGTCAGGCTTGGACCAGTGGGGGATGGGTCCTGAAGAGGACATGAGAGTCATCCTTACCAAAGATACTACCAATGCCTAACACCCCGTACCCCCTGACTCATTGTAGTACACTGACTAAGACGACCACGCTTGTAGTTATGATAGCACGAACAATGATGCTACTCCAGCCAGAAAGATTAATCCAGTGTTCACTGATTGAGATCTTGAGTAAACATGGAATGTTTCATCTTCACTGTGGATTCCAGGTAATGGCCTTTTTAGTAATACTATTCTCATGTTTTCTTAGTGGATACATATACCGGGTAACTTCAAGACTGACAGCTCCTCGAGAGAAGTTAACTGTCGACGCGGCATTATCCAACCTGGTTGAGGTAGTTACTGTATGGTGATATGACAACGTTCAGACAACTTTCAAAAGAGATGTGGGTATTTGTAAGCGAATTAAGAAGAAGCAGGAGAAGGCGAGAAGGCGAATGAGATGATGATGATGATGAAGAAGAAGAAGAAGAAGAAGAAGAAGAAGAAGAAGAAAAGGTGGAGGAGGAGGAGGCGTGAACGGCGGCGGCGGCAGCAGCAGCAGCAGCAGCAGCAGCAGCAGCAGCAGCAACAACAACAGCAAGGGGAAGAGAGAATAAGAATGAGGAAGTGGATGAAGAAGAGGAGGAGAAGAAGAGAAGAAGCAACAGCAGCAGCAACAGGGGGGGGGGGGGGGGGAGCAGGTAAGAGGAATGTGTAGAGCTATAATGGGTAACAATATATGCATGAAATAGTACGGCATACGTCCCATTTTTACACCCACGTATTTCACGCAAATACGCTGTTTCTGAACAAACAGGAACGTGTGCAATCGTGGGCGTGTCTTCAGATTGGCATAACAATTGCAGCTTTGCAACGTAACAAACGTCCTTTTGGAGACGAGGACGGGTGGAGGAGGAAAGCCTGATTGTACACAAGGAACATGTCGGTCATCAACAAATACGGTTTAGAAATTCACTGATTGTGAAAGCAAATAAATTACCACACGTTGTGCAATAATCAAACATGATGGAATGTATTAACATATTGAAAATCAATTTCCGGAAGAGAAAATCTACACCGGTTGTTGCTGGAAATGTTGTCATAATGTACTCTTTAGGCACTGACGATATGGACCTTTTATGAATCTCTAATGTGCCTTTATGACGTATAAAAACATATGTAGTTGCATATCCTTTAAGGACATCGCAGTCAACCCAAGCATATTTTGGCTGTTTCTGATTTCTTGGAAAGTTTACGTTCAGTAGTTTACCATTCCTCTCTGAACAACCCACACTCACACCATTATATGAAAATCAACGCAAGGCGGTCTGCTTGTAACTTATAAAAGAAAACCATTTTTTTTTTATCTCTATGGCAAGCGGAAACTGCGGTAGCGCCGTGGCCACCAAGCTTGCCTGTCGGCCCAATTGTCGAGTGTTCGAAGTGAATCCATGCGGGAGTTTAAACATATTGATCTGTGTCTCCTAGGTCAACTCAGTACCAGGAACTGTTCTGGAAAGTAAATGCGATTGGTGTGATATAAACCACATGATCCATCGATTAGTCAATAGAAATATGGGCCTAGCAATATATACCAACTTTACTTCTGAGCTAAAAAGATACATCGCAGTATTACTATCAAGCCGTTTTGAAACTTCCTACTCCACTCATACACTTGCTGGACAGACAGGTATGCATCACCATACTGGACCTTCATTCATACACTTGCTGGGCTGACAGGCATGCATCACCATACTGGACCTTCATTCATACACTAAACTGGACCTTCATTCGCCGATACATTGATGTAGGTTTCACCTCTTCAATAATATTTCATCATCATCAAGTGCCGTGCCGGCTGGCGTAGGCGTTCATGGCTCTCCATAGATCTCGGTCTTTGGTTTTCTGGATCAACTCTGCTGCTGATATTCCTCCATGCCACCGTCTCAATCCATCCAGCATCACTTCTCTTGGTCTACCTCTGCCTCTCTTCCCCTCGATCTTTCCAGTTGTTACGATGTTCTCCAATGCCTCTCTTCTCATCACATGACCGAGGAAAGCTGTTTGTCTCTGTCTTATTGTTGTATATAATGTTCTAGTTTCATTAGCCTGTTTCAGGCAGTCGTCGTTAGTTACTCTGGCAGTCCAAGGAATTCGCAACATTCGTCTCAGGAACCACATCTCTGTTGCTTCTAATTTCTTCTTAATTTGTTCATTTACATTCCAAGATTCACTGCCATACAGCAAAACTGGTTCTACATAGCATTTCAGCACTCTCTTTCTTACATTCAATGATAGTGACTTATTGCATAAGATACTCTTCATCAATAATATTTAAGAAAAATAAAATAAAATAACGGATAACAGAAGGCTGCTCCTCTTTGGTGCATGTCAAAAGTGGGGCGTAACACTCTTGACATCCTTAACAACACTATTGACAGGTTACGAGACAATGGCATGGTTATTGTAAAAGGAAATTAAAATATGAATATCTATTGCTCTTCAAAAACTAAAATAACATACTAAAGTGTGTAGTGGGACAGATAGAGCTACTGATTTTTAAGTGCACGTTTCTTTCTCATTGCAACATACACAGGTGAACCCGGACCCTTACTAAACAAGCTGAACAACTCATAAATACCTTTGAGTATAAATGTTACAGACGGGTTATAAGAATATATTGGATACAGAAAAGAACAAATGCATATATACGACAAGAGCTGAATACTGAAGAAGTCTGGCTACTAAAGACGATAAAAACAAAGAAAATTGAAAAATGTTAATCACTTGAAGCGTGATGAAAGTTTAAAAAGAAAAATAGTGGAGGGGTATAAGCCCGGAAAGAGAATAAGAGGAAGGTCAAAGAGAAGATAGGTGTAGGATGTGGCAGTGTAAACTTCTACTTTCTCTCTCTGTCTCCCTCTCTCTTCTCTGCCTGCCTGCCTCCCTGCCTGTGTGTCTGTCTGTCTGTCTGTCTGTCTGTCTGGCTGTCTGTCTGTCTGTCTGTCTGTCTGTCTGTCTGTCTGTCTGTCTGTCTGGCTGTCTGTCTGTCTGTCTGTCTGTCTGTCTGTCTGTCTGTCTGTCTGTCTGTCTGTCTGTCTGTCATGAAAAAGTACTTATCTGTTTGAACATGTCCACAACTGAATCCACCGTAAGATTACTTATTGCAATACTAATCTACAATCCAGGTAGAGAACATGAATTAATGTGTCCATGTTTTACTTGTCATTCAGCGTCTGTGGTTTCTCATCCACAAAGAAACCGTTTCCAAGCTTATCTTTCTGTAATGCTAGTCTACATTCTTGACAGAAACAATGTCATGGGAAAATACGAATATGCTTATTCCATTGACGTCACACAAGATGCAATTGTCCCATTCAAATGCCATACATTATTAAGTAACCACAGACCAGTCTGCTGTTGTTGTTGTTTTGTTTGTTTGTTTTTGTTTGTTTTTTGTTTTTTTTTGTTTTTTTGTTTGTTTGTTTTTTTTTAGCGCTTGCTCGCTTTGAACTCAAGCGTAGTCCACACACACACACTACTTCTAGTAGCACTGGACTGAATTTTGCTTATTGATTAGATTTCCCTTTTAACAGTGTCCCTCGCCATCTAGCGAACCAACTCCGAATTCAAAGATATATATATATATACTATCTGACCCGGCCCGGCTTCGCCCAGGCCCTGGAGGGGATCTATCTATCTATCAGTCTGTCTGTCTGTCTGTCTGTCTGTCTGTCTGTCTGGCTGACCCGGCCCGGCTTCACCCAGTCCCTGGTGGGGAGCATCTCATTTAATTAATATAAGTAGTCATATAAGCTCTCCCGTTCCCGACTATCTGTCTGTCTGTCTGTCTGTCTGTCTGACCCGGCTTCACCCAGTCCCTGGTGGGGAGCATCTCATTTTATTCATATACGTAGTCATATAAGCTCTCCCGTTCCCGACTATCTGTTTGTCTGTCTATCTGTCTGTCTGTCTGTCCCGGCCCGGCTTCACCCAGTCCCTGGTAGGGAGCATGTCATTTAATTCATTCATATAAGTAGTCAAATAAGCTTCCGTTCCCGACTATCTGTCTATCTGTCTGACCCGGCGTGGTTTCGCCCAGCTCCTGGCGCACAGTAACTTAAAAGAATGTCCTTCCACACACCATTCATTATTTTTAATGAAAACTGTTTTTAATCACCAACATGACAGTTGATAAGTTTTGTAAGCAGAAAAAGATGGGTTAAAATGTTATGCATAATGCATTATTTTTATGCAAACTTTAAAAATACCTTAAAGATTATATAATTAGTTAATATAACTCATATGCCTAAAAATAACTATAGACAAAGAGTTTAACAATAGTGCAGGTAAGTCCAACAATATGACTATAAAGTATATAGAAATGTTATTAAAAGTTATGCCCCTTGAAATAACTTTGCTAGAGTGAAGTCCCCCTGCTATATAGACATTATATAATGAAAATGGAAAAGTAAATGTTATTAAATAAGTCGAAGATTTTACATTAAGAAATTATTATAGTCGGTTGCCAATGAATGAAAGGAAGACGTGTAGAAAATTTCATCTCAATCGGATGTACCGTTATCGAACGCATCCAATACAAAAATCCCCACACACAAACAAACATACACTCTGTTTTATATATATATATATAAGGGTCATAGAAGTGTATAGAAATACAAATATGGTCAATAATGTAAAATACAGTTGCATTGGATTTACTTGGAAACGGTTAAGTTTAAAAAAAAAAAAAAAACAGCAGAAGAAGACCCTTTTTTTCAAGCCATAAGTGCAGTGGTAATATATCAATGTCATATGTTCTCATATATTGGTAGACCTATTGACACTCTGGATGATGTGGTTTGTATCTCGCCGGCCGCTTTTACTTCCCAAGACTTGACTTTCCTGGTACCGGGGAAGTGGAGAACAGGAAGACGACAACGTGTCTGGGTTCAAGATGTGATAAATAATTTACACGCGAGACTAAAAGAATCAAGGCTTCTGGCTTATGACGGAGAAAAATGGGGAAAGATTGTTATGACGTCGAAGCCTTGCACAAGAAAAGCCAGTGAATGATGCTCATAGAAGTAGGGGAAAGAAGTAGAGACTAGAGGACCCACTAGACAACATAAACATTGAAAGCTCTAGTTATCAACATCATTGTCTCTTGTAGTCGTGTTTTAGTAAAGCTCACAATCTACTTCTCGTTTATTTGGGTGATTCATTCATTGCCTAGTTATCAACCGGGATTCGAACCTGTTACCTCCAAATGACGACAGCGCATAGCTGCAGGAACAAGTGTACTTCGACGCACGACCAACTAGACAACTGAATAAAGTGTACAGTGGGACAGGTAGAACTACACAAATTTGATTTTTAAGAGCATGCATCTTTGCCATTGCAACATACGCCTGTGAGACCTGGACACTTAATAAACAAGCTGAAGATAGAGACAGACATGCCTCAGCATGGGCGTCGCACCAAGGATTCTTTTTGTGTTTTAAATTTCTATGTTCTTCTTTATTTCATCGGTTGACATCGTTTGCTAGGCATCTGCAGAGATATATCATCAATCGCCTTGCTTCTCCACACCTTGCGATCTCCAACAGTACGCATCAATTTGTGTGCTGACAGTTGTCCATACTGTGACAAAAGATTGTCAAGAATATATATATATATACACACACACACTAGCTGACCCGGCCCGGCTTCGCCCAGTCCCTCGCGGGGATCTATCTATCTATCTGTCTGCCTGCCTGACTGCCTGCCTACCTACCCATCTATCTATCTATCTATCTATCTATCTATCTATCTATTTATCTATCTATCTATCTATCTATCTATCTATCTATCTATCTATCTATCTATCTATCTATCTATCTATCTATCTATCTATCTATCTATCTATCTATCTGTCTGTCTGTCTGTCTGTCTGTCTGTCTGTTTGTTGTCATTCAGCGTCTGAGGTTTCTCATCTATCTATCTATCTATCTATCTATCTATCTATCTATCTATCTATCTATCTATCTATCTATCTATCTATCTATCTATCTATCTATCTATCTATCTATCTATCTATCTATCTATCTATCTATCTATCTATCTATCTCTGACGACCCGGCCCGGCTGTCTATCTATTTATCCATCCATCCATAGGACCCGGCCCGAGGAGGAGGGGGAAGAGGGGGAGGAGAAGGGGGAGGGGGAGGGAGAGGAGGAAGGAGGAGGAGGGGAGGGGAGGAGGAGAAGGGGAGGAGGAGGAGGGGTAAGAGGAGGAGGTGGTAGGAGGAGGAGGGGGAGGAGGAGGAGGAGGAGGAGGGAGGAGTGGAGAGGAGGAGGATTATAACGCATATGCCTGTAGATAACTGTAGCGAAAAGGTCCACCTATTTGAGAAATATGCAACAATTTTACATATATTGCAATGCTATTAAAAGTTATGTCCCCTCGCTATATATAAATTATAATGTAAATTAAAATATTAAATAATATTAAGTAAATAACTGTTTGTACACTAACAAACTGTGACAGTTGGCAGCACGGGAATGAGAAGAAGACGTGTTGAAAATTTCATCTCAACCGGATGGACCGTTCGCGAACGCATAAATAACATACATATATACAGACAGACATTGTATTTTATATATATATATATATATATATATATATATATATATATATATATATATATATATATATATATATATAAATATAATATATATATATATATATATATATATATATATATATATATATATACAGACAGTCATAAACACTCTTACGCACGCACGAATGCACGCCCGCATTATATATATATATATATATATATATATATATATATATATATATATATATATATATATATATATATATGGAGAGAGAGAGAGAGAGAGAGAGAGAGAGAGAGAGAGAGAGAGAGAGAGAGAGAGAGAGAGAGAGAGAGAGAGAGAGAGAGAGGAAGAATCGTGTCCGCATACCGCATACTTATTCATCCCACTCAGTCCGTAGACCATTGCACCTACAATGATCAACTAAAGACCCAAAAATATTGCAGCCACAGAAGATGCTGTTACAGCAGTAAATAATTCAACTAATTGTATGGAGCGTGCGTAGTATGTACGTGAAATATGTTACATTCAAGGTACAGTAACCTCATTACAGACAAGGAAGTCAACATCGATCTTAGATGTCACAGCATATTCATAAATAGTCACCAAATTGAACACAAGCGCATTAAATTAAAACAACGGAATGTGGTGAAGCTGGTTGCTGGTTACAAAAATAAACAACATGAAACACGCACATCACATATTAGCTTCATTTCTTGCACATCAAATAGTCATCCACGATATATATATATATATATATATATATATATATATATATATATATATATATATATATATATATATATATATATATATATATATATATATCTTCTTATTCTTCTTCAGCGTTCCGAGCGTGGTGTGTGTGTGTGTGTGTGTGTGTGTGTGTGTGTGTGTGTGTCCTTGGATGGATCATGACGTACGGGACTGCTAGGGTAGGAATGGATACGGGGTTGTGCCTAGAGCGACAGGATGTGGATATCACGTGTTGATTGATGGAGTATGAATGACTCGAAAACCCAATGACCTAGTGAGTTCAGACACCACGATGCGAGTAGTTGACACCGGATCATTCGGGACCCAGCATTTGGGGAGTGAACTTTGCAATGCCGCGTCTCGCTAGAGAAACGTCCCAATAGATATGGACGTCTGACTTTCCATGAACTTGCAAATTACATAGTTTAAATTATGTTTTAGTTTTCATCTGCAGTACGATGTGAGCTATCAGAAAATTACAATCGTGAAAAATGAATGCGAATATTTTAATCGGAATAAACATGTAATGGAACGATACTAGAATTCTGTGATTTTTGGAGTGAAGTTAGCACACACTTGAATAAATATCAGCGAAGAGAAGATTATCTGATATTATTTTTTTGCTCTCGCTCGCTTTGAACTCAAGCGTTGTTCAAACACACTACTTCTAGTAGCACATGACTGAATTTTTAGTGTGTATTAGCTTTCCCTATTACCAGTGTCCCTCGCCATCAGGCGAACACGATCCGACTTCAGAGGTATTTGTCGTTTATGTCCCCAAGTCAAGGACGAGAAAATAACACTAACCGATGTAGGGGTTTAAACCCTCTACCTTAGAATAATGGATGTGTCAGAACGAGAGCTGTTATCCATTCCGCCATGCTCCAGGATATATGATGAAGGTGCCAAAGAGAGGGGACCATCAGGAGTGTTACAATTATAGATGAATAAAACGTTAATTGCATATCCTTTACCGGACGTCGCAGTCAACCTTAGCATTAGTTAGTTGTTTGTGATTTCTTGGCAAGTATACGTTCAGTAGTTTGCCATTACTGTCTGAACGATGAATAATGTTACTTTTAATTGCTATGAAACTATTAAGCAGTATCATACTGGACAGATTAAGCGACTACATCGACACACTACTAAAGGGTGAACAGGTAGGCTTCCGTTCAAATCGATACTGTACTGACCAATTATCGACTATACATATTCATTAACTAATGCCAGCGCTTAATGGAACGGCTAAAATACTAAATAGTATGACAGAATCGCCAATCTGGTTGGTACTAACCAAATACCACTGAATCAGGTCAATTAAAAAAAAATCCGCCTGGATCGAGATTCCAACAAATTATCATCGGGCCGACTGTCAAGTGTGCTAGCCACTGCGTGACCAAGTCTCTCTGGCATTCCCAAGTGGTCATTAGTTGTCTTTGTCCAGTGCGGGTTCAGATTTAGTGCATGTCCGGTGGTTATTCTTTGTTCCATACAAGGCGTGTCTGCTGGCATGATGGGATATTTGGTGAGACATAATGTACCTCTGGATCGGTCAGTCGGACAGGGTGCTGATATTTACATATTACAAGACACTAGTCTTGTTACGACCGGAAATGTCTGGTCAGGCCTGTTTTAGAAGTTTAGGCTTCTGAAGAGTGCATTAGTACAGCAAACAATAGGACGTAGTAAACCGTGTCAGGGGGCTCGTGTTCGAATTCCCATCAACACGGATTGTTAAAATTAAACTGATCTAATGTCCCACTTCGACCCACTTTAAAATGGGTGCCAGGAAATGCTCTGGGAAATAAAAGTTACCGACGTTATATTGTCCACATCACCCGTCGTGTGCCGATTGGTCGGTGTCGTGTGTGTGTAAAGAATGACTGTCGTATTAGTTACTTGTTCTTCTTTACCACTTTAGTGCCGTCCCTGGAGTGAAGAGAATCAACACCCACATTTGTTTTAATTCAATATCTCTATTCTGGAGAAATCCAGCAGACTCCGTCCACACACTCCCTCAATCTGAAGACACCTTCCTCTCACTCTTACTCACCCCTGGATCATGCCCCCTCTCATTCTTCCCCAAACATAACATACTTGACAACTCTCGCTTCAACAAATAAAAACAAGAAATTTATTAAAGCAAAGAGTATGTGTAGGAGAAGTGTATGTGTGTATAAGGTGTAGAATGTGTGACGTGTATTCTAATGGTAGACCAGTGATTTAGAAGCAAAGTCTGTAACATCATAGTGCTTAGCACATAACAGCACCATTTTTTCCGGACAGTGAACCTCACCCAGAAGATGACGACTTTCTCCAATCACTCGAACAAACAGGATGCTGGTAATCCGATAGACACTGTTGATCTTGGTCTTCACTTTACCACACGGTGAAGTTACTCTGATTCCTAATATTTGTTTGAACTGATAGTCTTCCAATTACTGAAATGTCACTTGGGGAAACTCTACTGTTTATTAGTTTCTTGTTATAACATTTTCCCCTCTTTTAGAACACAACCTATTAATGTTTGTTAGGTAGATGTGTATATAGATATATATATATATGTCCTTAGTATGCGAGTTCTTAATCTTCGGTGATGAAGCTTATCACTCATTAAACACAACACTTCTGTTCATACAATTCCACTCAGCAGAAGCCAGGTTCCCGCAAACCAACTTGGGTATAAGCCCTATGTAGTGGCCTCTCAGCAACCTCTGTCTTCAGATGCTGAGCCATCATTGTATCAACTTTGAACTGCTTCTTCGTAGTAAATCCTCTCATACTCACGTGGAACACTCAAGGGGAACTGTACATGGAACCTGTAGAGCAGATAACATCATGGTGAGGGCAACTCAGTCCTGACCGTAATTAGGTGATTGTAGGCCAATAACAGCACTCAGATCTATAACAGAGATCCGATCTCTGTCATACGGCCAAATAACTCAATCATATGATCTGAGACATGGCAACACCAGGAAAGACTAAAGGAACGGGTAGAAACCCAGCAGATGCCCTACTGAAGATCCTACCATTACACATTCTCCTCCTCCCTCTCAACCATCCTCAATCTCTCTAATTATTATTCCACTACATTGGCCTCAACTTCCCGAGTAAAATGATATATAACACAAGCTACCTGAAGCCACACAATAGAATACTAGTGCCGACGCTCTTATGATACTTTCTAGCACCGCACTTATAGAACATTCTATCACTAATCATAATACATTATATCACTACACCTATAATACATTATATCGCCACACAGTACTGTACTCTATTCCTAATCATACTCTTAAGTTAGATATAATTAATTGCCTACCATATGTCTATTCCTGTTGTTACTCGAGAAACTAGGCAATCCGATTGGATCTATGTCCGTGGATAACTATCACTACTAAGATAGGCTAGTCCCTCTAATATAACACAACTCGGAATTATCCCCAATTTTAACACTTCAGAATGTTTTCCTCGACTCCATCCACCTGTTTACTGCACTGGGTTTTATATGGGTGCTTGAGTGAGTCACCAGGAAGTCCAGACGCCAATCAGTCCAGAATCTGGCTTTGTCCTCCTGTTTCCAGACTAACCATAGTCAATTAGCTGTCAATTTTCCTTTTCATCTGGGGAGTTCTTTGTCTCATCCAACAAATATCCGGGTTGTCTGTAAGCCAGAGACCTTTCTCCCATTACAGAATCCTTCTGACCTCTAGCAGGCATTCTGTCTATCACTTGCAACGACCAACTTCCGTTTTGTAGACAAATGTCGCCAATACACACCTCTCGAACAACATCCTGTCATCAACTTGTCGACTATGTGTAGACAACTCTACGTGACTCCCTTTGATCTCATACACACTGTTGACCAGGTGCCGAGAATCTGTACCGACGTATTTTCCTCAGTTTGTTCACCATAAAAGAGTCAATTGTGTTCGCAAAATAATGTCGGATTTGGTTATCGTTGGTCGACTGACAAGTTAATTTATCCTGTGACAGTCGGTACAAATATAAGGTTCGTGCGTATATACCCAATACGCTTCTATGCATGTAAAATGGTCCTTTGCCTATACAAACACTTCACTTAACTCTTTCTGCACCATTCAGTAGTGTTGAGTGAGCAAATCACGATACGCTGAGCACATGACGACGTTTGCCTTCTCGGGGGTACGGTGGCTGTCGGGCTGAGGGACAATTGCAATTATTGGAGTCAGGCTTACGGGATTCAGATGAAGAACATAAGCAAGACACCTGAGAATCATGACCTCTGCCCCTCCTTCCCCTCCGAGAGTGCAAAGACGAAAGCTCCTTAAGTGTGTGAATCGGTCTTGTTTTACTTATAAAAGAGCCAGGGGCGTCACTAGGGGGGTGCGGGGGGTGCGGGCCGCACCGGGTGACACCATCAAGGGGTGACACCAAAATAAAAAAATTGCAAATTTGACAAAGCAGACATAGCTCTGTCTAGTCGGGTTTCATAACCGTTCATTGTTAATTTTAGAAATTTTAATGTTAAATAACAAAAATTTAACTTTGTCCGAGTTTGTCGAAGTTCTTTATTTATGTTTTACCTGAAGTATTGAAGTTATATTGTTCAATTTGTTTTCTTTCTTATGTCCTTATTAACTTTTTGACTTATTTTACAAACATTACTATATGCGATTATATATGGTACAGGAACACTCGGAAGAAGACCATGGTGAAAGTCTAGAGGGGTGACACCAAGAGTTTACCGCACTGGGTGACACCAACCCCAGTGACGCCACTGAAAAGAGCATTTGGCGTTTGGTGTTAGACTCATATTTTGATAGGCCAATCGGTACTTGCCGGCTTCGTGGCTTAGAGGTTAGCGACTTTTCTCCGTAATCTCGTATACTCTCGTAGATAACGTGATGACGGTGAGAATCAGCAGTGGTTCGAATCGCATCGGTAACTTACGGGGTATGTGAGCCGCCCGTTCAGAA
Source organism: Cepaea hortensis (assembly GCA_963921405.1). Lineage (NCBI taxonomy): Eukaryota > Metazoa > Mollusca > Gastropoda > Stylommatophora > Helicidae > Cepaea > Cepaea hortensis. Next base: position 53,552,721 of record OY992887.1, read on the forward strand.
AGCAATGGCAAACTACTGAGCGTAATCTTGCCAAGAAATCAACATACAGCTGAAAGATGCTGGTGTTGACAGCGATGTCCTGTAAAGAATATGCAAAAAAAAAAAATCGGTGCTTGGAGGATGAGACATTCAGTATCACGCCCGCCGCCTTTACTTTCCAAAACATTCCCTAGTATCCATTTGGTTTGTGTCGACCTAGGAGTCCAGGTCAATTTTTAAAGTCCGCCCCGATGCAGATTCGAACCCATGAGCACCGGGACATCTGGTCAGTATGCTACCGCAGCTTCAGGCCTAGAATATGCAAAAGCCTAATACTCCACACCACAAAGACGGTATTTGCAAAGGAACATCCTTCGCCATAAATTTCACATTGGTGCATCTTAGATTTATGCAACAATACAAGTTACTATTCAACAACCCACGCCTAGCAGATGGCCTGTATTGGTTTTACATTCCCCGAACAAGTCGCGTACACCAGTGGCCACCTGTTGTTTGCCTTTGCAGGGGCCCTCTGCCTAATCAATATTGTGTTTTCAAGGCCGCTCGTTTGTTCACAACAAAAACATCTCTGGGGTTGAGATGCACCTTATCATCAGGAGGCGTGTGTGCCTTGCAAGTGATGCACTGGTGATATGTATGTGGTGTAATCTTACCAACTGCTTTATCAGTTAATTAGACAAGTCAGGCGTGGTTGGCAAGCAGCACAGGTTCAAGTGTACTGGCTTTTCAGACTTGATTGTGCAAGCGGAAGAGATATTTAGCAAGTCGATTGCACAGTACTAATTAACTATAATTGGAAGTTATCAATCAATTAATCAACCAGCAAGTCAGTCAGTCAAGCTATCTACATACCTACTGGTATATCGTCTTGCTTGCCTGCCTGCCTACTTCCGTCCTACCTACTACAGCCTGGCTACCGACCTGCCTGCTTAACTACTAAGCTGTCCGTCCGTTTCTATGTCTGCATGTTCGTCTGTTTGTATCAAACTGTGCATACCTCTGCCCATCCAGCCTCCCTGTCAAACAAGCACCAAAATCCATCTATCCTGAAACCGTTTCACTAGTCTGTTCTATACTCTCAAACTTCTCTGCCACCTCAACATGGAGAAACAACATAAGAAAATACTCGTACAAATAACATGGCTACAACCCATGACCGTTTAGGAGGCTGAGTGGTCTCGAGGTATGGTGTCCGCCTCGAGTGCTGGAGGTCACGGGTTCAGACCCCGGTGAGGACCGGGATTTATTTAAAAAATCCACCTGGACTTCCAGTAATAAAATTTCCCCTGGTCTCTGGGTAGTGAGATCGGACGCCCGTGTGTATTGTTGCGCGCGTAAAAAATCCCTTGGCAGTTGGAAATCGAAAAAAGAGTAGCCTAACGGCGCTGCCCGGGCAAAATTTCGAGTTAAAAATCTACCTAAAGTATTTCAGGATCCTCGCCGATGCAACGGAGTTCGTGCATTGAGCTGAGTTTCTCCAGACTCAGGTTTGTGTTAGGAGGGAAACGGAGCACTTATGGGTTAAACCGTGTGTCGTGATGTTGATCCAACGACTAAAACTAAAAAAACATGACCCAAACCGAGGACAATGTCTCACTGAACGAATAAATACGCGACGACACGAGTAAACAAGTCAATGACCCATTTTCCAAGCCTGGGGTGATATTATATACATGGCGCTATATATGATATATTTGTAGACCAATCGACACTCAGTGAAGGAAGTGGTCAATATCACAGCAGCAGGCTTTACTTTCCACACCAATGCCTGGTGCTCATGTTAAGCTGGGCCAACCTGCGATCCCAGGTCCATGTTTAAAACTAAACCGCATTGAGGGGTATTCGAATACATGACCACCAGGTTGGCAGGCAGTCGAGCTAACAACCACCCCTTTTCATCTACAGAGAATGTCATATTTGCGTGTTCCCCCTGAAGATGCCCTAGAAGCCAGCCCTAGAGGCCAGCCAATCGGCCCTTTTATTTCCAAGTACACATGCCGGCTCTGTGGCGTAAGAGTTACGAATGCAATTCGTACTCCGCATACCGCGTTCGAAACACAGGCGCGGGTGATATGGATGCAGACCGCCGTGCGCTGATTCCAATACAAAGGTATGCGTGCCGGTCGTTTAGAAAGCAATGGCAAGCTACTGAACATAAACTGGTCAAGAAATCACAAAAAGCCACACACACACACACACACACACACACACACACACACACACACACACACACACAAGACCGCTGGAGTTGACTGCCACGTCCGGTAAAAGATATGAAACTAATTATTTTTAAACACTGGCGTATGTGAACAGTAGAGCGATATCAGCCTCTGTACGTGTGATAATTCTGTGTATGCCAACCATTCGTGCAGAAATATCCGGACTGAGCATTCTGGAGCATTCAACAGCCAGCTACAATGACTGCCCTAGACGACACTATGGCAAATACAAAGAACACACACAGCAGCGACTAATTAGATGTCGGCAGCCAGACGTGCTGCAATGTTTACTCAGAATAATGACACGTGATAGGCCCGGGAGACAAAAACACATATCAACTGTATAACAGCGGTTTTCATCCCGCTGATGTGGTGCCCAATCCAGGGCGCCGTGGGTGGGACTATGTATCTTTGTTTATTACCTGCAACCTAGCAACTACTTAATCTTTGATGTTTCTTTTACACATACAGGCATGCGCGCGCACTCATGCGCGCACTCATGCGCGCGCGCGCACAAACACATGTACGCATGCATGCACACAAATACACATATTTCAATTTAACGCTCGCTCGCTTTGAACTCAAGAGTATTTTTAGTGCGCCGGGCTGGGGGGGGGGGAGGGGGGGGCGTGGATTAGCTTTCCCTATTACCAGTCTCCCTTGCTATCAGGCGAATCCACTCCGACTTCAGAGGTACTTGTAATTTACGTCCTCAAGTCAAGGGCGTGAAGTCAACATGATAATCCAATTGACCGATGTGGGGGTTGAACCCGCTACCTTGCCATCAGCACATCGGAAGTTTAAGAGCTGGCGCTCTTATACATTCAGCCATGGTTACCTCCACACACACACACACACACACACACACACACACACACACACACACACACACACACACACACACACACGCTGCGTAAAATTTCAAATGGCATTTGTTTCTGCAAAGTACATTAACATTTGCATGATATGTAGGCTTTTCTTTTTTTTTTTTTTACATTCTCCTGCGAAAATAAACATAAGTCTTTGACTAATTATCTCATGGGGAAGTCACAAAAGAATGTAACTCACCTCGGGCCTTAAAAAAAGATTGAAACCGTTGCCATATAACACACGGAAAAAGTGATTAAGTTGGTAGAAAGAGATAATTAACGTAAATGGAGTGATTTTTACAAATGATCCTTGTATAATATGGCTTGAAGCTGCAACGTATAAGAAAATTTGGGAACCCCCAAGGCCTATTAATTAATAGGTTTAATTAGTGCTCGGGTATTAATTAACTCTTGTAGAAGATAGTGTTCTAAATGCGAGATTGATACACTCGAATGTTAGTTAAGTAAATAAATAACCCGGGTTCGAAGCACAGCGGTGTTGGCTTTTCGAAAAAAAGGTATAGTTGCCGGTCGTTCAGAAAGCAATGGCAAACTACTGAACATAACACTTGCCCAGGAATCACGAACAGCCAAAATGCTAGTGTTGACTGCTACGTCCTGTGAAGGACATGCAATTAAATTTTTTTTAAAAACATTGACTAGTACTCCAAAGACAGGGGCACGGACAAGGAAGAGCACTGTGCACCAATCGATAATTAGTCACTCAGTGTTGAAATAAAAGCTTTTATTTTGTTATACTGTGTCTGAATTAAAAGCGCTGGAGCGCTCGGTCTTAACCTTTCAGTGCACTGATGACGGGGTAGCGGAATCTCGTTCAGAAAGTAATGGTAAGCTAATGCTAGTAACATTGCCTAGAAAATCAATCTGGGTTGGGTTTATCGCAGCGTCTGGCATTTATCAAGCTGGTCATTGCTTTCTGAACGGCCGACGTTCAAGCCATTATGAAAATCAACACAAAACGATCGACTCCCAAATGATCTGTGCCATTTCTAATATAGTTTCAACTGTCGTATGCTGTCTGTTGTTTCCAACTTATGAAAGGTTTTTGGTGATTAAAACATGTCCTAAGCGTCTCCAAAGGGACACCCGACCCACTACACCAATGTCAATACTGAAGGTAAACAATCTTTTTCTAATGTTCTAAACATTCGGACAGTGACACTAACCACGTTATCTCAAACTAGAGGCGGACATCGTAACTTCTGAGCTACTCCGCTAATGTCAGCACATGTGCCAGCGTGGGCAGTCATTGTTCGCCATCTTCAATGATCATCAGTATCACATCAGGTATGTGTTCTTGTCCAGTTATGCCAAGGTGGTCAAGCTATCTAGGTATTCGTCATTATAAAGTGATTTGTACTGGACTGTTTTCTCAAGCCTATGGCTCATCTCAGGTTTACATGTTTACTTTCTCTCTTCTTTGATTGTCCGCAGTCTACCTACAAGGCAGCAGTCTTATGTCTCTCTCGTCAAGTTTCTATCCCTTGACCTGTTCGTCATGAGAGACCCCACCAGTAGCTGCGATACCGTCGGCATAGTTCTTGCGATCATGAGAACACGCAAACTCTCCACCACTGTAAGGTAGGGATCCAAGTATTTATCTCTGTCTTCTTCTTGCTTTTCCCCCATCCGTGTACAAGTTAGCTCAAGTGTCCAAGTGTACTACTACTCCTCATACCGTGCCCAAAACATCTTGACTGCCTACGCACCCAGTGCAACACTTTACACTCGGTCACTACTTGTGCCGTGTACTGGGTTTGACAGATCTGTTAACCAGCGGGAAGTGGGTTGCTCCAAAGTTTGCGCTAGTGCGATTTAATTTCCCAGATGATTGTCTTATCCGTGTCACCATCATATGCCGTGCTTAGTGCAGGCGATCATGTCCTCCCCCACAAACATCTTCCGATGTGTTTTTGGTAAGTCTAGTCGCTAATCGTCGTCCCTGCCAGAATTTTTCTTGTCGTCACAATTTTCTCCAGTTCTTGTCGTCTCATATCGTCACCTACAAATGGCGATTGTCTTGTCCGTGACAATAAATGACGATTGTTTCATCCGTGACAATAAATGACGATTGGCTTATCCTGGTGGAGTTTAGATAGTTGCATATCATTTACAGGACGTGGCAATCAACTTCGGCATTTATTTACTGTTAGTACATTTCTGGGCAATTTATCTTCAGTAGCCGGTCTCCCTGGCCTAGGTGTTAGCGACTTTCTCCGTAATTCCGTATACTCTCGCGAGTAACGTGATGTGCGCGAGAATCGGTGTCGGTTCTAGTCGCGTCTGTAACTTACGGGGTATGTGAGCCGGTCGCTCAGAAAGCAATGGCAAACTACTGAGCGTAATCTTGCCAAGAAATCAACAATCAGCTGAAAGATGCTGATGCTGACAGCGATGTCCTGTAAAGGATATGTGAACCAAAAAAAAAGTGTGCCATTACTTTCTGAACAGCCAAAGCTCATAGCTTATGAGAATCAACACCTAGCGATATGTTCCCAAAGCGTCTGGGGGGGGGGGGGGGGGGTTGTCTGAATGCCGGTCGTTCAGTAAGCAATAGCTTACTATTGAACGTAAACTTACCAAGAAACCACAAACCGTCAACAATGCTGGGGTTGACTGCGACGACATGTAAAGGATATGCAACTTACTAACTTATAAGAAGGTAATAAATGCAGAGCAAATACATATAATATGCAAAATGCCACAGATGGCACCTAACTCTAGGCTTGTACTTATACATAACAACTGCCCTACTAAGAAGGTCATTAATTCTTAGTTTTCTTAAAAACTAGAGCTGTTAGAAAAATAAATCTGATCATATTTTGGAATCATCAACATAAATTACCAACGAACAGCTATACAATTGAAGACACCAAAATGTGTGTAAAGCGATGTAATATTTTTATGAACACTTTTATTTAGATCATTTGCCATGATCGCCTCACAAGTAACCAGCAATGGATCTCTAGCCTCTCCGCCTCTCGCCATGATGGTAGATTCTAGGACCCTATTTTCAGTCCATCTCTTTGATATCACATTCCAATTTCAACCACTGTCTTCCTCTTTCACGTTGCTTTCTGTCTTACTTTTCAGCATAGTTTTTCAACAAGGTATTGTGTCTGTTTAGGCTTTTGTGCCCAAAACAACATAAAGCAAAAAGGTAACTTTCTGGTCTCAGTAGTAAACACGCCTAGAGCTGACAATTTTCCTGTGTTACAGAGAAAACAAAATGCACATACAAGCGATAGTTCATTCAGTACCATATGTGTAGTGTGTATAAAACCTAAATATTCTTCTTCTTCTTCTTTCGTTCGCTTGAAATATGTCTATAACTGCAGTGCTGTCTCTTGTATGAATTGAACTGTCTTTTTCAGTTCACACAGCGGTCCATAGAGTTTATCTTCCACTGTAGTCTCTCTAGGCCAGAAGGTTTGCCTAGATATGTTATATTTTGGGCAGTCTTGGAGTATGTGCTCTGCTGTCTGCGACGCCAATCCACATGTACACATGGCTGTTTCACCAATCTTGAATTTTGTATACATGTGGTTGCGTAATCTATTGTGCCCTGTTCTGAGGCGCAGAATAATGACTTGTTCTGGTCTATCCATAACGTGGTAGTCATCTTGAGCAGGTTTTGGTGGCTTTCTGACTGATTTTATCATTCTTTTCTTTTGGTGGTATGTTACAGGCACATCAGGCTGTTCTTCTTTGGCTCCTTCCTTAGCCAATTGATCAGCTCTGTCGTTCCCGGGTACTCCACAGTGGGATGGTATCCACTGTATGGTGACCTTATGCTGACTGCTAAGTTCAGAAAGTAGTGTCCTTAGTACTGGCAATTTCCCAGACAGGAGCGCCTCGAGTACTGATTTTGCATCTGTCAATAGCACCACAGGTTGTGTACCATTGCTGGTATTTAGTAATTTCTCTGTTGCTATCTTGATTGCCTCAATTTCAGCATCGTAGTTATGGCAGTACTTTCCTGTCGGTACTCTAGCTGTGTCCCTGGTATTATTTGGGTATTCTATGTACACTCCCGCTCCTCCATTTCGAACAGCATTTTGTGCTGACCCATCTGTGTAGACTCGGATCCAGAGGTCCTGTGGGTATTCTTCATCAAGGAAGCTGAGAGTGGCTGTTCTGCGCTGCACACTGTTCTGATCTTCCTTGTCAAATATTCCTCTCACTTTTGTCTGGATTTGTAATGATAGTCTATGCTCATCTTTCCACGGAGTTCGCTCTGGAATAGTTGTTAGGGGGATGCCAACTGTGGGCAGATCGGTGGTTTCTCTGCAGAGTCGTTTGGCCTGGTGGATAAAACTACTGTAGCAGAATGAATATCATATCAGTATTAGCTTAGGGGTGTAAGACTACAGCACGCTTGAGCATCCATATAGAACAGTAAGAAGGATGCTCAAGTCGTGACGTAGCTTGTTGTTGGGTAGTGACCACCAAGAACGAGGGAAGAGAAGACAACATCATAATTGATTAGAACTTGGATTTTGTATCGACCATCATGTGTAAATAAAGCCTGTTTTGAAATAACACAGCAGAACTTGTTGATCCTCTGTATACGCATTGTTACAGATGGATAAATGGTGCCGCGACCAGGATTCGATTTTTTACTTGAATGTCGCGTGAACAACGTGAAGTATGAAAGTCAACATGCCGAATGCTAAAGTGGACTAACCAATTTGTTGAGGTATGAACTAAATTTTAGACATTCATTAAATAAAAGAAAAAAAATTTCAAAATCGGACCAACTATAATTGAATCAAAGTCAAAATTTAAGCGTTTTTCAGACTACCTAAATTAAACTTACACACATCAAGATTTTTGAATGGAGCCATCTACATAATATGATTGCCTATGACTGTGGAGTTTTATCAAGCTGTTTTTCGTCAGAAATACTTGAAGCAACGTGATGTTTGTCGAATTGCTGTGAGGTTTGACTTGCATTATTTCAGCCGTTAAGTAACCTTGTGTTGAAGGTCACACATTTACATACTAGCAAAGAAATCTCAAGACAGCTATAAACAACTCGAGTTCAATAGAGAATTGGTTTAAAGGAGCTGTTTCCTTTTGTTATGTTCATTTAATATTGACTGAAGAAAAATGAGAGCTTATTTTGAGTCAACCCTATTGCTCCTTCAATTGGAAATTACGAGAAAATACAGTTGCGTTCGCTCATCCTGAACTCCAGCAAATCAAAATGTTTTCAACAAAAGCGAACATTTCAACAGGGTGTCGACCTGCTGAAGAGAAGACCCAAATTAAATCGTTCTATCGAGCTGGACTCGCTTTCAAGCCGACGCCTTGAAGAGCCCTGTTAGGGTGAAAAGAAACTGCAAGTCTGGTAGGGGCCCGACCAGGGGCTGAAAGTGAAAGTAACGAAACCTGAGACGCTGGAAGAAGGATATCACTGAAGTCGCGTTTGGGTGGCTACTAAATAATACGAACTCCAGACGTTTGAGTTATACATGAACCGTGACAAGGGATATTTTTAAAGAACGTACGTGAATTCACGCTTCTCTTGGATCAAGGAAAGACATGCTTGACGGTAATTAATTTAAGTATAACTGCTAGGAGAACATTTTTAATGTGATTTTAAGGTCATTTAGATAAATTTTTATAAATGTGAATTTGCTTGTATAGGTGTATAGTAAAATATTTCAGCATGGCAGAAGAAGGTTCACTGACACAAGTTTTGACTGGGGTAGGAACGGTAATAGGTAAACTCAACACAGTCATGAAACAACAAGGAATGGCAGCTGAAATTGTTAAATTTAGCGGACAGGCAAAAGATTTTAAGAAGTGGATAACTTCAATAGAGAAATATGCATATTTGGTGGCAGCATCAGATGAAGAGAAAATGAAACTTGCTTATCAGGCGGCAACAGAACCAATTTCTGATCATATCAGAAGAAAATTAGAGGCTAGGGTAGATGAGACATGGGAGCAGTTCAAGGACGATTTAGCCCATAAGTACGCTGAAATAACGGACCCACAACATGCGTTTTCGGTGTTAAGACAGTCCAAACAAAACACCGGAGAAACTGTACAATTGTTCAGCGATAGGTTGATTAACCTGGCTGAAGAAGCATTCTTAGGACAGAACATACGAGGAGAAGAGGTGGAGCGGATGTTGGTCGGGATTTTTGTAGATGGTATAAAATCAGATGGACTGAAATTTAAGCTGATGAGGGAAAATCCTGAGAGATTATCACAAGCTGTAGATATAGCAGTACAAGAGGAGAACTTGAGACGTAGATTTAGATTGAGAGTAGGACGGGAAATAGGTATCAGTCGAGAAGATAGGATTGAAGAGCCCATGGAGATAGGACAAACAAGGTTCGGATGGAATAGGAGAGGAGGTATACAAACAATAAAAGGTAGTAATAGAAATGCTTATGATGAAAGAAGACAAATGAGAAATCCTACAAGTGAGACGGTAGGTAACACAAATAACACAAATATAGTCTGTTGGTCTTGTGGCCAACGTGGACACATTTTTCGCTTTTGTGGTAACTGGCGTGTCCAGTCGAATACACAAAGTAGAAATGGCAATAGCAGATTAAATAGGAATGTTGAAGATAGACACATAAGTTTTACAAGTACAAGAGCGCAGGAAAACCGACGCCCTACCTATTAAATAGGACCGGTAGTAGGAGGGAAAATAACAAGGTCCCAAGATTTAAAGAATATTTTAATAACAGGTATAGTAGGAGGAGTAGGGAATGCTTTCAACTAGATGAAATCAAACAGTTTACAGAGAATAAAACAGATCCCAGCTCATGTATAATAGAAATAGGAAAATATAGAGTTCGTACATTAATTGATTCGGGAGCTCAGGTTAGTGTAATCAAAGAAAGTTTTTTATACAAAATAATGAGAAATTGCAGAATATTTAGGAGTCATAATAATCTTCACTCTGTTACAGGACAAAATTTACAAGTAGTTGGCCAAACAATAATAAATCTTAAATTAGGGGGAATCAACATAAGACATCTTTTTCATGTAGTGAAAGATTTAAATAGAAATATGCTTATAGGAAGAGATTTTCTGATAAAAAATGGTGTAAGACTTATGTTTGATCTACATAAATTAAAATTCAAGGACGTGTATGTAGATTTAGAAGAAGACATGCACATTTCATCACTGGTTAGAGTTAAAATGTCCACGACGTTAAAACCACAGACGGTTAATTTGATACAGGCAAAGGTAAAAAGAAATCCGTATTATGTAGTAGGACACACAGTTAGAATCACTTAATTGCAAAGGGAGGTAATTGATGAGCCTGGTCTAGAAGTTCCGGATGGAATAATATCATTAGATAAACACTTAACTTTTCCAGTAATGATTATTAACAACACAGGTAGAGAAATTAAATTATACAGAGGATGTGTAATAGCCAAAGTAGAACATAACATTAATGACATATTAGCAACAGATAGAGTAGAAATGCCGGGAATAAATTATTCAGAAACTCCTAGTGAAAGAATTAATAACAGACGCAGATGCGAAAGAAAAGGGAACGTGCAGAAGGATGAATTGATCCATCCATTCAGAAGAAATACAGCCCAAATACATTCACTAGACAAAATAACAAGAGAGCAAGAATTGTTGGCACAGTTAAAAACTCCACCAGAAAATAAGAAAGTATTAGAACAACTTATAAAAGAGAATCAGGATGTATTTGCAATTAATGATTTAGAATTGGGAAGGACAAAAACAGTTACGATGGAAATAGATACTGGAGATCATCCACCAATTAGTTTAAAACCGTATAGAACTCCCCTAAGAAATAGAGAAATTGTGGAAAAGGCAATAGAAGATATGTTGAAAGCAGGAATAATAACAAGATCGAAGTCAGAATGGTCATCTCCGATAGTAATTGTGACCAAAGCTGATGGTTCACATCGATTCTGCTGCGACTACCGGGCGTTGAACAAAATCACTAAAAATATAGCGTACCCATTACCGGTGATTGACGATATTTTGGGCTTACTCAATGGGTCTACTTTCTTTACCACGTTAGATGCAAGATCAGGATTTTGGTGTATACCTATGTCCCCAGACGCCCAGAAAAAGAGTGCTTTTTGTACACACGCAGGTTCTTACGAATTCTTAAGAATGCCTTTTGGAGTACGTACAGCGCCCTCTTATTATATGCTATTAATTAATCAAGTATTAGAGGGTATGCAAAAGTTTGCATTGGCATACATAGATGACATTTTAATTTATACAGCATGAGATGTAGATGATCACTTAAAACATGTAAAATTAGTATTCGACAGATTAAGAATACATGATGTCAAACTGAAGCTCAGTAAATGCGAATTTTTAAAAACAGAAACAAAGTATTTGGGGTATATTATTAATAGAGACGGAATTAAACCAGATCAAGATAAGGTTAAAATTATTAGAGAATTACCCCCTCCAACTAACTTAAAAGAAGTGCGTGCGTTTATCGGAACCTGTGGGTATTATCGGCGTTTCATTCCAGGGTTCTCAAAAATAGCAGAGCCTATTACTAACTTAACTGGCAAATACGCTAGATTTAAGTGGGATGATGAATGTCAAAAAGCGTTCGAGTTTTTAAAAAATAGCCAAACAGTAGTGCCACTATTGACATATCCAGATTTGAATAAACAGTTAATATTATATACAGATGCTTCAGATAATGCTATAGGAGCGTGTTTGGTTCAACCATATGAAGGAAAAGAATCTGGAATACCAGGGGTTAAAAATGAAAGGCCAATCTATTTCTTGTCTCATAAACTTAGCAGGTCTCAGCGGAAATGGTCTACTATTGAGAAGGAGGCTTATGCTATTCATTACGCTCTTCAGAAACTTAACTACTATCTACATAACGCAAATTTCATCATTAGAACTGACCACATGCCTTTAAAATCTTTGTTAGAAGCTCCAGTGCAGAACAGAAAAATACAGACATGGGCGTTGAATCTACAAGGATACAATACAAAAATAGAATACATACCAGGTAGGAACAACACATGCGCTGATTTATTGTCTAGAATCCCGTATCCACAGTCATCAGGAAACACGGAAGACGAAGGTGAACCGGAGATAGACGACCGAAACTGGCAAGTAAATATATTAGATTCTGCCATAATAAATAGAGAAGATTTTGAGAGTTTACTGTCGGATCAAGAGTCTGAACCTAGAGCAGAAGACCCACATTTAGCACAATTTAATATGAAAGAAGAACAAGAATTAGATCCAAAAGTCTTAGAAATAAAACAGAAATTAAAAGAAACGGATGAGAATAAGTATAAGAAGAATTATTTAGTTTTGCTAGAGGATGAACAGTTATATTACATGAGTGAAAGAAACGAACAGCTAAGGAAATATATTCCAAAACATTTGGAAAGTGAAGTTTTAAAAGCATATCATGATGAGAATGGTCATCTCGGTCGTGATAAATTAGTGAAAGCACTTACGAATAAATATTATTGGCCGAATTTATTTAAAACTGCTTGTAAATATGTCGATACGTGTGAAAGATGCAGATTAAGGAATATGAAAACAATTAAGTGTCCCTTACAAGATACAGATATTCCTCAGTTTCCAATGCAAAAAGTTAGTTTAGATATATCAGGTCCTCATCCTAGAACATTATCAGGGAACGTATATCTAATTCATATGGTGGACGTCTACAGTCTTTGGCCGGAAGTTTATGCAATCCCAGATAAGAGCGCAGATACTATCATTAATATTTTTTTTTACAGGAATTCGTACCAAGATTTAGTTGCCCACAGATTGTACTCACAGATAATGGTAAAGAATTTGTGAATAAGAAATTCGAAAAGTTATTAAAAGATTTGAATATAAAACATATAAAGACCGCATACTATAGACCTTCTTCAAATGCTAAGAACGAAAGACAACATAGAACATTGTACGATGTTATAGCAAAGATTGTCGATGAACATGAAAAAGATTGGGATCTATTCCTAGGACCTGCGCTTAGCGCTATACGCACAAATCTAAATGAGAGCACAGGGTTTTCACCATTTTATTTATTACACGGGAGAGAGCCAATACTACCCATAGATAATCTGTTAAAACCAAGACGTAAATATATGGGGGAAGACTTTCAAGAGGTCATCATACAAGAAATGCATAAAGCACATGTAAGATTAAAGAACAATATAATTAAAGCTAGAGAAAGACAGAAAAAGTACAGAAACGTGAATACAAAATTACAGGAATTCAAAGTAGGTGATAGAGTTTATTATAGGAAGCATAGAAGGAACTCTAAGTTTGATGCTCGTTGGGTTCCAGGTTATTACATTTTAGAAAAGCTAGGAAATGTATCGTACAGTATAAAGGACCAGATCACGGGACATATAGCAAGGGCACACGTAGAGCACTTAAGAAGAGATAATGATGATATGGGAAATAATAATTATAATAATAATTATTATTCAGACACCGTATACTTAGATGAACAAGTCGTCAGAAGAGCTACAATACCCCCAGATTTTAGAAAAGATCCAGCACAAAGTCAATTAATAACAACTCCAGTTTGTGATGATACTCAAGAACAGACAATACCGAAAACGATAGAAGAAAAAAATATGAATGAGAGTCATTATGATAGTATAGAATCTATGGAAGAAAAGATAGGTGCCCCATTTAAAAATACTAGACAAGCAACGAAAAGGAGAATAGAGAGACAGAGAGAAAGAGAAGTGAAAAGACAGAGAAGAATTAGGGAAAATTCATCAAGCGACGAATATATACCCCTATTAGAAAGGTCGTTAAGAAACGATGATAAAAAAATTAGATTGGATATAGAAAAAAAAAAGATTGGCAGCTGCTAGTAATAGACATACAGATGAAGAAGAAATTGATGAAAATTCAGAATCAAATAGTAGTATGGAAGAAAGTAATACTTTATACGAAGAAGAAGATATTGATGTGGAGATAGCACTTATTCAAAGGAACTTGGAGTTACTAAGGAAATGGAAACGTAGGAAATAGATTGATAGAAAATACTGCAGATAGCAAGATATAAATTTCATGATTTAAAAAGGAAAATGATACTTGAGGATGTACATGACACATTTGTTATGGAAAAGAGTTCTATTGATACTTATAATGAGTTGTATTGAAGAATAGACATAATTAGGTATTAAGATAACTAATATGGATGTAAATTAGAGTGAGGTATATTTTTTTTACTGTAATTTTATTGCCAATTGATTTTATGGTTTGACTTCTTGAGTTTTCTTAAATAGATAAATAAGTTATTGTTAGTCCATAAAAGAGACTAACAATAGATAGGATGTATGTTATATTATTTTAAAATATGTTTTTTTTTTTTGAATGAGTTAATACCTTTAATTGATATGAGGGGAAAAATAAATGGTGTATAAAAACTTGGGGGGGGGGGGGTATGATGTCCTGTTGTGAATTGTCTTGTGTGTTAAATAAGAATTACCTTGTTTATAAAAATGTTAGAAATCAGTTAAGTTGAGTTTAAATTACAAATAGTTATGATTTTGTCGAGTATAAAAACAATACATGGGACTTTATATAGAACCCTTCGTTCAGAAAATAGTAATAAACTACTGAGGACTAGTAGAGAGACACATTATCCTTGTGAATAATATGTTCATGGGTATATTCTGTTGCTGTGATAATCAGCATCAAGAGGTTGATGTGGCTATGAAGTATTAGAAACACATGCCGGGGATGGTTATGGGAAAGTTAAAATAGGAGCTGCATTAAAGTCAGCATTAATTGAAGATATATGGATTGGATACCATATTATGAGTAACGATATGATAGTTGGTTAATAGAGAATAGATAAAAAGGGGGCTGTGAATGGCAGCATATAAGGTTGGGTATATGGAATAGATAAACAAGGAGGCGTGTCATGGGATGTGAGGGGGTAAAATATAGGAGCTGTGGAAAAACAGCGTTAATTAATTTAAAATGTTCATGGAATATGAACATTGCTTCATGGTTGAAGGTGAGATAAGTGAAATATAGACAAGGTTGTGGATGGCAATATATGGCAATATAAATGTTGAGTATATAAAAGAAAACTTAGATCAACTTAATTTATAGTGAACAGAGATGTATTTCATAAGATATATTTAAAAAAACTTTTTACAAAAGTTTTTTCGTTGGCAAGAGAGGTAAATGTGATTGTGTTGACTATTTCCTTATACTTTTCATAAATTGGGTGCGCACCCCTTCTTTACTTTTTTTAACTACATCTTTTCTGTCTATCCTGTGTTGTGTGAATGAGAAATTTCATAATGTCAAGTGTACGATAACGATTGATACGGGCCATTCTTATGATATATATATATTTTATAAAGAAACTTTGAAGAGCCAGAAACGAGGAAGAAATATAACTTCATAGTGGTTTGCTATGTGGTACAATTAGAAGGAAATATTCACCTAAAATAGAGTTAGTTTGGGGCGGCTTAGAGAAATTATGGGAGGTAAGGAGAGAAGGTGTAGGATAAAGGGGTTAGGAGTTAAGACTTTTGAAGAAGAAAAGTCTTTTAAAAGACAGGGAGGTGTAGCAGAATGAATATCATATCAGTATTAGCTTAGGGGTGCAAGACTACAGCACGCTTGAGCATCCATATAGAACAGTAAGAAGGATGCTCAAGTCGTGACGTAGCTTGTTGTTGGGTAGTGACAACCAAGAACGAGGGAAGAGAAGACAACATCATAATTGATTAGAACTTGGATTTTGTATCGACCATCATGTGTAAATAAAGCCTGTTTTGAAATAACACAGCAGAACTTGTTGATCCTCTGTATACGCATTGTTACACTACTTCTTTTCAACCGCCCCATAGCTAGGTTTTCAAATCTGTTCTTCATAGGGTGGCCTGGCAAGCTGAGAAACTTTTCTGCTTGTATTAGCGTTTTCGTATCTCTGCGCTCACTCAGTGCTTGTGTCCTCCCCATCTTCTCCATTTCCACTATAGGGGTTGATCTCATCCCTCCTGTGGTGACTCTAAGTGCTTGATTTTGCACTTTGTCCAGCTCTTGTAGTGTGGTTTTTGCTGCCGAACACCATGCAGTTGACCCGTATTCCAGGTGTGGTCGTATGCTCTGTTGATAAACTTTGCTAAGTATTTTCCCACTGGCTCCCCATGTGGTTCCACTTAGCTTTCTCAGGATGGCTATTTTCCTTCTGGCTTTTGCTACTGCTTTGTTGATGTGCTTTCTCCATGTCAGCCTGCCATCAAATGTTACTCCAAGGTATGTTGGTTCTTTATCTTCTCGTAGGGGTGTTCCATTTATCTGGATGGTCCCTGCCTTTTGTTTTGGAGAGAGGGTAAATAGGGTGGTGCTGCACTTGTCAGTGTTTATGCTGACACACCATCTATTTGCCCATGCAACAAATGTATCTACAGCTCTTTGTAGTAATCTGGTGGCCACTGATGCGTGTTCATTTGTGCTCCATAGAACCAGGTCATCGGCATACATTGCGGCTTTAATTCCATGCGGTAGATTAGCAACGAGATCATTGATGAAGATTAGAAAGAGTGTGGGGGACAATACTCCGCCCTGGAGAACTCCGTGACGCAGTAGTACTTTCTTGCTCTTTAGTCCGTCTATCTGTACTCGGGCTCTTCTGTTGTGCAAGTATGCTTTCACCCATTTGTACATTCTTCCATTGACTTTGCAGTTTCTCAGTTTATTCATCAGACCTTCTTTCCAGACTTTGTCAAAGGCTTTCTTCAAATCTATCCATGCCGCAAGCACCAGCTTCTTCTCTTGGAATGCATCCTCAATTTCTTGAGAGAGGTAGGTTGTCTGATCTTCCGTAGAGTAGCACTGCCTAAAGCCAGCCTGCTGTGGCACAAGGATGTTTTTACTTTCAATGTACCACTGCAGTCTGTGATTGATGATGCGCTCCAGTGTTTTGCAGAGACAGCTGGTGAGGCTAATTGGTCTGTAGCTAGAGACAATGGAACTATCTTTCCCTGATTTTAGGAGGGGTATCATGATTGCTTCTCTCCAGGCTTGTGGAACACTGCCTAAGGTCCAACTGTTATTGAAGATCTGCAACAGCTTTGCTTTGGCCTCTGTTCCTAGGTTCCTGATCATTTCATTGGAGATACCATCAGCTCCTGGTGACTTTCTCATTTTCAGTTTTGATATGGCTAGCTCCAGTTCGCTGATTGTGATGGGTGCCTCCAGAACCTCATGTACTATTTCCTTCTGTCCTGTATGTTGCCGTTTCTCTTGAATCTCTTGTTGTTTCTCTGGACTGATTTTGATATTGTTTTCTTGTGCGAATGAGTCCGCAAAATGGTCAGCTGCTTGCTTTCTTGTTAAGATGTTTCCATCTTTATGTAGTGCAATTTTTGAGTTTCTCACTGTGCCCTCATCGTTAAGTTGTTTTATTAGCTTCCACAATTTCCTTGTGTCTCTTTCAAAGTTCAGAGACTCTGGTTTTTCCTGCCAGCTTTTCCGTCTAGCCTGCAGCTTGGCCCTTTGAAATTTGGCTTTTGCATGCTGGAATTTATTGTGGTGCTCTTGGCTGGGTGTGGCCTCTGCTTGCTTTCTACATACTTCCACATCATTATGCAACTGTTCCAGTTCACTACTCCAGTAGGGTTTATATTGTTTACGGGCTCCTCTTGGTACTGTTTCTCGCGCTGCCTGTAGTATGCATTTCCCAAACTCAACTACTTTATTTATGTCTTTCTCAGTGTTCAGGTTTCTAACCAGTATGCTGGTGCGATGCTTGTACACTGCCCAGTCTGCTTTCTTGTAGTTCCACCTCGAGAGGGTGCTGCTTTCACTTACAAGCTCATTTTCTACAGTTAGAAAGACTGGTCGATGGTCACTGCCACCTAGTTGTTTCCCAACAATTCGTGTAATGTTCCACTCCAGGTCTGGTGAATGAAAAGCCAGGTCAGGTGTAGTTGTAGAGTGCCATGATCTCGAGTAGAAAGTATGTGGGTCGGACGGCTTGTTAACCAAGATGAATCTATTCTCATCCTGCCAGTCTTCCAGTCTCTCTCCTCTCTGGTCCATGTGATCATAGCCCCAACTCTGCGAGTGGCTGTTGAAATCGCCGCACACAATCATTTTTTCTGTTAATGGTAGTGTGTCCAGTGCCTGTGGACGGTCACTTGGACAGTAGTAATTGATCAGATGTAGGTCTGTATAGCCTGTTTTAAGTTTAAGTGTCTGATACTCAGCCCCTTCCATATAGACTTCGATTTGGGAAGCAGTGATGTTATTTTTTACAAGGGTAAGTATCCCACCTTTTCGCCTGTCCTTTCGGTCAGATCGGTAACACTGGTAGCCTCTGATTTTGAAGGCTATATTTTCGTTGAGGTGAGTTTCTTGCAAGCAACATATGCTTACTTTTTCTTTGTCCAGGATGTTTTCTAATTCTACTTTTTTGTTGCTGACTCCCTCCGCATTCCAGTGCATTATTTTAAGTCTTAGTTTAGTATGGCCAGCTGTTCTATTCTCATGTCCCCTGGCTCCACAGGACATCTGAGAAGGACCTCCAGTAGTTGGGGTTGGACCCTTTCGAGACATATGGCCCGGCACTGCACCTGCCTGGGGGTCCAAAGCAGGGCGAGCACCATAACGTTTAGCAGCAGTTGACATATTCCATTTTGCGTAATTGCGTGGCATCCTGATTTCTGTGGGGCGCCTCCTGGCTGGTTGCCTCCGTCTTCAGCACCTTTCCTTTGCTAGAGCAGACTGTGGTCTCACTCGAGTTTAGATGTGTACACACGCACACACGTGTCTGCACATGCATGTATGTGTATACACATCTAGAGCACACTGGTTATTTTCCGGCGCCAGATACTCGCCGTCGCCCCTTCTCCTGTTAGTTAAAACAGTTCCGCCACGTGAAGGCCAGGAGTTGGACTTTTGCTGCAGAGGTTATGTATTCACGAGCCATTGGGGTATTTAAGCAATGTTGGGCGCTCACCCCAACACTGCGCCCCGGCTACATACAGCAATTTGGAACCAAACCTAAATATAAAGTAAGGTCTTCGACACCATGATGCATATTGGGTATATGGTGTCAGACACGTAAATTTATAGACCAATCAGCAGTCGAATGTTGATGCGGTCAATACCACATAGGCCGCCTTTACTTCTCACAGCATTTCGTGGTACCCATTTTCTTTTGGACCGCCCTGGGAACCCAGGTTAAATTAAAAACAAACTCTCGCCTCAATGAAGATTCGAACACATGATCAGGATGGGCAGGCAAGCGTCATAGCCACTGTGCTACTGTGACTCCCTTCATGTTACAGGACTTTCGAAAAACTCCGTTATTAAGGAAGCACAGAAACCAGGATGTTAGATTTATGGGGATTTTCAGTCAGATATTGTTACAAACAGCGACAGATTGCTATCTGAAACGAGGAGAGGCTATGTGAATAACTTATTTATTGTCGTGAATGCGCAACACTGTCACATCCTTGTAGATGGCGTCTACGTGAAGTACTTAGAGTATTTGTCGAGCGTTGGCTGGTTCGTTTATAAATTCTCTGAGAGACTGAGTCTTACATCTTAAGGCAGGAGCATAACTAATTAGGTCGTTTGAACCATGAACATGGATTACATATATCGGAGTGAAGTTGGTGTAGAGATTGTCTTGACCAAACTGGTGTTTGTCCATCAAGTATGATGATGACCATTCATTTCATCCAGTGGGGTTGAAAGTTTGGAGCCGTGAGTTCTAAGAAAGCTGGCAAGGCCAGTTTTGACTCGAAATGTTCTTTGACAATGTGAGCGAGAAATGCTTGACGATCCAGGGAGAGGATCTCCTGCGGTGGTTTCTTTTGTCCAGCCTTATTTATCACAGCTCTTGCAGTCCTGTTTGCTACGCAAGTGACTACACTCTTGTGTAATGATGTACGCAAAAATTTCGGTCTCTGGCAGCAGTATACTATGTGTCGTGATGAATTACAAAAGCTTTGAGCGATTTCTTCAGTGTCTTTAAAGCGTTTCGTCTGGCCGCCTTGGGAGAGTTTACCACAACGCAACTCGCCGTAAATAATTAATTTAGGGAGGCTGTGATCTGGCATGCGTGTCAGGCGACCAGCCCAGCGAATCTGATTCTTCATATAGTAGAGTCTGGATACTGGGCATGGACGCTCTTTCTAGGACGGACGTCAGTGCCTGAGATCTTGTCTTGCCATTTTGATCTTCAGTAGCTTTCAAAGGCAGACTGTGTGGAAGTGGTTTATTTTCTGTGCCGCAGAGCTCTCATTCTACTTTCCAAGCTCAGAAACCAGTGGGGTGTAGAAGGCGGTTTTTGAACTTCACATCTGCGGATTGACATATATCAGGATCGGGCAGATCGTGATTCGGCACAGCACACACTGATTGCATTGGACTAAGCCTAAGTTGGTCATGTTTGCTTCACGGGTTTTAGGTATTTTCTTGACAACCAAATGCCCAGAGGAAGATTTGGAGAGAACAATAGGACGCATGGCATGAACACTGGGTCTTTAATTTAACTTTTAAAACGGGACAGTTGCAGGCCACACTCTGTAATGCTAGACTTCCAGGGGCCTTGCTACATGCCTTGAGGCGTATTGATCTTCAGGTGCTAGCCCCATATTTTTATAGAGCAACCGGCACTTGGGGCGATTATATGGGCGATATCACACTTACCGCCTTTACTTCCCAAACATCTTGTGGTACCCATTCTACGTTGGGTCCACCTGAGAGCCCATGTTAATTTTTACAATTGGCTTCCATAGGAATTCGAACCCCTGGCCGGTAGGCCAGAGTGCTAGCCACTGTGCCACGGCGGCTCCCATGGTAGACTACACGAAGCCAATAACAAAACAAGAACACGAATGTAATGGAATGGCTGAAATCAAAGTAACTGCAAGTAATTCGAAAGTGCAACGACTAAACAGCATAAAAACTGTCATGGTCAAGAAAAGACGTTGGCTAGACTGTACTACAAGGGAAGTGTGTAACAAGCAGACGATTTCAAGTGTCCTGGATCAAAGAGAGGTTCGCTGTATCGCAATGGCCTGGTGGTCATGGACACTAATTCGCATGGAGGCGAATGTTAAGACTGGCCAGGGCTCAAAGCTTGGCTCAGCCTAAAATGGGTGCCTAGATTGTCTTGGGGAGTGAAGGCGGCCGGCGTGCTATAGATTACAACACCCCTGGAGGGCTGATTGGTCTATAAACATATGATCTGTTACCATGTGTCCAATACGCTTGAACTGATTCAGTGCTGAAGGATAATATAGAGCCAAATGTGATTTCCCATCTGAACGCAAGGACGATATATCGCCATACTAGGGTCATCGTGTTATTTATTTTGTTTCGCGGCATCTTCCGCAATTTTAATGCTCAGTGAACAAAATATTACATTATAATACTTGTTCATTTGATAGTGCACCATGGTTCGTCCAAGCTTACTTTTCGTTTGGCACTGAATCAGTCAGGGCATTTAAAAGGATCAATAATAATGTATGAAGAACAAATAAATAACGGAAGATAACCTGCAGAATAACTCAAGCAGAATTAGATTCCACCGAGGGGGAACGATTTGTGCAATAGACCTCTGCCGAAGTCAGGAACTAAGTTGAAGATCTTATACAATTGACATACAACTAAAGTCATGTTAATCATGAGTTGAAACCTCATCGGGTGGTAATTCTGTGTCTACTAAACCTCACCGGGTGGTTATTCTGTGTCTACTAAACCTCACCGGGTGGTTATTCTGTGTCTACTAAACCTCACCGGGTGGTTATTCTGTGTCTACTAGACTCATTATCATCATCAACAGCTAGCCAACTGGCGTGGGTGATCATGTTTCTTATGTTTCTTACATACAGTTTTAATTCATTTGGTGATATTTTACCATGCCACCATGGAAGGCTGTTTAAAGTCTTCTCTCGTTATAGTCCTCTTTGTGTTTTCCCATTAATCTTTCCAATTGTTCTTTTCATTACAAGCCGTTAAAGAGAAAACGTGATTGTGTAGTCCATTGTGCTGAGACAAACTACGCAATGTTCATCTTGTTTGTTGTATTGCCAACATTCTAATTCTAACATGTAGTGATATAAAGAAAGACCACGTCATTGTATTCACAGTAGCTATCCTGTTACAATTGAACTAACAGTGGGTTATTATTATGAATGTACAGTGGGCGATGTTCGAATGGTGACAAATTTGTCTTAGAAATAGCTAGTTAAGAAAGGTATGAAATGTAATAATAGAAGGTCAGCATGTCCGAATGGACAAGATCGCTCGTTCTTGAACAGCCGGTGTGCTGATGCCGATGTAGAGGTTTTCAACCCCTGCACCGATTAGTTTGATTAAAATGTTGACTTCTCATCCTTGACTTGGGGGACGTAAAGTACAAGTACCGTTGACGTCGAAGTGAGTTCGCTTAGTGGAGAGGGACATTGGTAATAGGGAAAGCTAATCTACAAGCAAAAAATAAGTCCAGTGCACTAGAAGTAGTAACGCGTGTATGGACTAAGCTTGAGTTCAAAACGAGCGGGCGCAATAACAACAAAAATGTAAAATAGTTTTTTATTGTTTCTCCGCTTGAGCTCATTTAACTTTCTGCTGATCGGGATCGAAATACACACACGAGACGTAATTCTCTCATATACAAGATACCACATGACATGTTTTCAAAGTTCAGCTGTTGTTTATTTTCTCAAGACCTCTCACATAACGTTCTGACCTACCTACGCATTTAAACGATTGAATACATTACTAGGAGGCTCGATGAAATGTGAAACGGTCACTGATGCAAGTGTGAATACAATTAGTGGGGCTGTGGTAAAGCTATTGAAATGTAAACATTATACAAGAACACAGTGTAATGTAGCTTTACATAACACAATTACACGGTTGTGTTTTGTGTATGCATTTGTTTGCTAAGGAAGTATAGTCGCCGCAAAAGTCCTATGTTTTCCGTAAATGAGTTCTGTAAAGCTGCATTACAGATACAAGTGAGCTTTTCGACCATAATTTTTATCTGGAAAAAGGAATACTTTGCTAGAAAATTAAAATAGCACAATCACAAATAAGTAATCGATATGTTTTAATGATTAATCTGAGGTTCTTGTTTATGTTATTCATGGAAATATGTCTATTAATTCATTGTCATTGTTATATTTCAGTATTCTGGCTAGGTATTCTTGACCTCTTTTTTTTTTTTTTTTCAATGAGAGTTTTTTGTGAAAATGGGCGCTTCTGTGGAAAATGGGGAATTTTGTGAAATTTGGCTCTTCTGTGGAAAATTGGAGCTTTTGAACTTGAATGGGACAGAACATTTCTCGGAATATCGTGGACCAAGGAAAAAGAAAGACATTCCACGAGATCTGAACATCGAATATAACCATCTCGTAAACAGCCTCATGTCTCGGAAACTGACATAGGTTGGCCATATGAAACGTCACATTGGTTTGGAAAGACAACAAACGAGTGTACTAACCATAACACCCCCGTTCCATGCTATGAGTACAAAGCATCAATGTCTTCGGAACGTTTCATGTTTATTTCACATGTGTACCATGCTAATTCATTGACTTTCTGTGTCTTTTTTCTTTCCATAGAGGTCTTCATGGCTGCGGGAATTAATTCACTTGCGCTGAAACTTCCGGTGTTGGGGTAATAAGTTCAATCTTTACATAGGTCAGTTGGATTTAAGCGTCGACTTCTCGCTCAGAAAGCAATAACAAATTACCGGAACGTATAACTGCCTACAAAATCATCTGGGGTGGAAGGTAACGTCGTGCAAAAGACATGCAACATTTTTTTCCATGAAAAACTGCAGACACAGCGCATATTTTCCGCTGGGTTCTAAAAACAACAATTTGCCGATGTCTCTTCCTATGTTGACATTGCGCTTTGTTGTAATCTTCTCTTGTTTAGAATGCGTGTGGGGGAAATTTCATAACCACAAAATAAACAATTGGTGATATTTACAATAACGTGGCATTCCCGATGTGACCTTGCGTCTTAGAGATGGGAGAAGTAGAACATTTCCCTAAGGAAAACCAAGAACAAATGTTGAAGTCTCTCGACGGCTTGAACAGTTGGGCGATGTTTGATGGTTTTGGTTTGGTCTGTTGGTTCCCCCCATCGACCAAACATTTTTCTGTTTGCGTTGTCGAAGGGATAGGGCATTGTTACAATAATAATAATAATAATAATAACAACAGAAGATGACAGGTGAAATTACTTCATTTTACTTCTTTCATTCGTTTGAAATGTAAAGTCTATAATTGCAATGTTATCTTGTGTATAAATGTGAAAAATGTGTCATTTTTAGCTCATTCAGTGATTCATGTAATTTATTTTCTACTGTTATTTCTCCAGGCCAGAAGATTTGCCTATAAATGTCATATTTTGGGCGGTATTGAAGTATATGATCTGCTTTCTGCGCCGTCAGTACACGTGTGCACATGGCTGATTTGTCAATTGTAAATCGTATACGCGTGTTGTTGCGTAATCTATTGTGTTCTGTTCTGAAGCGCAGTATAATAAATTAATGATTTGTTCTGGTCTGTCCATAAAATAATATTCCCTTTGAGCTGGTGTTGGTGGCTTTCCGATTGATTTGATGATTTTTTTTCCCCCTTATCGAAATGAGTTCTGTCCCATCATTTGTATCCATATATCTTTTGTTTTTCCCAAGCGCAAGAACTGATACCGGATGTCGTTCAATCTAAATAAATACTCACATTTCTGTTTACCAAAATACCCATCTGTCTTTCTTCTTCTTTCGTTCTTGATCCCTCACTAGGGCATATACGTTTAATCAGCTCACTCCACACCTTTATATGTTTTGCATGTCTTATGCACCTCCGACCATGTCCTCCCCATATTCTTCATTTCTGTCTCTAATTCTCGTTCTCTTGTGTTTTTATGTCACCTGCCGGACTACTTCATCATTATCATGTGCCCCACCACTAGACGTGAACGATCAAGGTTCGCAGTCTCACACCATCGCCAGTCTCTGATGAAGTTTGCGTTCTCTTTCGCAGTCATACCTTTTTCCCCAAGTCATCCAGGAATTTTCCCAATTATACCTTTTTTCCAAGTCATCCAGGAATGTTCCCATTTATACCTTTTTGTCCAAGTCATCCAGGAATTTTATATAATTATTGCACACTTTTGAGTGAGGGTTAGCTTTCCCTATTATAACCTGTGTTCCAAGCCATCACGCGAACCCTCTCCAGCTTCAGATATACTTGTAATGTACGTTCCAAAGCCAAGGACGAATCCAGTATTTATCCTTTTGATTTTATTGTACTGCTTGTCACAAAGTTTTCCTATTGTTGCGCGTTTCATGTTTGTTTCTCCGTATTCCCAAAGAATTGTGACTGTCGACGACTTATTATTCTTACTGATGTTAGAAGTAATTCCTTTTTTCCCCCTCTTTTCTTTTCTTTTTTTCCAGTCCTTCCATGGCATTTTATGAAAACATCTTTAGCCACCTTAGGCCTTTCCCGGCATTCCTGTTTTATGTCCAGGCATGACATGCATACAACGCATGTTACACAATAAAAGTTAAATGATAGAAAGAGTATGAAGATATCTTGAAAGACGTTATTACATGGCGACAGTCAACATTCTTTAGACATGTCACGAGAAAGGGAAAGCTAGAGTATGGCGTCACAGCGGGGAGGTTGTAGGGAAAGGGAGGCAGAGGGAGACCAAGGGAGAAGATGCTGGAAGTTTGAGTTCCTAGGAACATCAGTATCCGAAATTCTTCTTCTTCTTCTGCGTTCATCAGGAGTGTTTTTTTTTTTTTTCAGTTGTAATTGCGGTGTATTGTTATGCACCCTTGGGTCTAGACCCTTAGGCCAACACATCCGACTTTTGCGTGCGTTTTTGACCAGGTTAGCATTCCTGTGGGACTCTCACTTTTGTGGTGCCGTCCACATCCCTGTTGGTCAAGTTAGAACCGGCGAATACTTCACGATCAGCCCTCAGTGGAAGGCACGGACAGTCCATGGGCATTATCTGCCATCCAAGGAAGGCTTCCATAGTTGCAGAGCCAACACTTAGCGCTCTGGTGCTGGGCTCACCGAGGGAATCGTCACGTCCAGCACATGGCTGTTTTAATTCCTCACTTCAATATATTGGGCATTATGTTCGCTACGGGCCGCTCCCCGCACAAACCAGGCCGGCCTGCAAACAGTATCCACTAAGCGAGCTTTCTTCTTCTTCTTCGTTCATCCGGAGTTTTTTTTTCGGATGTGATTGCGTTGTGCCTGTTTACAGCAGAGCTGCGTTCTTGCGCCGTTAGGCCGACACATCCGACTTCTGCGGGCATTTGTTGACCGGGTTAACCTTCCCGGGGGAGCGAGCTTTCAATTCGGACGTTGTGTCCGGAAGACATATATAGTCAGAGCTGTTCCGGGCACGACGGACATTCGGAAAACTAGCTAGTCAGAGCTGTTCCGGACACAAGGACATTCGGAAAACTAGATAGTCAGAGCTGTTCCGGACACAAGGACATTCGGAAAACTAGCTAGTCAGAGCTGTTCCGGACACAAGGACATTCGGAAAACTAAATAGTCAGAGCTATTTCGGGCACGTGGAACATTTCACTCGGACGTTTTTGCGCTGTGCCAGTTGTAAGTTGCCACCCATACGCATGCACATCTGACTTCGGCGGGCGTTTTTGATCAGGTTCACCGTCCTGGTGGTTTCGATCAGGTTGACCGTCCTGGTGGTTTCGATAGACATTTGTTGTGGTGTTGCTCACATCTCAGCTGGTCAAGGTAGACGGCCAAAGACATCACGGTCAACCCTCAAGGGAAGGCAGGGGCAGACCATGGGCATTCCCCGCTATCCAAGGAGGCTTCCATAATTGCAGAGCCGGCACATAGTGCTCTAAGACTGGGCTCACCCGAGTAATCGCCACATCCTTCTCATGGCTGCTTTAATCCCTCACTTGTATTGGGCAATTCTTTTTGCCACTGGTCGCTCCCCACACAAACGAGATACGGACAGTATGCGGACGACATCCACTCATCAAGCTTTCGCTTCGGACTTCCACGTGATGGATGTGCTAGTCAAGCGCTCCATTTCATGTTTTTTAGACGTTTTTTCACCTTTGACTACACTCGCTCTATGAGTATTGATACAGACTTTAATCTAACCACTTCGCGCGACTGAACCGCTTTGCCACCTTGAGTACCGCTCACGAGGTAGGCTACATGTGATCTGACTCAGCGCCTTACCTCCATGCATCAGAGAGCGAGTAACGGCCAGGCCCTCTCATCCGGGGATCCCTCATATCCCCCAGCTGAGAACCTTCGAACAAGTATTTGAACTAAGCATGTAGCGTGCTCAGCATCTCACCTCCATTTTGCAGTAGGTGAGTGTCTGCCCGGCTACCACATCTGAAGGTTTATGGCTTAGAGGCGTTCAGCCATATCCCTCAGCTGAGAGCCATAGAGTATGTGTCCGGACCGAGAAGTGCTGCCTTCCCGCGCCTAATTTGAACTTTTGAGTGCTATCCTCAGTCTGCCTGCAGAGCAGCAGGTTGTGTCTCGCTTGGTCTGGTCCCTAACCCAAGTCCTGTCCGACACATAGTTGTGCATCCGTCACAACAGCTTTTGGGGTCAATGGGACACGCAAGCCCCGCCCCACCACGGAAAGGTGGAGACACATCGGAGGGTGGGGGGAGGGGAGAGTATCCGAAATGATTGGCTGCAGACGATACAGAAGACTGTGGACAGAATATGATTACCAACGTCAACGCCACACAGCATGTCCGTCCGCCCGCCCGCCCGCCCGCCCGTCCGTCTGTCTGTCTGTCTGTCTGTCTGTCTGATCTATTTGTCTGTCTGCCTGATCTATTTGTCTGGTCTGTCTGATCTATTTGTCTGGTCTGTCTGACCGTTCTGTCTGACTGTTCTGTCTGTCTGTTCTGCTTGTCTTGTCTGTCTGACAGTCTGTTCTGTTCTGTCTGTCTGTACTGTCTGTCTGTTCTTTTCCTCCTCCGTTCATCTATCTATATGACTGATCGTCCCGTCGGTCTACCCGCCAACCGCTCATTACATTACCCGTCTATCAGTATTTGTCAACCAGCGTCCTTGACGACCTCTCAATCTGTAAATGATATATGTTCCCGCGGAGCAACTTTAATGAGCACAGAGCTCACGTGCAGACAACAGTCACATGCTTGAGCATGAGTCTAGCGGTAAAACCCTTGAGAATGATGAACTTCTCTCTGTCTGACGGAGTGTCTGGTATGACACAAATTCGCACAAAACACACTTCCTTCGTCGCAGTAGCGCGTTATTTTACGGCAAGCGGCTTTTGTGTATTCTATTTATCATAATAAAGACGAGATGTTGACAATGATGAATTGCTTAGTTCTACATTTTAAATCTGTATGTATGTGTTTCAGTGATGCAGCTAGAGAGTTCTCCTCTCTTCGCCACGCATATAACCCCCACATCCTCCCTCACGGATCTGATTAGCTTCAGTTGTTGTATCTCCCCATCTCCTCTACCTCTGAGTCAGCTCAATATCTTTGACGATACATAGATACCCGTCTAAGCAGTGAATCAATGGGAAAATACATAGATACCCGTCTAAGCAGTGAATCAATGGGACAATACATAGATACCCGTCTAAGCAGTGAATCAATGGGACAATACATAGATACCCGTCTAAGCAGTGAATCAATAGGACAATACATAGATACCCGTCTAAGCAGTGAATCAATGGGACAATACATAGATACCCGTCTAAGCAGTGAATCAATGGGACAATACATAGATACCCGTCTAAGCAGTGAATCAATGGGACAATACATAGATACCCGTCTAAGTAGTGAATCAATAGGACAATACATAGATTCCCGTCTGAGCAGTGAATCAATAGGACAATACATAGATACCCGTCTAAGCAGTGAATCAATAGGACAATACATAGATACCCGTCTAAGCAGTGAATCAATAGGACAATACATAGATACCCGTCTAAGCAGTGAATCAATAGGACAATACATAGATACCCGTCTAAGCAGTGAATCAATGTGACAATACATAGATACCCGTCTAAGCAGTGAATCAATAGGATAATACATAGATACCCCTCCAAGCAGTGAATCAATAGGACAATACTTTCTTTTTTTCGCTCGCTTTGAATTCGAACTAGTCCATACATGCGCTACTACTTCTAGTGAACTGGACTGATTTAATGCGTGTGAATTAGCGTTCCCTTTAACCAGTGTCCTTCAGTCATCAGGTGAACGCACTCTGACTTCTAAGGTATAGGATACTACTGCCGTTTCTTATCAGTTTGTGTTGTTTCAAATTGGCTACATTAAATGAAGTTACACAAGAAGTATATATGCATTCATATTGGCTAACCAGTTTGCTGTCTACATCGCAGTATATCTATTGAAACATGTACATTCGTTTGTGAATACATGTAAATAACGTGTTTACTTGCGAGGTTTGGAATTCGTGTTTTCAGTCGCGAACTCCCGGTGCTTTCACTCCTAAGCCGCTTGCTGCTCAATTTTTTATGGTAATCAAGTGTGTTATTTGCACGTGTTTACCTGGTTGAGAGGGAGAGAGTGTGTGTACGTGTGAGTGAGTGAGTGAGTGAGTGAGTGAGGGAGGGAGTGAGGAAGGGAAGGAGGGAGTGAGTGAGTGAGATGAGTGAGTGAGTGAGTGCGTGCGTGCGTGCGTGCGTGCGTGCGTGAGTGAGTGAGTGAGTGAGTGAGTGAGTGAGTGAAGAAGAAGAAGAAGAAGAAGAAGAAGAAGAAGAAGAAGAAGAAGAAGAAGAAGAAGAAGAAGAAGAAGAAGAAGAAGAAGAAGAAGAAGAAGAAGAAGAAGAAGAAGAAGAAGAAGAAGAAGAAGAAGAAAGACAGAATGAGCATAAGAGAATAAGAATTAATAAGAATAAAGAAATAGTGGGACAAACAGACAGACAGACAGACAGACAGACAGACAGACAGACAGACAGACAGACAGACAGACAGACAGACAGACAGACAGACAGACAGACAGACAGACAGACAGACATACAGACAGGCAGGCAGGCAGGCAGGCAGGCAGGCTTGCAGGCAGGAGTCTGAGAGACTGAGCGACATAGGGAGATAAGGAGTGAGAATTAAAAAAAAAGAGAGAGAGAGAGAGAGAGAGAGAGAGAGAGAGAGAGAGAGAGAGTGACTAAGAGCGAAAAGGTGAGAGTGAGCAATAGAGTGAGGGTAGTAAGAGTGAATGAGAGAGAAAGAGGGAGAGAGAGAGAGAGGAGAGAGAGAAAGTGGGAGTAAGTAAGAATGAGAGAGTGGGAGTTGGTAAGAGTGTGAGAGCGAGAGTGAGAGAGAGAAAGAAATATAGAGATAGATACTCAATAAGAGTGAGAAACGGAGTTAGTGTTACTCATACTTCTTCTTCTTCTTCTTCGTTCATCCAGAGTTTTTTTTTTTCCGGATGTGATTGCGTTGTGCCTGTTTACAGCAAAGCTGCGTTCTTGCGCCGTTAGGCCGACACATCCGACTTCTGCGGGCATTTTTTCACCGTGTTAACCATCCCGGGGTGTTACTCATACCATATCTTCATTATATCACCGTCCTCCAATAATACCTTTCCTGTGTCTGATTTCAAACATCCCGTTTATACTCTTATGTTTCTTCCCATGAGCTCACTGATTTGTCTGCGCATATGTAAGGAATTTAAATCAATTTTATTGCACTGCTCGTTTAACCATCTTTCTGTTTATCTCTTATTACTTTACGTATCGTATCATGCTCTTGTTTGTCATTTTCGCTCTGTTTTCTTTTGTCCATCAACTTTAAGATTTCTTCAGTCATCCATTTTTTTCTTAGCTCTTAGGCTTCTCTCCGGTAGTATTTCTTTACTTATTTGATGCATGGAGGCCCTTAACATATCCCATTGTTCATTTATACTCCGTATTTTAGCTATTGCCGGTATCTCTGGCTGAGGGGTTACACCACTTTCTCTGTAATCCTGTTTATCCACGCAGGGTCTCGCAGCGAGGCGAGAACTGCAAGCGGTTCGACCCGCGCTCGTGACTTGCGGGATAATGAGCCGGCCGCTCAGAAAGCAATGGCAAACTACTGAGCGTAATCATGCCAAGAAATCAACATTCAGCTGAAAGATGCTGGTGTTGACAGCGATGTCCTGTAAAGGATATGCAAAAAAAATTTTTTTTTTTAGCTATTGCATTGTACACATTTTTCACAGCCACTGTTTATTGTTCTTGAATTTATTTGTCTGCTTTCAGAACATCTTTATAAAGTCTCATATTCTTAACCACCTTTTCCCCTCTTCACCGATATATATATATATATATATATATATATATATATATATATATATATATATATATATATATATATATATATATGGTCATTACGTAACACGGCCGCTCCTGTCATACATACAATGGCTTCTGCTTATTTGTTTCGCATCTACGGCCTCCAGGGTTTTACGGACAACTCATATTTCTGTGTGTACACTTTACCTTTACCTTGCACTAGAGGTCAAAGGTTACCACCGGTTGTCACATCTGACGTCAATCCGCACTGTACAAACAACTACTTGAAGATAACTGTAGATAACAAACACAGCGGGAACATTCTCACAGTGTACGCCTTCAGTTGTGATATATAAGTCGGCAGACATCCGGGAACAGGCCTGCAACTGTGGCTTGAGTCATGTATGTTTATGTGCATACAGTATTAGATGTTTTGCTGTCGTCGGTGAACGGAATAAAATGTTGGGCATGACGTTTTCGTCACAGGCAATCGGTTTTTATATTCATATCTACAAGATTTAAAATGTTTTGCGTGTCCTTTACAGGACATCGCTGTCAACATCAGAATTTTAACGCTGTTGTTAATTTCTTGGCAAGATTACGCTCAGTAGTTTGCCATTGCTTTCTGAGCGGCCGGCTCACATACCCCGTAAGTTACCGACGCGATTCGAACCACTGCTGATTCTTACCGTCGTCACGTTACTTACGAGAGTATACAAGATTACATAGAGAAGTAGCTAACCTCTAGGCCAGGAAGCCGGCATCTACAAGATAAGAAGGGAAAAATGGCTGGGCCAGATTAAATCACAATAGAAGAATTAGAAGTATTGGGAGAATTTGGAGTAGATATATTAACCAAAATGTTGAATGATGTTTACAGCAGTGGATATTTACCCAGTGATATGCTGAAATCTGTATTTATAACTATACCAAAAAGACCAGGAGCAATTGATTGTGAAGATTTTCGTACAATTAATCTCATAAACCATATCACTAAGCATCTACTCAGAATCATAATGAGAAGAACCAGAAAGAAAATAAAAATGGAAATGAGTGAAGAACAGTTTAGATTTGTGGAGGGAAAGGGCACAAACAATGCAATATATACTTTATTTTTTCGCATATCCTTTACATGACATCGCTGTCAACATCAGAATTTTAACGCTGTTGTTAATTTCTTGGCAAGATTACGCTCAGTAGTTTGCCATTGCTTTCTGAGCGGCCGGCTCACTTTTCCCGTAAGTCACTAACGCGGCGAGAACAGCTACCAATTCTTGCGCGCTGCGTTACCCAAAAACATGATGAACTGATTAAAATGTTGGAAGATATCAGCATTGATGGGAAAGATTTAAGAATAATAAAGAATATTTACTGGAACCAAGTAGCAGCAATTAAAATGGGAAATAAAGAGGGTAGTTACGAACAGATAAATCTAGGAAGGAGTACGACAAGGATGTGTCTAGTCACCAGATCTCTTCTCCCTATATAGCGACGTAATAATGAGAGAAATCAAAGAGATGCCAGGAATACTAGTTGGAGGTTATACTATAAATAATATACGCTATGCAGATGACACAGTATTGGTGGTGGATAAATCAATAGAACTACAATTGTTGGACATTGTAGTAATTGAGAGTGCAAGGATATGACTCCCCTTAAATATCAAGAAAACAGTAACAATGGTGACATAAAGAAAATGGTAACACCAAAATGTAACATAGAAATAGAAGGAAAAATATTCTTAACCAAGTGTATAATTTTAGATACCTAGGGGCATGTATAACATCAGATGGAAGATGCACAACAGAGATTAAGAGTATAATAGGGCAAGTAAAAGCCGCATTTCAGAAAATGAAGAGTATCTTATGCAATAAGTCACTATCACTGAATGTAAGAAATAGAGTGCTGAAATGCTATGTAGACTCAGTTTTGCTGTATGGCAGTGAATCTTGGAATGTAAATGAACAAATTAAGAAGAAATTAGAAGCAACAGAGATGTGGTTCCTGAGACGAATGTTGCGAATTCCTTGGACTGCCAGAGTAACTAACGACGACTGCCTGAAACAGGCTAATGAAACTAGAACATTATATACAACAATAAGAAAGAGACAAACATCTTTCTTTGGTCATGTGATGAGAAGAGAGGCATTGGAGAACATCGTGACAACTGGAAAGATCGAGGGGAAGAGAGGCAAAGGCAGACCAAGAGAAATGATGCTGGATGGATTGGGACGGTGGCATGGAGGAATATCAGCAGCAGAGTTGATCCAGAAAACCAAAGACCGAGATTTGTGGAGAGCCATGAACGTCTACGCCAGGTGGCAGGGCACTTGATGATGATGATGATCATCAAGATCTGTATTCAGCCATGCATTGAGGAAAAATCATGTATACGTTTATTCTTTAGTTCTGATGGCGAGGTAGGGGTTGACTTCTCGTTCAGAAAGCAATGGCAAACCACTGACCTTAGTTGCCCAGAAAATCTACATGGGGTTGATCGCAACGTCCTGCAAAGGACAAACAACATTTTTAGTGAATCCTATGGAATAACCGGCTCTGTGGCGAAGGGCTTACGAATGCAATTCGTAGTCTCGAATACCGCGTTCGAAACACAGCTGCGGGCGATTTGGCAATAAATTGCACTGCGCTGGTTATATACAATGGTATGAGTGTCGGTCATTCAAAAAGCAATAGCAAACAACTGAACGTAAACTTGGCCAGGAATCACAAAGAGCCAAAAAATGCAGGAGTTGACTGCTACGTTCTGTAAAGGATATGCAACAAACATGAAATACTGTGAGTTGTAAATCTCATCTCTAATGTAGAGGTGTCTAGATCACTTGAGTCTTTGGTTGTCATCTATCAGTGTGAGGTTGGTGTACAGATTTCCATTCCCGGCAAAGGAATGCCTTCAGCACGGGGGCTGTGTTGCAAGTTCTCCTTCCTATCTCCAAGCTAAGAAACCAGTGGCGAGTGCAAGATTAGTACTGGAAATGCACATGTGTGGAGATATTGTTAGAATGTAACCAGACGATAATTCAGCACAGGACATATGCACTGGCTGAGATTGGTTGGCATGTTTCTTCCTAAACACCACGTTTTCCTTTACTTCTATGAGTGTCAATCAATGATTGTGAATTAGTTTATTTTCATGTTATTGCAGTGACCTTACACTGTGTGTTAAATTCCTTGAATATGGTTCCATTTTCTCTTTCACAAACACGTGACATAATGTCCCGTCAACAAACACTCGATCAATGATGTCAGGGATAATGGTGTTAAATGCTCAACAACTGCAGCTATACCACTGTTGCTCCCTCCCTCCAGATCTTTGGGTGTCACTTTAGATATATCGTGGTGATAGATGGTTAGGCCACATAACTGGGTTACCAACTAACAGTAAACCAGGACAGGCAATGGTGTACAAAGCAAACTGAACTAGAAGAAGAGGCCGACCATGTAAGCGATGGACAGAGGGATTAATATAGTCCGTGGGAATGTCGATATATAAAGCCTTCATACGGACACTCCCACTGTTTATGCTTCACCTCGATACCGCAAAGTACAAGAGGAACAAGATGAGATGATGATGATGATGATGATGATTGACGATGATGATGATAATGATGATGATGATGATGATGATGATGATGATGATGAGACGAGAATGGTTAGAATCGTAGTACACAATATATGACATGACTGCACACACAAAAAAACAAGTTTCGAAGCAGAAGCTGTTATGGGTCTGTGATGCCATCACAGTTTGTAGAGTTCAATACATGGAGAAATAGGAAACCATTTGTCCCTCATTTAACGGACGATAAAAGTAGGCGTCGAACGCTCGTCCGACAGCACTCATGACGTTTTCAGCGTAGCTCCCAATTGATTACAAGAACGCTCCCGCTGACATGACTACAGTTTGATGTAATATTGTCTTCATAGAATAGGGTGTAAGATTGACTTCATATGATTGGACGTAATACTGACTTTATACATCGCATATATAGGTATGGCTTGACAATTCACGCCGGACACTAAACAGTATAATATATACGACTAATGTGTTCCTTATAACTGTGCCAACACTGAAGTAGCAAGCTTAGTTTGTCGCCAATCACTGGCAAATTGGAACAGTTTCCTAAGCACAGTCCCAGTTACAACAGCTCAGTGGGACTTTGTCCATGCTTGCTACAATACACTAGTTATTACAACGACGAATAAATACAATAACTACTACAGTTATTCTTTAACTAACAAATAGCAATAGAAGAGGAAATGCTTAGCCAAGTTAATAAATTCTGTATGTGGGGGAAGCCGGTCTCTCTGGCCGAGGGGTTACAACACTTTCTCCGTAATCCCGTTTATCACGCAGAGTCTCGTAGCAGGGCGAGAGCTGGGAGCGGTTCGACCCCCGCTGGTGACTTGCGGGATAACTGAGCCGGCCGCTCAGAAAGCAATGGCAAACTACTGAGCGTAATCTTGCCAAGAAATCAACATACAGCTGAAAGATGCTGGTGTTGACAGCGATGTCCTGTAAAGGATATGCAAAACAAACATGTGAAGGAAATCTTAACATCAAACGGAAGATGCGTAATGGAGATTGGATCGTATTATGAGGGATGGGGAGATGTCATAGGCGGATTGATCCAGATAGTGATATGTGAAGGTGCATGAACACCTAAGCAAGTTAGTATGGCACATGATTATGACGAATATACAAGACATCATTTTATTTCCACAATGAGATAATGAAACATGCCCCAAATATATGTCGTCGATTCCTCGGGATAGCGCATCGAGTTCACTGACACATGACAAGCTCACCTCAAGAAGAATAAATCTTTATTGCTGGCCTCAACGAGTTATAATCCCATGCTAAATACGAGTGATTATAATATATTATTTCTGTCCCAGTATGGTTTTTAACTTGGGTTTATTTACTGACCTCTGGTGTAGAAAATTGTCACTGATATCTCTGTTACCATCATGAATACTAATTAGAATCTAAAGCTACTGACATGTTATTTGGCTGTGACAAAGTGAACCCAAAGAGTATGGCCAATGTCTCACACACATCGATGGGAGACTGTGTGAATCTAAAGTTGGAAGTGTAAACAATATCCAAATCTGTATTATACGTGACTAATAGTGGACAAGCAGCCTTTATTCCTCGGCCCGAAAAAATACCTGTCCCAAAAAACATCGGCAATGGTGTGAATGACGAAATTTAATATAATTATAAGCAGAACAACCGTTAAACAGTCCTCGTAGATTCATCTTGTAATCCCCGCTAGAACAATGATAGGAGGAAAGATAAGTGTCGCGCTTTCAGTGCGTACACCCGGAGAGGGGGGAGGGGCGGGGTATGTAATCTGGATGATATCATACGTCATGAACATTCATGCAATTTCCAGTCATGAAATACAGACGACGACAGGTAAATTATTTCGCCAAAAAGATCCATTTCCGGAGGTGCATATAAGGAAACAAGAGTGAAACTACAAAAGGTCGCTGGAATAAAGGGAAAATAACAATCTTAATCCGTCGTATCCATGGTAACTTCACCATCCGTTCCCGAGAGAACTAATATGTAATGTACATATGTTCTGTGGTATAAACCTCTTAGAACTGATATTTCGGATTTATGCTGGGTGTAATGTAAAGCCAATTAGTCTTATTTCTAAAGTTTAACGTCTCAATATCCCGCACGTCTCGTATCAATCATACTTTCTAAGAAGAATAACTAAAAAGTTGCATTTCTCATTTGTTCTGACAATAATTTTATTTAATTGTCTCAATGCTGTTGCATTGTTGATTTTATTGTTATTAAATTATTCGTTGTAATTAATGTTTGAATGTAGATAGAAAGGCTGTACGCTACAAACATAATCCCGAGAGAGAGAGAGAGAGAGAGAGAGAGAGAGAGAGCGAGAGAGAGAGAGAGAGAGAGCGAGAGCGAGAGAGAGAGAGAGAGAGAGAGAGAGAGAGAGAGAGAGGGAGAGAGAGAGAGAGAGAGAGAGAGAGAGCGAGAGCGAGAGAGAGAGAGAGAGCGAGAGCGAGAGAGAGAGAGAGAGAGAGAGAGAGAGAGAGAGAGAGAGAGAGAGAGAGAGAGAGAGGCGCAATGCAGGAACCAAATGGGTCGACGTATATGCATTCCGGGCCTATACAATCTAATGTAAGAATGCAATACGCAAGTACAGGCAACAAGAAAACTTCCACATAAGTGAAACGGAATTATAAAAAACCTGCATGTGTTTACCACGTGAGAAATGAGCTTATGCAGCATATGTTGATCTACAGTCACTGATGGTGGGTGTGAATTTCCAACACTGAGTGAAACTCAATAGTAATCACATGCAAATAGTCCGTTTGACTATGAGAATTTGCAATATTTCACAGGAGAGTGGGTTCACGACTCCACCCGAGACCAGAACTAGTAGAACAGTGGTTCTCAACCAGTGGGGAATTCTGGGGTGGGGGTGGGGGGGGGGCAATTTTAGGGTTTCCATGGGGGTGGGGGGGGGGGGGGAAATTAAGATTATTTCAAGATCGCATTAATACAAGAACCAGTTACTTGATATTGTTTTTCCTTCTACATTTTACGGTTCTGTACTTCTCGCCCTAATGAAATTCGTTTTATAACGTAAGTAGACCCGCAAATCACGTTTTATATAGATGTCTAGACTTGTTCTAGTATGTGTTATTACATTTAGCTTCCATTTTTACGTATACTGTGTAAGGGTGAGGGGGGATTTATAAAGAGGAAATTCGAAGGGGGAGGGGGATGACGTTCTGAACATATGGTAAGGGGGGGGGAGGGGGGCATGGGTCAAAA
This sequence comes from Cepaea hortensis, assembly GCA_963921405.1. NCBI lineage: Eukaryota > Metazoa > Mollusca > Gastropoda > Stylommatophora > Helicidae > Cepaea > Cepaea hortensis. The sequence continues at coordinate 53,590,961 of OY992887.1, forward strand.
AAAGGTTGAAAACTACTGTAGTAGAAGAACATAACTTCTGAAAGCATATATTTGCTAAGGATAATTAAGCTTAAAAGTCTGTGCATGAAGAAGATGGGAATATCTCATAGATAACCAACAATCGCTGTGCTATAAATTGTTTGTAACATTGTGTTATAGTTTGTGTAACAACAATACAAATTATAAACCTGGTAATTTAGCAGGGAGATCTGCTATCATCCCGTAACTTCTGAGGCTGTGAGGTGATTATAGTGTAATCCGTTGAGCTCAAACTCTGGCTTAATGAGTAAATTGACTAGAAATGAGACCGTCGATAGTTTTTGGGGGCATACTACAGGAAGAGATAACGTTGAAAACTGAGTGACTAATGGCAACATTGACTGGGGAAGAGTAAGGATGCCAGATGTTATTACTGAACAACTGGGATATTTCTCTTAAGTATACGAAGAAGCAAAGAATAATGGGATGAACACTTTCTCTTCAGCATTTTGAAACCCTTTAATACTGTAATTAACATGTAGCAATTGACTACCAAGTCACAACAGACAGAAATCAACAACCAGAGCCACACTGAAAATGAATTTACTTTGTCCGCAACTGGGAAAAATGAGAAAGAATTCGATTAAATTAAATATCTTATTTAACTGAGGAAAAGCCGGGACAAATGGGCGTTCCGAAAATATTTTTCGGGACACTGATTTATCTCCTTAAAATCAGGACTCACCCGGAAAACCGGGACGGCTGGCAACCCTAGGAAACGGAAAGGGACGACAAAAGGACAAATACCCGGATGGTTTAAACACTTGAAGTAATCGGGACAAGAACACAGTCGTGATCCAAGACTCTGATGATCGTGTGAGATGGCGAACTGCGACTGCCCACGCTTGCCGGTACAGCACTTGAAGATGATGACACTGCAAGGTAGATAATCATGACAGGGTGTCTATAGTGTACGGATACTTTCCTTGGCCTGTTGAAACATTCTTCTCTACAACTACAACTGTGAGGTTTCTGTGGTAATTACAGGATTCTACATACATTCTGCAGCGGGGAGCTTTAAGAAACAAAAACTAAGCCTGCATGTGTGAACACGAGATCCCGGTTTTAAACAAACAGGATCTGTCTTTTCATGTGTCTCCTTTCACCGACGTCATATTACATGTGCTGTTGTCGTTACATGACATGAAAGGTACTCGTATATCAAAATTCTGCACGTGGCCTGGCCCAGAACAATAAATTTCACGCACCTGACATAATTATGTTAATATAGGGTTTCATCTTGTTTCCGTTTCCTCCCTGGTAAAAACGGCTAAGAAACTCCCGACAGCGCAGTAACCAGCATGCTCGCCTGCCGGTCCGATGGTCATGTATTCGAATTCCCTTCGAGGCGGGGATATTTAAAATAAAATAGCACATGGACTGGTGTTTGTCCATCAAGAATGATGATGACCATTCATTTAATTCAGTGGGATTAAGAAGCTGGATGAAGAACAACTTGCGCGATGAATTGGATTGAAGTGAGGAAGCGTTGCGCAATTCGTCGACCTCACTCTCTCGATTGAGTCCATCTGAGTCCAGTGGCAAGACAAGTCAAGATGACTGGAGACGAATACAGGTGCAGTGGATGACCAGGGCGCTCTACGTGTCTTGCCGTGGTCATTACGTTCTACAACGCTTTGCAGGTAAACGCCATCTTGCCCGCTGAATCATCAATGATTTCTACAAGGTCTACACAGCCTAAAATGTAACCAGGAAATGCTCTGGGAAGTAGCAGCGACCGATGTGATATTAACCACAACACCATTCCTCGAGTGCCATTTGGTTTATACATTTATGGGACCAGCACCATATACCCAATGGGAGCAGCGGTAGCCTAGTGGTCAGATGCTCGCCTGTGGCCAGGTGGTCATCTGTTCTATCCGTATCGGAGCGGATACAAATTGTTAAAATGTAACTGGGCTCCCAGGTCGATCCAGCCTATAACAGGTACCAGGAAATGTCGCGTGAGGTAAAGGCGACCGGCGAGATACTGATCACATCACCCACCGAGTGCTGACTGCTCTATTAAAATAAGGTTCTGGCACCATATGCCCATAACACTTTACTTACTCTAACAACCAGAACATTATATACAACAATAAGAAAGAGGCAAACAGCTTTATTTGGTCATGTGATGAGAAGAGAGACATTGGAGAACATTGTGACAACTGGAAAGATCGAGGGGAAGGTGGAGGGGGGGGGGGGCAGAGGCAGACCAAGAGAAATGATGCTCGGTGGATTGAGACTGTGGCATGGAGGAATATCAACAGCGGAGTTGATCTAGAAAAGCAAAGACCGAGATCTGTGGAGAGTCATGGACGCCTACGCTAGCCGGCATGGCACTTGATGATGATGACCATATATCCAATACACCCCACGGCATGTGGAAAGGAACGTTTACATTTAATTTTTGTTACCACATGCGCACTAGGCCTCAGGGAGTGGAGAAAGGTCGTTTACTTTTCTTGATGGCAACGGACGCTGAAAATGCGCAAAGGATAATTAAATGATTACTCGTATACTCCGAAGCAATCGCAGATAGGCATCTACACCCGTTGTTATGCAGACATCAAGACTTCATATTGACTTTGCGATTACTATAAAGATAATGTGTGCCCACACTCGAACAGTGTCAGTGATGTGTGTGTTATGTATTTTAGCAACAATATAATTCATCCATTCACTTCATATGATATGTAACTACGATATGCACCAGACAAGATAATGCTACATATGCCAGGCAATAAATTGTGCAACCTATTGTTTATGGCTTCTGTGTTTAAATTCACTAGAGGAATACACTATTTTCAAGAATGATTTATTATTATGGCATAATTAGCGACAACGGATGAAAAATAGAATCTCCACACAAATATATTATGTGTCAGTGTTGTTTATGAACGCTAACTAATGGCGTCACGGACAGAGAAGGACAAGCAGATGTATGGACAAGGAACTAGATACACAGACACAAACACTCACACAAATAGACAGGTATATACACCGGTGTACATTTATATGCAAGCAAGAATGTCAGTTGGGGGAGCCGCGGTGGCGCAGTGGCTGGCACGCTTGGCCCTGGGTTCGAATTCTCATCGAGGCATATTTTCAAAATGGACCTGGGCTCTCAGGTCCATCCAGTCTCTAGTGGGTACCAGGAAATGCATTGGGAAGTCAAGGCGGCCGCCGTGACACTGACGACATCAAGCTCATGGTTACCGGTTGGTATGTGCAAATATGGAGCTAGCACCATATACCCAATGCGTCTCGAAGCGGGTAAAACCGGCCCTTGACCTACTTGACCTGTGTGTGTAAGTTAACTGACATCGTGGATGAGTTGACTGCAGCGCTGGTAGTCATCGTGTATCAGGTTGGATCTGTGGCTGAGAGCTTACGAACTGGCCAGGGATTGAGTTTGCCAGATAGACCATGTGGGCCTTAACAAAATACATCCTTTACTGCTTGCTTGCTTGTGTTCGTTGGCTTGAGTTCCAACGCGAGGTCCTGTATGTCGGATGAAGGCATCCTGTTGTCCAACATCAGTGTGATGTCAGACAGGACCTGAGGTTTGCGTGAGTATCCGTTGTCCCATGTCTGGCTTATTGGTGTGCAGACTGGTGGTTCCTCGCCGTACAGGCAGACACTCTCCGACTTCGGAGGAATCGGCGATCCTACTGACTTTAGCCAGGACCCCGAAGGGACCTGTTGCCCAGGACGCTCGACGAGGACGCGTCAATAGGTCTTGGCCAGTATATAACCCGGCCCTGGTGCCTTGGAAACACCTCTGCGTCCCATACATCCTTTACACATTATACTTCTCATTTTACGTTCGTCCGGAATATTTTTTTAGACGTAATTGCTTTGTGACTTTCCAGCAGAGCTGTGATATTTGCACCTTTTGGCCGACACATCCGACTTATTTAGGCATTTGTTGACCGAGTTACCTTCAAGGGCACATATTACACAACATGTTACCAATGTTAATGGCGTTCTAGTCCTGGCAAGCAATACTGTAGACCGAGTCCACCATGTAGCCCACTAACAAGAAGGACATGTTTTCTTCCTCTTTTACCCTTCCTCCCTCATTAGGACATAGACCCTCAACCAGCTCACTCCAATCCTTAGCTATCCCATGCAGCTGTGTCCACGCCCTCCTCATATTATTCATTCAGTTTCTGTTTCTCTTCTCTGTGTGTTGTCAGGTTTTCCTCTGATTCTTTTGCCCTGTGGATTCAGGACAAAGACCTTTCTATATATGCTATTCTTAGGTTTTATCAGTGTGTCTTATTTTAGTTCTGATATTTGTCTAGTTGACTATATGAGCTCCACGATGGTGATTTTATCATACCATTTTACACTTTCTATTTTGCGCACGCACCAATTAGTGAGCCCGCTCCGTGGCGAGGGGAGTTACGGGCGCAGTTCGTAATCCCGCATACTCGCGTACGAAACACAGCTGTGGGCAATTTGGCAGCAGACCGTCTTCCATCCATCATGTGCCATGCGGGAAAGCGTGGGCGGTCATGACTCGCCATTTCATTCGATCACCAGAGTCGTGGATCAGCTCAGTGTTCCTGTCTCGACCATGCCATGTGGCCAAGCCATCCAGGTATTTATTTCTCGGTCTTCCCATTGGTCTGTTCCCTTCGATCTTGTCAGTTGTCACCAAGTTCTCCAGTTTATTTCTTCTCATAACATATCCAAGAAATTTTGACTGTCTACGTCTTATTTCTCTAATCAATTTACGATTTTCATTTGTTTCCTGTAGTACTTGGTCATTGGTTTTTCTGTCTGCCCATGGTATTCTTTGCATTCTCCTCAGAAACCATATTTCTACAGCCATTACATGTTTTTCAGCTTGATACAAAAGTACAAGCTCTATGTAGCACTCAATGTTGCTGATATTGTCCCACTTCATTATCAATTCTTATGGCAGCTTGTTTCCAATGTATGTTTTTTATAAGTCTAATGTCTTCCCATCAATTTGTACATCTGTAAGCATATCTACCAAGTTGACATGTCTTAGTTTATCGAATGCCTTTGGATAGTCAATAAAGCAAAGATGTATATTTTTGTTTACTTCTATAGAACATTCATTAACTGATCGCAGCATATACACAGCATTTACTGTACCCTTTCCTTCTATAAACCCATATTGTTCTTCCCCTATTTCAAGTTGTATTTTCTTCCTCACTCTTTGCATGATAATTCGTTGCAGAATCTTCGTGATGTGACTAATTATACTAATTGTTCTATGTTGATCACATCCCTAGGCTCCTGATTTCTTTGGGATTGCAATAAATACATAATTACCTAATTCAGAAGGTATATCTCCAGTATCATATAGTGTGTTCAGCAGTCTGGTGACTTGATCTATTCCATATTCTTCTAAAGCTTTAATCATTTATGTTGTGAGTGTGTGTGTGTGTGTGTGTGTGTTTGTGTGTGTGTGTGTGTGTGTGTGTGTGTGACAACGACCGGAAGAACACATCAATACATAGTGTCAACTAACCTAGGAAACACACGCAGACATCACCCACTACCGGAAGAACACATCTGTGCATGGTGTCAACTAATCTAGGGAACACACGTAGAGGTCACCCACTACTGGAAGAACACATCTGTGCATGGTGTCAACTAATCTAGGGAACACATTTAGAGGTCACCCACTACCGGAAGAACACATCTGTGCATGGTGTCAACTAAGAAGAAAGACCACATCTATTAATTTCCCACTAACGAGAAGGGAGGGATCTATTGGCAGTTTTCACACTAGGTGAAAAAACACCAACGTGCGGGTTCGACCACGCTACACACATACACACACACACACACACACACACACACACACACCGACCCACTCACTCACACACTCACACACACATGCGCGGCTACACACATACACTCACACAAACACACTCACACACATACACACACCCACGTACAGGCACGGCTATACACACAAAACCACACACAAACGCACATGTATATACACACCCCGGTGCTCATACACTCACACATACACACATACACACACACACCGGCACTCAGAAGGCAGACGTCTATACCAAGCCAACTAACTAGCTCAAAGCCCCCCCCCCCACACACACACACACATACACTCTCACACACACACACACACAAACACACACACCGGCACTCAGAAGGCAGACGTCTACACCAAGCCAACTAACTAGCTGGCTGAAAGCCCCACCCCCCCCCCCCCCCCACACACACACATACACTCACTCACACACACACACACACACACACACACATACCGGCACTCAGAACGCAGACGTTTACACCAAGCCAGATAGCCTGCACATAGCCCCACTCCCTGGTGCGAAATCCGAAAACGTGATTTCCTGTAGGCCTCCCGTGTAAATGGTGACATCAATAGGGATTTCAGTAAGCCTGGGATGTGTAATCTCCATAACGCCAGTCACTTAAGTAGCGAGCCGTCTTCTCACAAGGATCCTATATGTCGTGTCAGTGTGGAAAAGATTATCTGGGATATCTGATCCAACTGGGGTCAGGGTTTTGTGGGGTATATTTCAGTCTGGGCTGCCTTCGGAAATACTATCAACGGTCACTGGGTTTAGGGCGAGGAGGATGTTATGGGTCAGAGGTGGTAACATTGAGATGTAGTGAATTGTAAATCGCTACAGTAAGTAGTACCTGGACATAGAGGCTGTTTGTAAAGTCTGACTACACTTTGTATGTAGAACAGCTGTTTGTTGGAGAGTATGTTTTCTGTCTTTCAAACGCAAAACATACTCTCCAACAAACAGCTGTTCTACATACAAAGTGTATATATATATACAGACACATACAACTGCACGTACATGCAGGGTCATGAGTGATAACATTTTCAGCGTCCTGAGTGAATACAATTTCAGGATTTCTTCTGAAAGCAATTTCACGGTCTCTAGCGAAAACAATTCCAGATTCTCGAGTGATAACAGTTTCACGATCAGTCGACGTGGCAAAGAAGTTTATCACACTTAAACTTTATGTTCTGATCTTAGGCGTAATGGGTTCGTTCCACACACCAGTCGGTTGGACTTATATGTTGACATGCCGTCCTTGACCAGAGTGAGGGAGTTCGCTGATTGGCGAGGGACATTGGTAATAGGGAAATTAACCCTAATACAAAAGCAGTGCAATGCACTCACTAGTAGTAGCATCTAATGATAATAGCAGGTGTCTGGACTATGCTCGAGTTCAAAGCTAACGACCGCACAACCAGAAACAACATGTCCAGGGTAGCAAATCAAAACAATTTGAGAAGCCCTGATTTCATTGACACGGAGACGTTCAAGTAATCACGGAAATCATCTAGTAACGTGACACCTCGTCTTCACGTGACAGATCCGTAAATATGCAGATGCCAGTAAAGACAAATGATAAATTCGAAGCTACCGCTTCTGTCTCTAAGAAAACAGTGCAAGACAAATATAAACGCTAGTATGATTCTTCAACGACGCGATGGCTTTACCTTAAGGTGACAAGAAAATCCTGGGGTACTGAATGTTTTACGTTTCTCCTGTGTTTTGCATTATTTTAAAAAAAAATGAATTCAGCTCTGGTCCTTTGTGAGTGCTAATCAAATAATACGTATATATTGATCAATAAGCCTGGTGCCGTCTGCACCATGAAAGTTGGGGGAAATGGATCTCCAACACTCTCTGTCTCTCATCTTGATTGAATTGTACACGCTGGCAGGCCACTGTTCGTCCACCTCTTAATGTTATCTTCCCAATTTTATCGCTGTTTATCTCTTGCTAGCCCGCCTTCAACTCGTCCCTCTAATATGGTTTTTACAACAGTGCCATAGACAATGATCACTTGTTTGGTTAGTGAAGTTAGTGCACATATGTTTCTTCTGGTACGGTACCTAAGTACCACCTCCACATTAAATGTGCACAGAGTTCTCCGTCCATTCTTCAAGCCCACAAACCATCAAATACTGTACATTCACATCTCCGGAGAAGCACATTAGGACACAATGAGGTCATGATTCAAACACATACAAACGGACTGACCGACATTCAGCGTAGGATGGTAATGGTTACCTCACGGGTTTGATGTCTTTGATTGTCAACAGACTACAACCCAATCATCAAAGGGGTGGAAAGGTGTGGAGGGAAGAAAGAAAAAATATAATTTTTGTCAGTTGTATGCACTAAATAATAGGCAAATAATTAAGAGTGCACACGTGTAAGCACTCATTTGGTGTGTAAAAATTTGAGGCGCGAATTCTTACTAACAAGTCATGGTGGGCGGCAGACACAACTAATGAAACGTGATTATCGTTATTGGGTCGAGAAGATTGCCGGTAATTGCCCGGTGATAACTGATCTGCCGCGGAGAAGATAAGATAATTTCTCATTATATGCAACTGTCGCTGGTGACACACATTTAGGGTGCTGCCAGGCTCTGGGCTCAGTTTCGTAATACTTAATGTCAAGGACTTGTTGTTTGCTGTGCATGCATGATCGTAAATCTTCTCGAGTAAAAATAACTGCAACATGACTTTCGTTGAAATAAGCTCGGGGTGATTTATATGCCGGGAAGTTAGGAAACTAGAGCCAAGAACACAGCTGTAGAAATCCAACAAAATATGTCTGTGTTTATCTCAGGCGCAAATTAAACTTATTCAGCACAGTTTTTTTTTTTTTTTTTGGGGGGGGGGGGGGGGGGGGGGGTGGGGGGGGGGGGAGGGGAGGGGTTGGAAAAGTTGGTTTGAAATAAAAGAAGAAGCAAATAATGTTTTACTAAAGGCAAAGGAAAAGTAATAGATAATAGCAGACATTAAGTAAGGACAAACGCAGAAGCGATTAAGCGATAAACAAACAGGTAACGATTACAGATAACTTACGACTGTAGAAAAACGTGCGTTTATAAAAGTGATGAGAGCTTTAAGAAAAAGGTTATCAAATAACGGAAGTTGGCAAGGTATGTTTAAGATGTGGAAAACATGTGGAATATATACAGATATGAACCTGAACCCCGTAACAGCTTTGCATGTAACTGTTCGACGCTTACCTGCTTTGGCACAATGTAGGCTTCTGTTGTCGGGATACGTCATCATCATCATCATCATCATCATCATCATCATCATCATCATCATCATCATCACCATCACCACCCCTCAGCTGGTCCTTTGCAGAACGCGGCTCTCACCGATTCTACGTCAGTTAAATATTGAGCACAACCCATTAATGGCAACGCTGATCGTATTCTGGTATGAACCTAAGGCCCATAGTTTCCCCGCCTCGTGCCATTTTATGCCCAATGTGTCTTAATGTTCTGTGTCCACTATCGTCCTGATCGACCCTTGCCACTTCTGTCAGGTATCTTGCCAACCAGCCTTTACATTTCCAAACCAGTGTAACATGTAATACGCCTATGGTAGGTTCCGATACAAGACGCTGTCTGTGAAGGAAGTACAAGCGGGAGGCGTGATATACTGACAATATCACCCACCGAGTGCCGAATGATCTATACAAATGTGGGTCAAGCAACATAAGTCCAGTGCGACGTAAACCATGTAAAATAGTTCTTTACTCTTGTCGAATATATTTACCACCCTTTGTGATATTATAGTAGTAATGCATGTTGTAAATCCCTCGGAATGAGACATAAAATACCTCATACTGAGACATGCGGTATGAGCCATGTCTCATTCTCGTCTCATGTCTCATGTCTCATGTCTCGTGGTGGGTGGGTTGTGGCCTGCCTCATGCCTTCCAGCTCCTGCCTCGTTTTTTAAGTGTCAGGTGTGGTTTTTAATCAGAGCATCGGGGTTAACAATGGAAAGATCAATTAAACTATGGCGCCAGGTTTGCTAATTGATTCAGAATATGTCAGCCGGTGTAATGCATTAATTATCTTCCCGTTTTGTATAGACGACATAAGAGGTGTCAGGTGGTCGACAAACAAGCGGAGTCGGGTGGTAAAGTGAGTGCAGTCTCGGGCTTCAGGGTAGTGAGCAGGTTTGAATCCTAATGGGTGGTGGGGTAGTGCGGCAGCGGGCGAGTATGTAACGCAGCTAGGTGGTATAATTGGCGGTTCAAATCACACCCCTAACTATACCCAATATAGACCCAGGAGGTTCGAACCCAGCGGTATCGCTTTGCTTTTTCCTCAGAAACCTAAGTTCCACAGCCAGCAGATTCAGCGTAACTGTACAGTGGCTTCACATTCATACAAAACTACAGGTTCTATGTAACAGCGCAACACTCTTTTTCTTGTAGCAATTGCCATCTTTTTACTGGTCAATATGTTTTTTCATCTTCGCCGTGGCTATAAGCTTCCTGTTTGTATAGACGGCACAACAAACTGGGCATCCACCACGATATTTATCATATAACAGCTGTTGCAACACTCGGCAAAATTAAACAAGGAAATATGGTAATGAAACTATTCGAAAGATCAACTGAACCAGGTTTGCTAATTGATTCAGAAGAGGTCAGCCGGTGTAATGAATTAATTAGGTTCCCGTTTGTATAGACGGTATAACAAACCCGGCAACCAGCATGATCTTTATCATATAACAGCTGTGGTAGAACGTATCGATTTCTCATCAAACTCAACAAGGAAATATGGTAATTAAAGTGTATGGTACAAAGTCTTTTTTTTTTTTTTGTAAATTCGAGATTGTATCTCCAGCTGCGGTAAAATAGTCCTTTCATTAAAACCATCTGTGTATTGACGTCAGCCGGTGTAATGCATTAATTACTTCCCGTTTTGTATAGACGGCACACAAGCTGGGACGTACCAGTATGATGATTATCGCACAACAGATGTTGCAACACTCGGCAAAACACAAGGAGGAAATTGTGCGCATATCAAGATGAAGTTAGTTATATTCGACCGGTACTTTAGTAGCATAATACATAAACAGACGCACAGCTGCGACAAGTCAGTACCTTTTTGGTTTATAACTCAACCAGCTGCATGGTAACATATTTCGATGTGGTACAAAGACATTTTTAATACTAGATTTTATCTTCAGCCGTTGCAAAATATTCCCGACAAAAGCCGTGATTACAGAATGGGAAGAGCTGTTAAAAATCAATAACGCTGGTTTCGTTTTCCCCCTAATTGGGAACAACGGGTTATAGAAATTAATACAGATGACATGTGTGCGCGTATGAATACAATATCACCGCCTGAATAAAGGGTGTCAGGTGGTCTTGGACACATCAGGTGTATAAAATCTGTGGAATATAAGCTGTAAAATTCATATTCTGGCAGCCAGCTGAAGCTAATACATCGGGAGGAAACCAGACCAGAACCACCACTACTGGGGGTGAGTATAAGGTTCGTGTGTGTCTGTGTGCGCTGGTGTGTCTGTGTGCGCTGGTGTGTGTGTGTGTGTGTGTGTGTGTGTGTGTGTGTGTGTGTGCGGTTGTGTGCGCATGTATGTCGGCATGTGTGTCTGCGTGTATGACTGTGTGAGCTGTGCGGTTGTGTGTGTGTGTGTGTGTGTGTGTAGGCGTCTGCATGTGTGTAGGCGTATGTATGTCTGCATGTGTGTAGGCGTATGTATGTCTGCATGTGTGTAGGCGTATGTATGTCTGCATGTGTGTAGGCGTATGTATGTCTGCATGTGTGTAGGCGTTTGTGTGCGTGGGCGTCAGGGTGTCTGGGTGTGTGTAGGCGTATGTATGTCTGCATGTGTGTAGGCGTATGTATGTCTGCATGTGTGTAGGCGTTTGTGTGCGTGGGCGTCAGGGTGTCTGGGTGTGTAGGCGTCTGCATGTGTGTAGGCGTATGTATGTCTGCATGTGTGTAGGCGTATGTATGTCTGCATGTGTGTAGGCGTTTGTGTGCGTGGGCGTCAGGGTGTCTGGGTGTGCATGTGTGTGTATGCGCTTCTTTGTAGGGGCGTCAGGGTGTCTGGTTGTTTGTGTGTATGGGTGTCTGGTTGTTTGTATGTGTGCGTGTGCGCTTGTGTGTCTGTGTAGGCGTCTACATGTGTGTGTATGCGTCTGCATGTGTGTGTGTGCGTGTGCGCTTGTGTGTATGCGTCTGCATGTGTGTGTATGCGTCTGCATGTGTATGTGTGTCTGTGTATGCGTCTGCATGTGTGTGTGTGTGTGTGTGTGTGTGTTTCTGAGGTTGCATGCTTTTGTACTTATGTTTATGGTTTAACTTATCGTGTCCACGTGTTTTCTGCCTTGTACCTATTGTTTGTAACAGTGTTTGGTTAATACATCTACCGTATGCACGTCTTATTCATGCCCTTGTGTTTATTTGTTAATAAGACACTGAGTCTGTTTGGGAGTCTTTAGTAGATGCTATTGTTACACACAGTAAACAGCTGGGGTTAGAATTAATAGTTGTCTCTAAGAAAGAAATACTACATAATATACAAGTACATGAACATATTCTTAAACCAAAGTGAGCCGTTACAATAATTTTGGACCAGTCTTATAGAACCTGGTTTGAAGACATTACAAAAAAAAAAAAAAGCGACAGGGTGTCATATACACGTACATGTCCCTGTACCTGAGTGCTTCTTGGTGGAGCTGAATAGTAATGTTTTGTGTCTTATTTTCACAGCTCGCCTTGTATCTAAGCTATCGAAGGATCACAACCAGAAAGTCGATGGGGTCGACAACCAGTATTGCCTTGTGTCTAATCTAACAAAAGGGTCACCACCAACGAGTTGATAGTACGATCAGGTATGTATGTGAGTGTGTATATACGTATGTCTGTATCTGTATATGTGAGTATGTATATATGTATGTCTGTATGTGTATATGTGAGTATGTATATATGTATGCCTGTATGTATATATGTCTCTGTGTATATATGTCTATGTATATGTCGGTATATATGTATATGTCGGTATATATATATATATATATATATATATATATATATATATATATATATATATATATATATATATATATATATGTGTATATATGTATGTTTGTGTGAATACTGGTAACTATGCTAGATATAACCATAGGTTAATGGTTTATGGCCTAGTAATAAGAAGGCTTTTTTTTTTTAAATGGAAACTGACGTTGTAGCGTCCCCTTCTGTACTAATGCGGTGGTTGTCGTTTTACTCAAGCTGTGTCTATTTACCCAGTGCTCGGTTAATTTCACTCAGCTCTTGTGGTCTTTCATATTCAGTGTTAACAAAATTTTATCCGATCCTTTGAGTTCTTAATCGTCAAATATAATTGCTAGACCAGGTGCCCAACTATAATGAAATGAAGGTGATTAATTTAACTCAAATATGTTTTACCTTCATATTGACTATACATATTAACTGTATAATGTCACTGGCTACTTAGTGGCAACTCAGCGCAAAGTATATTACACACATGTCTATTTAGCGTTCAGTAGATGATTAAAAAATATGAAAAGTAAAAAATATTGGTGGTCACTAACAGTTTTGTGTTTGTTACTTTCACAGGTGTACGTGTTCAACTGAAAGACAAAGAAACTGTATCCTTGTATCTACTACTAACAAAAACAAAAGGCCGTAGAACTATAGAAATCTGGTAACAATCTGCTAGTATCAATCACCAAACAGCGAATTACCGTATTGTCGTCAAAAAAATCAATATGGCCACCCCTCAACAGAAAGAAGGCTACCCGTGTGTTATCTGTGAGAAAGTATTCAAGGAAAAATACACGCTAAACCGTCACACTAAGACAGTTCACGCCACCATTGATGAAATGCTTAAATGTCATGTATGTGGCAAACAATTTAATAGAAAATACAACCTACAAAGACACACACGCACATACCACCAGACAGCCATAGACACTACACCAGCGTCATCGTCATCAGCATCATCATCAACACCATCATCATCGTCATCATCAGCATCAGCACCAGTAGCATCAACATCGCGTAAAAGACCAGCCTCAGCACAGACACACAATGCTAAAAAGCAGAAACAAGACACAAATATTCTAGAGCAGTTAGCACACGAGGAAGCAGTCCTTTTAGAAGCCGAAGAATTATATACATTACACAAACTTCCACTACCCATGCAACAGACATACAGGGCCAACTGGGAAGCCATCAAAACACACCACAAAATCAATAAGCATCTGTCTATCTACACCTTCTTTATTAGTCCATTGACACAGCACCCTATCAATTGGACACCTGCCTTGAATAAGATCTTCAATATTCAAACTACTCGCTTCAAAATAAACTTCAGCCACCACAGCGTCCTTAGACACCGAGAGACACAAGACTTTCACTTCTTCCATGCATCATCCAACAACGCCTCTGTACTAAATCTCCCACACCTCATAAACAACAGACAGGACTTTGACACTTTTATCAACACCGTGCACGAACACGATATTCTTACATATGCTACCCAACAACGTCCAGACACCAAGTACACAATAGAAACAGTAGCGGCCACATCCTTTTATGTGTTTCATATTCCCGAGTTCCCCATAGGTTGTTGCTTATCTGATATTCCTACACACATCATACAAAATAAAGACATTAACACACTGCAACAAGACTCTAGCTCGAAACAGTACTCAGATAATTTTTGTTTCTTCAGAGCGCTGGCGGTATTTAGGGGTGCTAAAGTTGGGAATCTTACGAAAGACACACGGAATTTAACTGAGCAGTGGCGAAGACATCAAAATATACCTTCTTTAGTTAATTTTCCCGGGATTAAACTAATTGACGCACCTATTTTAGAACAATGTTTTGGTCTTAATATCGATATTTTTGAGTTCAACGAGGCCCAGGCTCTGGTCCACAAACTTAGAGGTAGTGGGAAATATGAGACAACCTTAAGACTGTTATTGTTTAAAGATCATTTCATGTATATTAAGGATATCAGTGGGGCATCTCGGGCCTTTGGTTGCGATAAATGTGGGAAGTTATGGAAGGAATTTTGGAAGATGGAAAGACACTGTAAAAACTGCAATGGGGGTAAGACTAAAGAATGGTTTAAAGGTGGGGTGTACAACCCACCACAGACCATATGTGAAATACTGTCAAACCATGGGCTCAAAGTAGACCCTGGCTATGTATATCCATACAGAGCCGCCTTCGACTACGAATGTTACTTTGAAAGTAATAAGCTGCCCAGGGAAACCAAATCTACGAAATTCTTAGCTAAACACATACCCCTTAGTTGTTCAGTAGCTTCCAATGTCCCCGGGTTTGAATCACCTGTATGCTTCATATCATCAGGTGACCCACAGGCGTTAGTGGACAGAATGATTGAGTATCTGACTCAAGTCGCTGAGAAAGCATATTCAGAACTACGGGTAGTTTTCGATGGGGTATATACAAAATTAGAGGAACTACAGAAAACTAAACTAATTGATAGGTTAGATGGTTATCTAATGGAATTACCGGTGCTGGGGTTCAACTCTGGGAAATACGATTTTAACATAATTAAACCGTTTTTAATCTTGCACTGTGTAAAACAAGCCCCTCTAAAATTTGTAGTGAAAAGAAACAACAACTTTATGTGTATCGCCACTGAAAAGCTAAAATTCCTAGATATTAGCAACTATTTAGCGCCAGGGTTCAGTTACGCAAAATATTTAGCGGCATATGACATCACCGAGACGAAAGGCCAGTTTTGCTATGAATACATCACACACTTAGATAGATTAAAGGAAACACAGTTACCCCCACACACAGCCTTCTTTTCCAAACTTAAAAACACCAACATTACAGAGGCAGAGTACCAAGAATGTCAGAAGGTCTGGGGCAAGTACCAGATGAAGACATTGAAAGATTTTCTAATCTGGTACAACAACAAAGATGTCGATCCCTTTCTCAGTGCCTTACAAAAACAGGTTACATTTTACGGTGAGTTAGGGGTAGACATGTTTAAGGACGCCATTTCTGTCCCCGGGGTTACATTAAAATACCTTTTTAGGACCCTCCCCAAAGACATCTCCTTTTCTTTATGTGGTATTCGACAGAAAGAGGTACATGACACTATTAGAAATAACATTGTAGGGGGACCCTCAATAATCTTTCATAGACACCATGAAAATGACATAACACACATTAGAGGTAGACAAGATAAACCAGTTCAGAGTGTGAAAGGTTATGATGCTAATGCTCTCTACCTGTGGGCTATCATGCAAGAGATGCCCACCGATTTCCCGACTATTAGAAAAGCAGACAATGGGTTTAGAGCACACAAGATAAACAAATTTGCTCGACAGAGTAGGGAGTGGTTAGCGTGGGTACAACACACAAAACAGATAGAATTGAAAACACAGTTTAGTGGGGGTGAAATGGCCTTGGGTGATAAGCATATTAGAGTAGATGGGTGGGATAAGAAGAATACGACGGCTTATCAATTCCATGGATGTTTATTTCACGGACACCCCGACTGCCCCTTGACCAAGAATAGAGACGTTAACCCCGTAAACAACAAAAAGTTGACAGACTTATTTGCCAAGACACGACAGATTCATGACTATCTAGTTAAAGAAGCTAACGTTACTGTAAAAGAAATGTGGGAGTGTGAATGGCATTCGATAAAAATGACTGACAGTGACCTAATCGAGTTCATGAAGACCAACTTCCCAACCGCCAAACCCTGGTTTGAGCGCTTCCCCATAAACCAGACGAAGATTCTAGAGGCTGTAAAAACCGATACACTTTTTGGGTTAGTCGAATGTGACATTGAGGTGCCAGCTGAGCTCAGAGACCATTTCTCAGAGATGACACCCATCTTCAAGAACATTGAGGTGGGTAGAGAACATATAGGTGACTTTATGCGTACGTACGCCGAGTCACATAAATTGTTGACAAGTGCCAGACGGACACTTATAGGTAGCTATAGCGGGGAAAAAATCTTGTTGGCCACACCATTATTAAAATGGTACTTGACACATGGTTTAGTGGTCACAAATATATACCAGATCATTGAGTATACGCCTGTTAGCTGCTTTAAAAAGTTTGGAAATAAAGTGTCGGATGCCAGACGCGAAGGTGACATTGATGATACCCAGGCCATTAAGGCCGAGACGATGAAGTTGTTGGGTAATGCAGCCTATGGCAAGACCCTAACCAATAAGGCCAAACATACAGATGTATCTCACTGTAAGAGTGCTGATACAACCAAGTTAGTGAACAATCCCTTGTTTAAGAAATTGACTCCACTGACCGACGATATCTGTGAGGTTGAATGCTTAAAAAAGAGGACAGTATGGGATCTCCCTTTACAGATAGGCTTTTTCGTTTACCAGTACGCCAAATTAAGAATGTTAGAGTTTTATTATGATTTCATAGATACATTTATTGATAGGCAAGATTTTCAGTTATGTGAAATGGATACAGATAGTTTGTATTTAGCGCTAAGCACACCCACACTAACCGAAGCCGTTAGACCACACCTTAGAGAAGAATACACTAAAGTCTATAATTCATGGTTCCCGGCCGAGACATGCCCCAGTCATGAAGTTAGTGATGATACATGTCAGGCCTGTAAGAGTGTTAGAATCTATGAAAGGAGAACCCCTGGGTTATTTAAATTAGAATATGAGGGGACAGGAATGGTGTCCTTGTGCAGTAAAACATACCATTGTTACGGAGAGTACAATAAAACAAGTACAAAAGGACTCACCAAACAACACAATGCACACTTAAACAAAGACACATTTTTAGAGGTACTCGACACACAGACAGCTAGTGGGGGGACAAATGTCGGTTTCAAAATTCAAGACTCTGCCATGTACACCTACACACAACACAGAAATTCTCTATCTTATTTATACATTAAAAGACAAGTACACCCAGACAATGTCACCACCTCGCCGCTAGACATTTAGCGTTCACGCCATTATCCTGCAGCGGTTGCTGCTTATTAATGTAAAATATGTATCATAAGGTGGATATGTAAAGACTTTTGTGTGTGTACATAGCATTGTACTTTTTTATATTGATGTACATATGTTTAAAATCACCATATAGCCTTGATTATGATTTGCAAACTGTTGAGTGAGTGTTATGACAATAAAAGTGCTTATGCTTTGTTACTTTATATTATTGATTTTGTAAGTTGTTGACTGTCACATGTTTCCCCTGTTGGATTTTCATTGAAGACTATTTGTAAAAAGATTGCAAAGTTTTAATGTATTTTGTATTGAATGCGCTGAAAATATACATTGTGATATTACTACCATTGTCATATTTGTTGAATATATTTTGTACACTATTGAATATGTATCCCATAGTGGACTTGCTGAAAAATAAAAGAGTTATGAAAACCAATATTGCTTTGTTTGTTGTTTATTTCAGTGGTATGACTGTCGTTTTCATCTCTTTCTTGCCTTGTTTTCATGTCGTTTTTATCCTGTGTTCATCTTTCTTGTTTCGTCGTGGTTTGTAGCATCAGGTTGTTTGTCATGTTGAATCAATGTTGAATGATTTCAAAGCTGTGGACCAATTGAGACAGACAAAGCACACAGTGGTACAGTGAGACAAGAACAATATCACACAAGAACAGAGACATACACACACGTACATTACCACAAAGAGATACCAATACATTGGACTACAACAGAGCTACAAACATATACAATAATGGAACCCAAAAAAAAAAAAAAAAAATAACAAAGTCAAAGTTTTTCGTTTTTTCTTTTTTATTTTCATAGACGAATAGTTATACACGTTGTCTCTTCTTTCTTGGGTCCCCTAGTGTTATACAATTGTCTGCTTGGTCATCGGTAGCTGCTCTCTTTGCTGGTGGGCTCTGCTCACACATCGGGCTATAGGTTGGTTGACCATTAAACATCTGGCTGTCGGGTACATCAAACATATTGGGATAGTTGTCATTGGCTGTGTAGTTATCGCCTGCTGGGTAGGTTGACATCTGGTTATTTAAATCGTCACACATCTGGTAGGTTGGTTGAATACTGTAGACGGGATAAATGTTGGCGGCTTGGTAGTCTGGTTGGACTTGTACATCATTAGTGACTGGCTTGGCTTGAACACGCTTAGTCCCTAGTTTACGTTGGTTAGTGAATTGTTTGACTTGAACACTGTTAGGACCTGGCACGGTTGCGAGTCTGTCAAAATCAGCTAGAATCCCACTTTGCATCGATATCAATTGCTCGTATTCCTGTCGAGTAAATGTCAGACCCTGCTTGGTGGGATACATTTTATCAGATTCCCCAAAGAAGCGACGAACATGCAATGTAGTCGCACATCTGAACGATGAAACAAATACTGCCTTGACACCATCCCCCACGGGTCTAACAGTTTCACCACCACGAGTCATATAGACGCAGTTGGCAGGCACGGTCTTGAGTTCGGTAGTCATCTTCGGTTCACAATAAGCGAGTGTTACCAACCACGGGTTTATATACCCGTAGTTGAGCCACTGATAAACCGGTTTCAACGAGAACTATTCAAAACCAGTTGACCTACATTAACTGGCAACAGCTGCGTGACCTTTCTGGCCGGGTTGACTAATCGACCTACAAGTCGGTCATTGACCCTTTGTTTATTTGAAAACACCTGCAGAATACGCGGCATACTCGCCCCACGACATTTCCGCTTGATGAAATATATAGCGTAAAGACCACAGGTGTTACTCAGTACATCCTGTAAGATACGCGTGTTGTACATTAGCGGTCTAACCGAATGTTTCTCCACAAATTTTATTATGTCGGGATGTAAGGGTGGTAAACCAAAAGAATCAAAGTATTCATATTTGCCTAACCCGTCATAATACAGAGCAACCCAGTGGGACCCAGGTTGATTACTAGGGTCTGTGTTTACCACCAAAGCAACTGGTTTAGTTCTATCTATTTGTCTAGGCAACTGATTGCGAGCACATACTCTGATCTGGACCCGGCGAACATATCTATCAGCTAACAGTATGTGGGTAATCTGTTCTGTATCCATTATGAAGCGTAATCTGTTAGTACTTGTCTGGTCTTGGAAATTTCAATTATTCCGTCGTGCTCGGCGTAGACGATAACTTGTAATGGTTCTGGGGTGGGTGTATTAAACTTAAATTCCAGTGTTAGAGGACCGGTCCTCGGCATTTCAAACTGATCTCCGTCCAGTAAACTGGGACTCAGGTCAAAGGCATACAGAGTATAGCCATGTTTATACTGTGTATAATCAATTGAGTTACCGGCGTCTTTACCCACCAGACCCATGGCTAGATTGGTACCAAAAAAGGCTCGTACGTATTGATTACGTTCAAAGTCAATGGTTAACGGTTTGCTGGTGGCCGATCGTCCATCG
Organism: Cepaea hortensis; assembly: GCA_963921405.1. NCBI lineage: Eukaryota > Metazoa > Mollusca > Gastropoda > Stylommatophora > Helicidae > Cepaea > Cepaea hortensis. The sequence goes on from OY992887.1 coordinate 53,611,247, forward strand.
ACAGTTACGTTCAGATACGTCAGTCCAAAGGTTTGAAAATTATAAGGATTAGCCTTGAAGGTACCGTTAAAGGCGGCTGATGTAATAAGACCAATCACTATACGAGTGGGTGTTTGACTCATAAACAGATTGTCTTGGGTATGAGATAGCATTCCTTGTGGGATAGCTAGTGTTTTCAATGCCACACGCTTGATCGGTAGTTTCGCGTTGGCTCTCATCAAGGCTTTCTCATGGGCGAGAGCGATGGCCGGATTTAGTTTGGCTTTACGAACCACCAGAGTGGCATGTGTTATAATAGATAAATAACCAACAGCACCGTCGGGAGCCAAGAGGTTAAAGGTGGATTTCGAAGGGGTCAGCTTAATTTTCACATCCACGCCGTTTATAATGTAGCGGTCTTGCACAAAAATGTCGGCGTGTAGTCGACCCATCATATCTATTTCTTGACTCTCACTGGATAGTTCTCGTCTTGTTTTTAATCCTTTGTTGTTATCACCTTGAGTCTCATGGAGAAACTTGGCTGTATCATAGTAATAGAGGGCTGCTGAGAGATGACTTTTCTTGGCTTCCTCTCCATGGTTCAGAGTGGCCTCCAAGTAGGCTCTATACGGGTATGTATTTTCACTGGGGGTGATTAGCGTGTCGTTGAGTGAGACGTCTACTTGAGAAAACAGACTGTGGAGGTAATAGTTGACTGGAGCGACGTCGGCCGTGGGTGGTAGTTTGTCACCATTGGGTAGTGTGACTTTAGCTCTGACGTGTAAGAAAGTGTTAAACAGGTCCAGATACTCTTCACTGGCACCTGAGATGGTACATTCTATAGGTGCGCCTGGAGCTAGTGACGCGAGTGGGTGTATCTCCACACACTGCCCCTCTTCTACCGCCGTCTGTGTGGGAGGCACAGTGAACAGATCCAGACCAGAATGAAGACACTCACAAGAGTTGGGGTGAATCAGAGCCATTATGCGAAGATATCCGAATACTTCTTCTTATGAGCTCGGCGAGCTGCGGGGGTTAGTTTTATACGTTTACTAGGTTTACCAGGTGGCGCTGCCCGTCTCTTTCTTCTAATACCGCTACCTGATTGGCTAACATGCTCGACAGCTCCTTTCAGTAAGCGCTGACCGGCTTGCTTAGCGTGTTCTTTAAAGGCTTCCCCAACATTCCTACCAGCTAAGGCGTCTTGGGCCACTTTCAGTCCGGTACCGACACCTTCTCTGAGTAAGGCCTTACCGCCTGTCTTTAACCAGGGTAGAATCGTGCGACCGAGACCACTGAAGAAACTACCGATACCACGTCCTCTCTGACTCCGACCACCCACAAACACTGGCATGCCATGTCCAGCTTGGTTGCAGTAAAAGTCTTCGTACAGTTTGGGATTTCGACGTAGCGCCACGTATTTCACCATTATTCCAGGTCTGACTGTTTCCGAGTGCGAAAATGTAGCGTTAGCACTGAAGTTCCAGCTGTAAATGAGATCGTTGTGCCCGTATCGGTGGTTAAAAGGATTTCCACCATGTCGAAGGAGTACCGACTCAGTGGGACATAGTGGGGTTTGTCGTAGGCGCGAAACACCGAGTTCGAGAGCTGATTCATGATCGGGACCGTTCTTAGTAGTGGGACCATAACGTCTCCGACTGGTCTTGCCGCTATGAGATCGCAGTAGACGTAGACATTTTGCAGATCGTTATTTACATCTATCCCCCCTTCAGCTTCAATTATATCTAATATCTCATGCAACTTTTCACTAAAGGTAACAGTGGCCCCGGGCTCGAGTATTTTTACACTGACTTTCTTTGCTGCCTTGTTGAAATGGAATAGAACACAGAGCTGGTCGTCCACCTTCCGATCTTTCATTAGTCGATTCAGCGCAGCTATAAATGTGTCTGGTGAGTTGTAGAGACCTGGGGGACATGTCTTTCTTACTACTTCTCCATTGGGTGCGGTGTATCTTATCCAGACTTCATTCTCTAGCACGTTGCAGTAGTAGTTGGGAAATTGAATTTCGGCCAGACCCACTTCGTATTGTTGACTCACCTCAATAGTCTGCGGTAACTTGACGAAATAGTGACCTGGAGTGTTGTTGGGAAACATATTCGGTGAAGCATTGCTCGGTAATGTCACGTAGAAACTCATAGTTTAGGGTTAGGTAACATGTAACCCAGACAACTACTCATTAGCGCAATCCACACCTTACCCTCGGTTGCTTCGACGTCGCCTCGAGACAGATTGAATAGTGATACAGCAATGATGGTATATATAACTACCATCTGACAGAAGAAGACAATCTCCGTTCGCGGCACCCGTTGACCAAAAAACGGCCAGAATGAGGTTCTTTCGCTAGGTGAGTTATTTTGTGGGCGTAGTACAGTAGTTTCCACAATGTCTTCGTCCATTTAGTCTCGGTATCTAGTTAGGTCTGAGACCCAACTATTGAATGACGAATTATATCCAAACCATTTCACTAAATACTCTTTACCACCACCTCTCGTTCGCCTTTCTTGTAAGATCGATTCAACACGATACACCTGTTTATCTCCGACTGCTTGAAGCTCTTCGCGGTAGAATGATCCTTGTAGTTCTGCCCCCGAATCGTCTTTTAGTACATATGTCACCGGACTGGTCTGGTTTATGCGACTGACGGTAAATAATTCTTCTGTCCACGACGGCATATAACCCTTTTTAAAAGGTTGTTTGGGTTGCGCCAGTCTGACTCGGTCCCCGGGTGTAAAATGTACTTTCCTCGACATGTCTGTCTTACTGTACAAGTTATTCCACACATCTTCTTGATTAGTATAGTTGACTTGTCTGGGAGCCATGCGAATACTTCTGTGATATGAATTGTTGTAGTTTCTGATCAGTTTATCTATGACGTCAACGTAGCGCAGTGCATTGGTCTTGGTGAAATAGCGCCACATTTTTTCTTTCAGGGTCCGATTGAATCTTTCCACTATAGCCGCCTTAATGTCTTCATTCTCGGTAGTAAAGAAATGCACACCTCGATCTTTCAGAAATTTTAAGAAGGTCTGGTTGACAAATTCCGAACCTTTGTCGGTCTGAAAATTTATCGGTTGTCTATCATCAAAGATTTTACTCACAACCTCCACCAGCGCTTTCCCCGTTTTCTTCTGGATTGGAATGGCCCAGGCATATTTACTAAACACATCGATACACGTCACGAGATACGACAACCCATCGTTGTCTCTTTTTAATAGTCTCATATCTATCAAATCGGCTTGAAACTGTTGATTTATCCCACCCGTTATGGTCTGCCGTCTCTGAAAACGACGACGGATCGGTTTATGCAAGGTATACGTGTCCTGATGTCGTAACCAAGCCTCTATTTTCTTCAGTTTAGTATTTCGTTTTAAGGCGGAGGCCCCTCCATAGGCTCCGGGTTTCTTAGGGTCATAGTAATACTTTCTTAATTGCGCGGCCATTTTTCCCACTTGGGTGTAGGTATCCTACTCTTTTTCTTGCTTCGCCTGAGCTTATACGGCGGAGTGGTCTCGACTAGTTGACTTTTGACTGTTAATGGGTTGTGGACAGTTACTTGACTCTTAGGCTCGCTTACTTGAATAGGCTGACTAGGTGTCTCGGCTATTTGACTGGCTGTCTCGACGACGGCTGCCGGTAAAGTCCTGACTTCGGGTGTTTGTTCCTTGATATCCACTAGGCCTAAAGGCTTGTGTCTGTACTGATCTAGTCGATTCAGGTACCGTTGCAAGGTTTGTTGGTATACTCGGGCTTTTTCACGCGGTGGTAAATCTTCACTTTCCAAGACTTGTCGCATTTGTTGGTCCAAGTCACGCAGGCTATCATTTAGTGTGTCGGGTGGTGTATAGGGTTTTTCTAGCAGTCGAGGGTCGATCAGGAGCATTTTCTTAGCCATTACAAACCCACTAAGCTTTTCAGCACATTTAAAATGGGGCCGAGTAAGGCGCCAATGAAACCACCTTGTTGGAGAATCTGTTTCCTTTTCTTGAGTGACAGTTTCTTACCCGTGAGCGCTCTCAGACTGTTTTTGTGTCGCTGTAGCCGGCGCTTCTGACTCGGGGTCAGAGGAACATTCCCTTTTAAGACATTGTGACAGCATTCACATATTGATTGGACGAGCTCCGGGGAAGCTGTTTTAATTACAGCCTTTATGGCAGCGGGCTTTGCCTCACCCAGAAACCGCAACATGGCCCCTTGACGTTTCACTCGATTGGACATATTACTTGGGGACGTAGACAACTTGGTGTTGGTCAGGAAATATATGACTGCGTAAGCGGAGCTGATCCGGTGTTTCCTGTCGAAGGTCGAATAACAAATACCCGTGTGGAGTCGCTGTCGCGTCTTTAAAACTATCTTGAACATATGACACGCGGCCTGGATACATCTGTTTGGCCAGACTCGTAATTTGTGCCCCGTCGCGAGGATTTTTAAACACGACTAGGTAATGAGAATTCAGACTGATTGTCCTTTGTTCTTTGTTCTTACCAAAGAGGTTCTGCACTATATACATGACACTGATGTTACGATGATGACTACCCTTAGTAAATAGTTTGGTTACCCTATCATCTGTCTCGGACATTAGATCATCTATGACCACTAGCCGACGTCTATCACCTGTCCATTTTTCCACGTCGGGCAGTCCCTCGTTAAATACAACACCCTTCATAGTCTCGTACATGGGTTGCCATTCTCCGTAGCACCATACAATCTCCTCTGGCATCGGAACGACCATGTCTGGGAGATGGGTCAAGAACTGTTGTACAAAGACGGATTACCGCATCCCGTTGGGCCCGCGATCAAGGAAGTAAACGGGTGTTTCCATCTAGGATCCATGACTACAAATGACCACCTAGCTACGCATGTCACGCATTTTTATTAGGTTTGAACCTACCTGGTCCGACCGAACCTGCTCACTACCCTGAAGCCCGAGACTGCACTCACTTTACCACCCGACTCCGCTTGTTTGTCGACCACCTGACACCTCTTATGTCGTCTATACAAAACGGGAAGATAATTAATGCATTACACCGGCTGACATATTCTGAATCAATTAGCAAACCTGGCGCCATAGTTTAATTGATCTTTCCATTGTTAACCCCGATGCTCTGATTAAAAACCACACCTGACACTTAAAAAACGAGGCAGGAGCTGGAAGGCATGAGGCAGGCCACAACCCACCCACCACGAGACATGAGACATGAGACGAGAATGAGACATGGCTCATACCGCATGTCTCAGTATGAGGTATTTTATGTCTCATTCCGAGGGATTTACAACATGCATTACTACTTATTATTGCAAGGCACATATGTATGTTTATGTAAATGTTAAAGTTAGTTGCATATTCTTTACAGGACGTCTCAGTCAACCCCAGTTTTTATGGGCTGTTTGTGATTTCTTGGCAAGTTTACGTTCAGCAGTTTGCCATTGCTTTCTGAACTATCAGCTCTCATTTCATTGTATACAAGCCAACGCAAGGCGGTCTGCTGCCAAATTGCTCGCAGCTGTGTTTCAAATGCAGTATCTGGGATTACGAATTGCGTCCGTAACAACTTCGCCACAGAGAAGACAGAAAGGCTACATATTTTATTCACGATCTTTGAATGGCAGGTTTTGCCATCTGTGATGCTGATTACCAGCCACTCTTCTATGGTGTTCAGATCTCGCAGAATATCAATATCTTTTTCCCCCTTTCGGTTCTTCTTGATCCATATTATGAGCATTTTTCTGTAACATTTCAGTTAAAAAGCCCAGCTTTTCTTCTCAGGTAATTTCGAAGTTGTCCATGGTTAACCCACATATGTTGCCCCAGGAAAGTTGGGTGTTTTTAATCCTTGCATTGCTAATGCAGTCTATGCCTGGCTTCTTTTCAATAGTTGCAATTTGCTGTTAATTATGAAGTCACGCTACTCAAAGTTTGTGTCTTGTCAGTTCCCTCATTGTTGATTGTAAGATTTGCTTGACATGTAGATTCGCCTGTGAATATTATTTAAAACAATGAAGTTCAAAAAATGATTTTGAACTTTACTGTGTCTTTGGATAGATAGAATTAACTCTTATAATCAATTGTCACTGTTTAGAGGAGGACCGTGCCATCTTCACATCTGAGTTCTGAGATTGGCTGTCCACACATTGTGAATGAGTAAAAATTGTCTCAGGCTTCGCCAAAGTTGACTTTTCTCATTGCCTTTTCTGTATGGATACAACTCGGTAACGGGAGAGAATGTGGCCCTGACTTACTCCCCTTGCACCTCAAACCAATTATAACATCGCCAAATTTTCACTGAACGATCGTCATCACCATTATCATCATCAAGCATCATAGCCAAGAGGAGCTGGCGATCACATTCCTTCTATTAAATCTGTCTCCTATGTGTAAATGTCTTCGGCGCCAATAATCTCCCCCCCCCCCCTTTTCTCTCCCCCCTTTCTCTCTCTCTCTCTCTCTCTCTCTCTCTTCTCTCTCTCTCTCTCTCTCTCTCTCACTCACTCTCACTCTCTCCTCTCTCTCTCTCACTCACTCTCACTCTCTCTCTCTCTCTCTCTCTCTCTCTCTCTCCCCTCTCTCCCCTCTCTTTATTTGTTTGTTTGTAACCCAGCTCGATTTTCTCTGTTTGTGGTTCCAGACCTTCTCTTCTCATATGATTTTCTTCTTCTTCTTCTTCTTCTTCTTCTTCTTCTTCTTCTTCTTCTTCTTCTTCTTCTTCTTCTTCTTCTTCTTCTTCTTCTTCTTCTTCTTCTTCTTCTTCATCTTCTTCTTCTTCTTCTTCTTCTTCTTCTTCTTCTTCTTCTTCTTCTTCTTCTTCTTCTTCTTCTTCTTCTTCTTCTTCTTCTTCTGCTTCTTCTTCTTCTTCTTCGTCTACTTTAGCGATAGTTTTGTGTTATACATCAATTCCGGCATGGGTCACAAACAAGATGGTTCGCCAGCGGTCTTCACCGGTCCTCCCCCCCCCCCCCCCCCCCCGCCTCCCGAGTTATTTTCTAGAAAGGTCGCTCTTGTCGGCCAGATTTCCTCCCCCCAGTTCGACCAAGTCTAGGCGATACTGAAGAGCATCATTTCGAGTCTGCTTTATAGTGCTCCACGTATGCCAGTGGCAGAGTCAATGTACCCTAAAAGAAACGATTGTCTTGTCCTGATTTAGGTAATCAGATGGGAGATAAATATTGTTTATAACCACCTCGCGACAGATCTAACCTCAAGCTATCAATATCATAAGATTTGTCATAAGCCAGGTGTTTTTGTTTTTTGTTTTTACATATCTGTTAAACCAGCTAAACATACGGTTATATTATGACCTTCACTGGTATAAAAACATATCAGGTTTCCTGTCGGTGTTATATCTGTGTGAATATAAGCGTAATGAGAGGATAGTTGCGCAATCGATGTGCGTGTTAACTAAGTATATGTACATCATTTATCTTTCCTTCGTTCTGTTACAAACCTCATCATAAATTCGGGGATATAATATGATACACCTTAATCTTGTTATGTCTGATATTGTTTTTTTTTTTTTTTCCTGCAATGATTATTTCCGCACTTTATATAGGGCTTAAGTCCTCAAGTCAGCATCTACGATTTCTTGTCGATTTCTTTGTAAATTGGCTAAAAGTTCTCTTTTTATTTTGGCTTTTCTATTTACCTTGTTCTCAACCTTGTTTGAAAATGTGGTTAATGGTTTGTAGATTCTGTAGATTATCTGTGTCCTTACCATCCTGTTTAAATCTATATTATTATGTCTGTTATTGTTGCTGTGGTTTACATTATTCTTATATTCTCTCTTGACATGGGGGTTAGAGTTTGTTGGTATTTTTTTGTTTATTTGGCGCTCGCTCGCTTTGTCCATATACACTACTTCTAATAGTTAAATTAGTTGCATATCATTAACAGGACGTAGCAGTCAACTTAGCATTTCTTAGCTGTTTGTGATCTCTTGGCAAGTTTACCTTAAGTAGTTTGTCATTGCTTTCTGAACGACCGGCACTCATAACATGTCTATTAAATAAAATCGAACGCAAGGCGGCCTGCTGCTAAATCTCCAACAGCTGTGTTTCGAACGCGGTATGCAGGATTACGAACTGCATCCGTATCCCCTCGTCACTTCTAATAGTCAAATATGTTCTGCATATCCTTTACATGACATCGCTGTCAACATCAGCATATTTCAGCTGATTGTTGATTTCTTGGCAAGATTACGCTCAGTAGTTTGCCGTTGCTTTCTGAGCGGCCGGCTCACATACCCCGTAAGTTACCGACGCGATTCGAACCACTGCTGATTCTCACCGTCGTCACGTTACCTACGAGAGTATACGAGATTACGGAGAAACCTCGCTAACCTCTAGGCCAGGAAGCCGGCACTTCTAATAGTACTTGAATAAATTTTGTGCGTGGATTAGCTTTACCTTTTCTTTTTATTCTTTCGTTCGCTTGAGATATGTCTATAACTGTAATGTCGTCTCTTGTATGAATTTAACTGTCTCTTTTAGTTCACTCAGCGGTTCATAGAGTTTATCTTCCACTGTTGTCTCTCTAGGCCAGTGTTTCCCAACCTTTTTTGTGCCATGCCCCACTTAAGCCTTTCTAAAATTCATATTGCCCCCCTCCCCCGCCCCATGCGCCCCCCCCCTCAACATATACATTATTTGTAATATTCAAAAATTGAAATGTTCACTAAAGAAACTTGAATGATAGGTTTTAGGAAGAAATCACTAGGTAATTATTGAGCAAACACAGTAAGTAAATTTTCAAAAACATATAATGGAGAACTGAAATTCAAGTACAAAATAATTTTAATGAAAGATTTTTCTATATTATTTTAATTATTAGTAATTATTTATTATTTAAATTTAGTGAGATCCTTGCGCTTGATGCTTGCTGCAAAGAGATGTTATGTCAGGTTCCAATTTAGTTAACTTCAGTCTCAAGTCTCCCTGTTTTGTTATATTTTCGAATTGCCCCCCTTAGCAGTCAAATTGCCCCCCTGTGGGGCGTGGGCCCCACGTTGGGAAACACTGCTCTAGGCCATAAAGTTTGCCTAGATATGTTGTATTTTGGGCAGTCTTGGAGTATGTGCTCCGCTGTCTGCGACGCTAATCCACATGTGCACATGGCTGATTCACCAATCTTGAATTTTGTATACATGTGGTTGCGTAATCTATTATGTCCTGTTCTAAGGCGCAGAATAAGTATTTGTTCTGGTCTGTCCACAACGTGGTAGTCGTCTTGAACAGGTTTTGAACAGGTTTTGGTGGCTTTCTATCTGATTTGATCATTCTTTTCTTTTGATGGTATGTAACGGCACATCAGGCTGTTCTCCTTCCTTAGCCAATTGATCAGCTCTGTCGTTTCCGGATATTACACAGTGTATGGTGACATGCTGATTGCTAGGTTCATAAAGTAGTGTCCTTAGTACTGGCAATTTCCCAGACAGTAGCGCCTCGAGTACTGATTTTGCATCTGTCAATAACACCACAGGTTGTGAACCATGGCTGGTATTTAGTAATTTCTCTGTTGGTATCTTGACTGCCTCAGTTTCAGCATCATAGTTATTGCAGTACTTTCCTGTTGATACTCTGGCCGTGTCCCTAGTATTATTTTTGAGTATTCTATGTACATTCCCGCTCCTCCATTTCGAACAACATTTTGTGCTGACCCATCTTTGTAGACTCGGATCCAGAGGTCCTGTGGGCATTCTTCATCAAAGAAGCTGAGAGTGGCTGTTCTGCGCTGTACACTGTTCTGTTCTTCCTTGTCAAATATTCCTCTCACTTTTGTTTGGATTTGTAGTGATAGTCTATGTTCATCTTTCCATGGAGTTCACTCTGGAATAGTTTTCAGGGGGATACCAACTGTGGGCAGATCGGTGGTTTCTCTGCAGAGTTGTTTGGCCTTGTGGATAAAACTGCTTCTTTTCAACCCCCCCCCCCTTCCCTCCCACCCCCCCCCCCGAACCCCCACCCCCATAGCTAAGTTTTCAATTCTGTTCTTCATAAGGTGGCCTGGCAAGCTGATGCACTTTTCTGCCTGTATTAGCGTTTTCGTATCTCTGCGCTCTCTCAGTGCTTGTGTCCTCCCCATCTTCTCCATCGCCACTATAGGGGTTGATCTCATCCCTCCTGTGGTGACTCTAAGTGCTTGATTTTGCATCTTGTCCAACTCTTGTAGTGTGGTTTTTTTATGCAGAATACCACGCAGCTGACCAGTATTCCAGGTGTGGTCGAATGTTCTGTTGCTAAGTATTTTCCCACTGGCTCCCCATGTGGTTCCACTTAGTTTTCCCAGGATGGCTATTTTCCCTCTTGCTTTTGCTACTGCTTTGTTGGTGTGGTTTCTCCATGTCAGCCTGCCATCAAATGTTACTCCAAGGTGTGTTGATTCTTTATCTTCTCTAATGGGTATTCCATTCATCTGGATGATCCCTGCCTTTTGTTTTGGAGAGAGGATAAATAGAGTGGTGCTGCACTTGTCAGTGTTTATGCTGACACACAATCTATTTGCCCATGCAGCAAATGTATCTACAGCTCTTTGAAGCAATATGGTGGCCATTAATGCATGTTCATTTGTGCTCCATAAAACCAGGTCATCGGCGTACATTGCCGCTTTAATTCCATGCGGTAGATTAGCAACATGATCATTAATAAAGATTAGAAAAAGTGTGGGGGACAAGACTCCGCCCTGGGGAACACCGTGACGCAGTAGTACTTTCTTGCTCTTGAGTCCGTCTATCTGTACTCGGGCTCTTCTGTTGTGCAAGTATGCTTTCACCCATTTGTACATTCTTCCATTGACTTTGAAGTTTCTCAGTTTCTTCATCAGACCTTCTTTCCAGATTTTGTCAAAGGCTTTCTTCAGATCTATTCATGCAGCAAGCACCAGCTTATTCTCTTGGAATGCATCCTCAATTTCTTGAGAGAGGTAGGTTGTCTGATCTTCCGTAGAGTAGCACTGCCTAATGCCAGCCTTCTGTGGCACAAGGATGTTTTTACTTTCAATGTACCATTGCAGTCTGTGATTGATGAAGCGCTCCAGTGTTTTGCAGAGACAGCTGGTGAGGCTAATTGGTCTGTAGCTGGAGGCAATGGAACTATCTTTCCCTGATTTTGGGAGGGGTATCATGATTGCTTCTCTCCAGGCTTGTGGTTTGATTGATTGATTGATTTAGGAACCGACATCACAGCATTCGGGACATTTTCTAGTTCTAATTTTTTTGTTGCTGACCCCCTTCGCATTCCAGTGCATTATTTTTAATCTTTGTTTGGTATGGCCGGACGCTCTATTCTCATGTCCCCTGGCTAAACAGGACATTTGAGAAGGATCTCCAGTAGTTGTGGTTGGACCCTTTCGAGGCATAGGGCCCGGCACTGCACTTGCCGGGAGGGGTCCAAAGCAGGGCGAGTACCATAACATTTAGCAGTAGTCGACATATTTTATGGCATGATTGCGTAGCATCCTGATTTCTGTGGTCCGCCTCCTGGCTGGTTGCCTCCATCTTCAGCACCTTTCCTTTGCTAGAGCAGACTGTGGTCTTACTCAAGTTTGGGTGTGTGGGCACGCACACATGTGTCTGCGCATGCATGTACGTGCATACACGCCTAGAGCGTTCTGGTTATTTCTCGGCGCCAGTGACTCGCCGCCGCCCCTCTCCTATTAGTTAAAACAGGTCCGCCAAGTGAAGGCAAGGGGTTGGACTTTTGCTGCAGTGGTGATGACTGCACGAGCCATTTGGGGTATTTATGCAAGGTTGGGCGCTTACCCCAACCCCAACCCCGGCTACATAACAGCAACATTTGGAGCCCAGCGTTCCCGATTACGAGTGTCCCTCGCCATCAGGAGATAAGAAGTTTCAGTATCTATCTTGCACACCGCGAAGGAGTGGCCTGCATAAAAATATAGCTTGTAATGTTTATTCTAGACTTAGGTCTCATCATCATCATCAAGTGCCTTGAAAGCTGGCATAGGCGTTCATGTCCCTCCACAGATCTCGGTCTTTGGTGTTCTGATTCAACTCTGCTGCTGATATTCCTCCACGCCACCGTCGCAGTCCACCCAGCAACATTTCTCTAGGTCGGTCTCTGCCTCTCTTTCCGTTGATCTTTCCTGTTGTCACGATGTTCTCCAATGCCCATCTTCTCGTCACATGACCAAAGAAAGCTGTTTGTTTAATTATTGTTGAATATAATGTTCTAGTTTCATTAGCCTCTTTCAGGCAGTCGTTATTAGTTACTCTGGCAGTCCAAGGAATTTGCAACATTTGTCTCAGGAACCACACCTCTGTTACTTCCAAGTTCTTCGTAATTTGTTCATTTATATTCCAAGATTCACTGCCATACAGCAAAATATGTTCTTCATGGCATTTCAGCACTCTATTTCTTACATTCAACGATAGTGACGCAGGTCTAGATAGTCTAATTACAGATTTAATAATTTTACGACGGACAGAAGAGTTCCGTTAAAGGGTTTCTGATACACTTCCGCCATTCTGCTAGCCGGCTGGACACTAAGGTCCGATGGAAGCAATTCAAAGTCTAGTATCTGAACTTGATCTTGCCAGGGCCATCAGCAGAGGCGGTCATCCGAATAACAAATAGGGACATGGTACTTGATGGGGTGGCTCTGGCCCCTGGGGAAACTGCGAGCCCTTATTAAAAAGAAAATGGAAGCCATTTTCTGAGTATGAAGTAGTCTATTCACGTCTTAGCAGCGACGACTGTTTAGCTACATGGTCCATTTTCCAATCTAGAAACTGACAAATCACACATTACCATATAAGAGATTATCCCTTACTTTGCCTACAATCTACATCTATTTATCTTATTGGTTTATTCTCCTCAACTCAAGATCGTGTCCGGAAAAAGTTTTCGACCACTAATTCCACGCTCTGAATTCAGTATTTTCCATAACAGTTGTTATTCTATATTTCTTGACCTGATTTACTCACTCACTCATAATCATGTACATTTATATATGTATATGCTTATGTATAAATTATATATATATATATATATATATATATATATATATATATATATATATATATATATATATATATATATATGATACGTCAATAACTCTAGTCCGACTTTGTGAAGACACATGAAGGGTGTAGCATAGGTGGGAGCGCAAGCGCAATTGAAATACCACTACTTTTATCGTTTCTTTACTTATTCAGTCTCTCGGTAGAGATTTGTTCGCAGCAGACGAGCATAATCTCCGGCGGGCCTATTCTCGCTGGTCGCGAGATCCGCACAGTGGAAGTATGGGAGATTTGCTTGCAAATAGACAGGCAATATCTCCTGCGGTAGCTATGGCGGGCCTATTCCCGCTGGTCGCGGGGACCGCTATAAGTCAGGTGGGGAGTCTGACGATAGTGCACGCTTTACACAGGTCCGGACACTTGTGATCGACAGATGTGCGCGCCCTCATGGTCCGGGTTCGTACAAGGCCCTCACCTGTGGGACATGGCTGAACGCCTCTAAGCCGGGTCCCTTGGGTGTCAGGGTCTGGCCATAACTCGCCACCGGCTCGTGGTGGTGAGGTCTCGGTGGATTGACGCTGAGCCGCCAGCGTCTGCAGCCTACCTTGTGCCAGACGTATTGGTTACCCATTCCTCTAGAATACACAAGACTAGGTCGAGAGAGGGGGTATGTCGTTTGGGCGTCACATGATTCTCTGAAGCTCTGCCCAGGCATTGTGATGGAATATTGGCCACATTCCACTCACATACTTTGGTCTGTCAAGACTGCAAGGTGTCAACAACGTCAATAACATTAGATTTGCAAATGATACAGACTTGATTTCAGACAATGAACAGGACCTGCAAAATTTAGTAGATGCGGTTGTTGCACACAGTGAACAACTAGGGTTAGAACTGAATATTAAGAAGACACAGATTATGGTCGTCACTGGGAAGAAGGAAATACCACAATATGATATACGAGTAAATGGATATATTCTTAAGCAAGTGAATCAATACAGTTATCTCGGAACAGTCATAACATCTGATGGGAGATGCCTTGAAGAGATTAGAACAAGAATTGGCATGGCGAAGGTAGCATTTTGCAAGATAAAAAACATACTGACCAATAAAAAGATATAAACTGAAACGAGAAAAATAGTGTTGACGTGCTACCTAGAACCTATACTTTTATATGGATGTGAAGCGTAGACAATGAGCAGGCAAGCTGAAAAACATCTGATGGCTGTGGAAATGTGGTTTCTGAGGAAAATGCAAAGAATATCATGGACAGACAGAAAAACCAATGAACAAGTCCTTCAAGAAACAAATGAAGATCGTAAACTGATTAGAGACATTAGACGTAGACAGTCAAAATTCTTGGGCATGTTATGAGAAGAAATGAATTGGAGAACTTGGTGACAACTGGCAAGATCTAAGGGAGGAGACCAAGGGGAAGACCGAGAAGTAAATACCTGGATGGCTTGGCCACGTGGCATGGTCGAGACAGAAACACGGAGCTGATACATGACTCTGGTGATCGAGTGAGATGGCAAAACATGACCGCCCACGCTTATCGGCATGGCACACGATGGATGATGGATGGAAGTCTTGTTTAATGTTCATGTTTGCACATGTGGGGAAAGCATCTTTTCATAATTACTAACCCATAAGTAACTCGTATCTCGTCAGCTTCGTGGACATGAGGATCCTAGAAATGTAAGAAGAACTGCTAGACCAGTGGATCTCAACCTTTTTTAGCCCGTTCCCCCCTTCAGCATATTTTAATAACGTCATTCCCCCCCCCCCCTTTCATATTTCCTACCTAAAAATTTGGCCCGTGACCCCCTTCACCATATTTTCAGAACGTCATCCCCCCCCCCCCCCCTTCGTATTTCCTACCTAAAAATCCCTCCCACCCCTACACAGTATACGTAATAATGCAGTGGTTCTCAACCTTTTTTGGCCCGTGCCCCCCTTCACCATATGTTCAGGCTGTCACCCCCCCCCCCCCTCCCCTCCAACTTTCCAAAATTGTCAGCCTCAAAAGGTGCATTAAAAATAATATGCCTATAATAGTGAAAATACTTATTTTCTTCCATAGTTGTACATAACATTCACATGTAAAGATACATTTTATAGTGTAGTTTTCTACAGTTAATAGCAAATGAATATGCTGATGGATATTAAAACTTAAATAGAAGCATTTTTACATTCGCAATATTTTATTAAAACACCACATTAATCATACTACAATAAACAAACAGTTAAAACGTCAAAGAATTGTAGCTTAATATACGACACCAGGATGCCAGAAAATTGTGCTTCATCAAACAAAACGCTCATTACAAAACCTGGATATTGTAGATTCGTAATTTAAATGAAAATTGTAATCAATGAGAACACTGTGATTGTTTTTCCCGCAGCAATTCTGAAATACGCGGAAGAGTGCTTGAAAGGGCACAACGGAGATCGTTTTCAACATCTAATCTGTTGCGTCGTTTCGTTTTAATTTCTAGCAGAGCTGAAAAGCCTGACTCACAAAGATATGTTGACGCAGATGGAAGCAATGCACGGATTGCTTTTTCTGCCCCTTTTGGGTATGAACCGCACATTATAGGCCAAAATTCCGTGATTGGTTTCTCACTGAACACATCCCTTGCCCCCGAATCATTTTTCAGCTCCAGAAATTCATCTTAACAATCATCAGAAACTTTTTCAACTGATACTTTGAATGGGTTTCGCACCAAATCCAGCTCATCATCACTAAGTTCAGGAAAATATCGCTCAAATTCATTTTCTGCGCTGTCAAATGCTGCACAATTTCATTTTTTGCAAATTGTGGAAGTACTTGGTCTTTACCATCAACAACGAGAACGGATGACAGCTTCTCAAACATTGCAACATTTGTCATATTGACCTTTCTTTTCCAGTTTTCCAGCTTGCTCATAAAAGCTCTCAAGGCATCCACAAATTGTATGATATTTGTATTCCTTCCTTGCATCTGAAGATTGAGTTTATTGAACTGCTCAAAAATATCAACTAAATAGGCAAGGCGCATAATCCATTCCTCATCATCCAGCCAGGCGAAAAAGTCCATCTTACCCTGAACTTCAAAAAATAATTTGAGCTCGTCTCTCAGCTCATATACTCGCGCAGTTACATATCCTCTTGACAGCCCTCGAACATTTGTGTGGAAAAGAAGCAAATGGTGGCCTGCATCCATGTCAACGCATAACTGCTTAAAAAGCCGTGAGTTGAGAGCTCCTCCTTTGATAAAATTCACTATCTGAACTGTTTGATCCAAAACCTTCCCCAAAGGAGCTGGAAGTGTTTTAGAGGCCAGTGCTTGACGATGGATCATGCAATGAATGCCTTTCACTTTTGGGGCACGTTTCTTCACACTAACTTGAAATCCTGATTTGGTCTCCAACATAGCTGGTGCTCCATCTGTACAGCACCCACACATATTATCCCATAAAAGATTTTCTGATTCAAGGAAAGATGAAACCTTTTCCAAAATATCAGAGGCCATGGTAGTTGTTTCAAGAGGAGAACAAAAAAGAAGTTTATTAATTTGCGGATTTTGTGTTTGTTACAAAAACATTTAATCTGTAACGACACTTCACGACCACACATTCAGACATAAATGTTCAATATCCGATCAATTCGGAGTTAAGAAAAGATTTCATAGCTAAAAAAGAAAGTTCTCTGACCAGACAGCAGTCATTTTACACCAAGGCTAACGAACAGAGCAAGAGTGCTGTTGTTGCATCGTACGAAGTCGCACTTCTGTTGGCTCGCAAAAAGTTCACCGATGCAGACAAAAATAATCAAGCCTTCCCTTAAAATTGCTGCTAGAATGCTTGGCAATAAAAAGTGTGAAACAAAATTTGATCAGATTCCTTTGACTAATAATGCTATGGCCAGACGAGTTGAAGAATTAGCCAACGATGTTCGTCAAGTAGCAGCACATATAACAATTGTAAATGTGTTTCATTATCAATGGATGAATCCACTGACATTTCTGACACAGCTCAGGTCGCAGTTTTTGTTCGTGCAATAAACGATAATTTTGAAGTCACATAAGGACTTCTAGGACTTGAATCAATGCATGCAACTACCAAAGGGACTGGTCTATTTGAAACTCTGAAGTTGTGTGTAGAGAAAAACAACAAAAAATTGACTAAATTAGACAGTGTATGCACGACGGTGCTCCGGCTTTAACGGGTAAAATGTCTGGATGTCTAGCATTATTGGAACAGTTTCTTGGCCGCACTATACAATTACTATATTAAAATATCATTGTATCATTCACCAAGACGCTCTGTGTGGAAAGACATTAAATCTGAAACACGTCATCGATGTTGTTCTGAGATCTTCTTCTTCTTCTTCTTCTTCAGCGTTCCGAGGCATTGAGGTTCTTTGCTGCAGATACAATCCGTCTCCATTCGTCTCTCTGGTTGACCTTCTCTTGCCAGTCGTTGATTCCAAGTGCTTGTAGGTCTGTATATTTATTATCTCTCCACCGTCTTCTTGGTGAACAAAATTCGAAGTAAGCCACTGAACAGGCGTGAGTAAAGTAGAGAAAGGAATGTTTCGTGTGGAATGGCTATCGTCGCTTCAGAGGTCACAGATTGTGAGAATTGTATGGATATTTTGCCCTGGCCATGCGGGGATGCGGAGAAATGAACAGGCTGATAGGCTAGCAGGGAATGCACCTCTTGGTGGTAGATTGCCCATGGACAAGGGAGAGGTGGTCGTGCGCTTGTGGGATCAGGTGGAGAAGGCGGAAGAACAGATTGAGAACCCATATGTCTAAAGAATGAGATTGCGGGGGGATCGGCAGGGGTTCTGGAAGAATCTCAAAACTGAGAGGGAAAACCAGGAGAACTTTTAATCAGATAGTGGTGGGAGCGATTAGCAGCATGACTATTCGCTAGATGTTGAAGGAGGGGACGGAGCACGTATGGGAATGTCCTGAGTGCAGTGATGTTGGTTCTTGACTCAACTCAACACAGGCGTGAGTTCAGACAGTTTCTGTCAGACCTGAACTAGAAATACGGTGAGCTACTGTTACACTGTAATGTCAGATGGCTATCTAAAGGGACAGTTCTGTCACGTTTCTGGGCACTGAAAAATAGTGTCTATCTGTTTCTTTCTGAAATAAATGAATTGCCTATAGAACGGAAATGTTTGCAGAACGGTGACTGGCTTAATGATCTGGCATTTTTGGTGGACATCACGTCTCATTTAAACTCTTTAAATGCGAGGATTCAGTGAAGACACAAACTATTCACAAATTTGTGCGATGACATTACTTCATGTAAAATAATACTACGACTGTTTATCGGACAGCTGACTGAAGGGACTTTAGAGGCGTTTCCAACTCTGAAGAATCTTGTGGTGGAAAAGAAATGTGACTTGTTACAGTACAAAGTAAAAGTTGAAAGTCTTCTGGATATCTTCCTGTCGAGATTTCACGAGTTCACAATAGAGGAGGATAATTTTGCCCTCTTCATAAATCGGTTCGTATTTCCTGAAGCCAAGCTCCGTCAATTACAGCAAAACCTTCAGCACGAAGTAATTGATTTGAAATGCAATTATACACTGAGATGTAAATTTTTGGAGCTGCCTGCTTCACCTTCAGCTGATCATATGATTTCATTCTTGCGACTATTGCCGGTCGAACAATTTGAACACTCGCGTTCATTCGCCCACAGATACATTTGTCGTTTTGGTTTGACTTACAGATGCAAGCAGTCATTTTCCGCAATGATCGTTATAAAAAAACAAGCAACGTTCCAGACTCACCGACAGTAACCTAGCTGCGCTTATGACTGCATGACTGATTTGTGCCCATACATTGATAAACTGGCATCTGAACTGAAGTAACTGGTTATGAAGAACAGTTACAACTGTAAATTAATTACATTAATAGCGATTTTCGAAACTGATTAAACATTTAATGTTAAATTAACTGTTGATTTTAAACAAAAACACGACCGCAGTGTAGTACTGACATTGACTGCCATTAAAGTTTTAGAATTTTGTTGACGAAAGTTAAGAAAGGTAAGAATTATATTGCAAGACTTTTATAATTTTATAACGTTGTGGCCCGCTTAACTACCGAAAATAGCAGATATGGCCCTCTGCTTGAAAAGCTTGGGAACCATTGCTCTGGAACAATGTGCAGATCTGTAAGATGTACTAAATGTCGAATGCCATTTGTTGTATTGTATATATGAGGACTTGTTGTCATCTATGTGTCCTGAACTAATCTCCAGTTCAGACAGACTATCTAACATATGCGCTTTGTTTTAACAGTTGCAGATTAAGTATTACTTACGATGCTGGAATATCAACTCCTTACTGACAAGCCAAGCCCAGAGCATACCACCAGGTAACAAGTGTAAAAGTTGGAGCTAGAAGGAGCAGAACCGAATATCCAGAATCTGAGTCCAAAGTGCAGACCAGCGGTCGTACATCGTCCTAGACACCATGTTATAACCAATGATTACACTTACCTTATATTCAACAGAAGAATATTAACTGTACTCCATGTCTTGGATTTATTTCTAAAAATTTATATTTTTAATTTACTTAATCATTTTAAGAAGCTACAATAAAACACCACAGACAGAGAGGACACCAAATGATGAGATACTGAGAGCTTCTCGTGTTACAAGACCACTCTTGAAAACTACAAGGGCAAGGCAAATTAAATGTAAAGAGGTTGACAACAGAAGGGGTTAAATGGAGAAATTAGAGTAATATGAGGAAAACTAGGGAAGAGAAGTAGAGGATAACGGTAAGGATGTATGAGGCAAGCTTAACAGTTGGGCAACAAATAATAATAACACAACACTACTGATTTCATCAACATATCAGATGACAGAGAAGATTAGTGAGTCATAGTCGCCGATGTCTGCTTCCGACTAGGTGTCTGGAGGAGGAGGAGGAGGATAGGAGGAGCAGGAGCAGGAGAAGGAGCAGGAGCAGGAGGTGGTGAAGGAAGAGGAGGAGCAGGAGGATGAGGAGGAGGAGGAGGAGCAGGAGCAGAAGAAGAAGAAGAAGAAGAAGAAGAAGAAGAAGAAGAAGAAGAAGAAGAAGAAGAAGAAGAAGAAGAAGAAGAAGAAGAAGAAGAAGAAGAAGAAGAAGAAGAAGAAAATAAATACGCTATTGCAGACAATCCTCGAACAAGCAATAAAGATTATGAAATCGGCACAATTAGAAGATAATGAGGGCAAATTCTCTGAAAATGTAAAATAAAAATTACTTAGGTAAACAACAGGTCGGGTTATTGTCCGTTTTGCAAGCAAAAATGGACTGGATCAATGCGTCTTATGTGAACAAGACAATTATGTATTGTGCAGAGTATTGTGAAAGTCTGGTTAGTAAACAGAGCGACTACCTTGAATTCAATGCTGGCATCTTTATCTGAAGCTCTTGCTGATTGGCGTATCCGTTATACCTTAGAATGCCACAAAAGCGTGGTACATGGTGTATTTTTAATGACTGTGGGGTATTTGAAAATATTGCCGTTCCAAGTTGTGTATGTACCTTTTGTATTGCATGAACTCCACAGAGGGTGAATACAAAACATGGAACGGCAATATTTTCAAAATCTCCACAATCATTAAAAATACACCCTATACGACTACTGCGGTTGGTTCTTGTTTAAGAATTCGGTGTCAGAGGGTAGTTTTACCTTCTCATCGTCAACACGTGCCATGCCGATAAGCGTGGGTGGTCATGTTTCACCATCTTACACAATCACCAGAGTCGTGGATAAGCTTCGTGTTCTTGTCTCGACCATGCCATGTGGCTAAGCCATCCAGGTATTTACTTCTTTGCCTTTCCGTTGTTCTCTCTCTCTCTCTCTCTCTCTCTCTCTCTCTCTCTCTTCCCCCCCCCCCCCCTTTAATCTTGCCAGTTGTCAGTAAGTTCTCCAATTTATTTCTTCTCATAACGTTTCCAAAAAAAAGGAATTTGTGACTGTCGACGTCTAATTTCTAAAATCAGTTTACGGTTTTCATTTGCTTCTTGTAGGACTTGCTCAATAGTTTTTCTGTCAGCCCATGGTATTCTTTGCATTCTCCTCAGAAACCACATTTCCACTGCCATTAGATGTTTTCTAGCTTGTATCTGCTCAAAGTCAGCGTCTCGCATCCACACACAAGCATAGGTTCTATGTAGCACTTCAATGCCTTTTCTCCTTTTCTCGTTGCAATTGACATGTTGTTATTGGTCAGTATGTTTTCCACCTCCTTCAGAAATGAGAAGTTGATGCATTCAATCGTCACCATTATAACGTTCATCGTCGAGTACGTTGAAAATGGGGGATTCCCCGTTCCCATTTTCCTAGAGCATGTATGTTCTCATACCACTATGCAAGATTTCCCATAATCTTTTTGCGTTGTCTGCATATATCTATATATATATAAAAGACGATGTATGTATGTGTGTATGTAGGGATGTATTTGATGCGTTCGATAACGGTCAATCCGATTGAGATGAAATTTTCTACATGTAATCTTTTCATTCCCGTGCAGCCAACTGTTATAGTATGTTAGTGTACAATCAGCTATTTACTTACTAAAATTTAATATTTACATTATCATTTATATATAGCGATGGGACTTAACTTAAGAAAAGTTATTTCAAGGGGCATAACTTTTAATAGCATTGCTATATATTTTATATATAGATTGTTGCATTGTTTTCAAAGATTTATAAACTCTTTGTCTACAGTTATTTACAGGCATATGAGTTTTAATAAATAATAATATAATCTTTAAGGCATTTTCAAAGTTTTCATAAAAATAATGCATCTATTTAAATAGTGACAATTTTCTAACTCATCTTTTTATGTTGAAAGAAGTTATCTACAGTCATTTCGGTGATTAAAAGCAGTTTTCATTAAAAATAATGGATGGTGTGTGGAAGGACATTCTTAAGTTAATTTTTTTTAAATATGAATTTAATGAGACGCTTCCCGCCAGGAGCTGGGCGAAGCCGCGCCGGGTCGGATAGATAGACAGACAGACAGATAGTCGGGAACTGGAGCTTATATGACTACTTATATGAATTAAATGAGATGCTTCCCACCAGAGGCTGGGCGAAGCCGGGCCGGGTCAGACAGACAGACAGACAGACAGACAGACAGACAGACAGACAGACAGACAGTCGGGAACGGGAGCTTATATGACTACTTATATGAATTAAATGAGATGCTCCCCACCAGGGACTGGGTGAAGCCGGGCCGGGCCGGGTCAGACAGACAGACAGACAGACAGACAGACAGACAGACAGATCTCCGCCAGGAGCTGGGCGAAGCCGGGCCGGGTCAGCTAGTATATGAGTCAAACTACTGAGCGTAATCTTGCCAAGAAATCAACTGACAGCTGAAAGATGCTGCTGTTGACAGCGATGTCCTGTAAAGGATATGCGGGGGAAAAAAAAAGTATGTGAGTGAGGAAGTATGTTAAAGCTGCAGAGATGTGAAGTTTTAAATAAGAATGTTAAGAGCAAAATTGACAGAAAAAAAGTGTAATGAATATATTTTGAAGGACGTAAACTCACAAAAATAACTGGTTACTCGATTCAGAAAAGGAGAATCAACATAGGAACATCGGTTTTAGAAATGACTGGAGGTACACGAAACAGAAGGCTGTAGAAAAACAGGATAACAAACACCACTTGGCTGTTAGATCAATAATCTTGCCAGCTTTGACAGTCCGTTGTAGTTTTTCTCTTCACATAATGTGGTCAAGCGGGAGAGCTGATGAAGCCGTTAGTAACAATGGCTTGAACACGACAGACAAGGGTTCGATGCGCGCGGTCGACGTTAGCTAAGGGAGGGAAAGATTGGCCATCTGTTCCTCTGTGTACCCAGGCCTAACACATCACACACCCCATGCAGGTTCCGCTAAGGGCGTGTTTTCTAAACATAATGTGATCAAAGATTTAGGCGATAGGGCAGGGGCTAGTGGACTCGCTTGCCAGTCCGAGGGACCATGTGTTCGAAGGCGTATTTTCTCAAAACTGCTCATGGCTGTCACGTCGATCCAGTCAAAAATAAGTACAAGGATATGTCATGGGAGTATAGACGGCCGGCATGGTAATGACCATATCCCCACTGAGTACAGGTCGGTTGATGAAATTACACAGCCAGCACAAATGTCGAATACGTCTCAAGGCATGTACAAGGGTCCTTTACTTTATACAGCCTAGATAGTTAGTTGGTTGGTTGGTTAGTTGGTTGGTTTGTTGGTTAGTTGGTCGAATGGTTAGTTGGTTGGTTGGTTGGTTGATTGGTTGGTTGGTTAGTTCGTTGATTGGTTGGTTAGTTCGTTGGTTAGTTGGTTGGTTGTAGTGTTGGTTGGTTGGATGATTAATTAGTTGGTTGGTTGGTTAGTTAGTTAGTTGTTTAGTTAGTTAGTTGATTATCTACTTAGCCAGTTAGTTAGTTAGTTAGTTAGTTAGTTGGTTAGTTAGTTAGGTAGTTAGTTGGTTAGTTAGTTAGGTAGTTAGTTAGTTAGGTAGTTAGTTAGTTAGTTAGTTAGGTAGTTAGTTAGTTAGTTAGTTAGGTAGTTAGTTGGTTAGTTAGTTAGGTAGTTAGTTAGTTAGTTAGTTAGTTAGTTAGTTAGTTAGTTAGTTAATTAGTTAGTTAGTTAGTTAGTTAGTTAGTTAGTATAAAAGTGCCAGATCTGTGTTGGCTGACGAGGCCCTACATTCTCCCGATGAGTCTCTCGCGTCTAGCCATTGCCAATTCTTACTCCCAAATCTCTCATTCTAGACAACGTTATGTATTCACTGGCGTCAAAGTCCTCCGCGTTCATCTCTCCAAGGGCAGCCATGTTAATTAAGCCCTAAAGGTATGTGAGAAGCTTGCGACACAAATAGGCATGTTTCAGAAGACATGTATTTCCTTAAGCAAACCGACTTGTTGGTTTTCATGGCTATATTTGGAGTACACTCAATCCTAGACCTGTCAGAAAGGATGTGGTTTACTATATAAAATAAACTTGTGCGTTTTATTACTGGCGGTGTTTATTTAAGTTAACAACACTGCTGCATGTATTTGATTTTCCTTGTCCAAGTGCGGTGTCAGAGAGAGACATATTTGTTTTCGGCTGTCAAGCGCGGTGGGTGTCTGTGACTTAGGGGTTAGTGAAACGCAGTTTCACAGCTCCCCGACATACTGGATCTAGGATTTTAAATCAGCCGTGGGTGATTTGGAAGTATTTGCGCTGATTTCGATAGTATGCGGTATGGACAGTTCAGACAGCAATAACAAACAACTAAACGTAAATCACAAATAGCCAGTAAATGCTGTGGTTGACAGCAACATCATGTAAAAGAACACGCTTTTGTTTAGCGAGACAGTAGGTTTGTCTGGTTGGTGGGTTACTAAATCTTGACGACCGTGAATTTCAACTCTTAAGCCCAGTGCATTGACATGCAAGTCGCATGAGGCCCTTATCAGGGCTTGCATCTATCGTCGTCAGGTTGTAAGTTGAGACTCTTCTCCCAACAAAATAACGAAGCACTTCTTCTTCTTCTGCGTTCATCAGGAGGTTTTTTTTTCTTTTTCGGAAGTGATTGCGTTGTTCCTGTTTACAGCAGAGCTGCGTTCGTGCGCCGTGAGGCCGACACATCCGACTTCTGCAGGCATTTGTTGACCGGTTTAACCTTCCCGGGGATATCGAAGTACTATCTTCTTCTTCTTCTTCTTCGTTCATCCGGAGTTTTTTTTTTCGGACGTGATTGCGTTGTGCCTGTTTACAGCAGAGCTGCGTTCTTGCGCCGTTAGGCCGACACATCCGACTTCTGCGGGCATTTGTTGACCGGGTTAACCTTCCCGGGGAAGAAGTACTATCTGACTGGGAGATCTCCTGTCTGAGTCAAACTCTCCATATACTATTTACTTGGAAGCCGCTCAATTAGCAGTATGGCGGATCCATCTTAGGCGAGTCTGTACATATGAACAAAATGCAGCTACCACACTTATACCTCTTGACATAAATTGAACAGTATGCAGTCACTACACACTCCAGAGTGTCAGCTGTGTACAGACGCCTATGAAACCATTAGTAGTCAACTGATTATTTGTTATTGCTCTGCACCCGGTGACGCGTTAAAAAAAAACTATTTTTTCTACATCAGCTATATTTGTGTGTAGCAAGGAAACAATTAGTCTAAGCTTCAATAATCACTACTTAATGCTGGAATGGAGAATCGAAGAGGGAGGGGGTGCAAGTGTTGCTGAGTCATCACCACCACCAACAACAACAACTGTTGAATATCAGCTTTTAAATAATGCTAATATAGTTTGTTGTTGTTGTTGTTGTTGTTTTTGTTGTTGTTGCTGTTGTTGTTTAAAGCGTCTGTTGTTGATAATGCTGTTGTTTTTGCTGCTTTGATTGCTGTATTTTTTTTATCGAACTTATCCAATCGAGATGTTTGCTCTTGTACAACACAATGAACTGAGGACAGGCAATGATTTAGTCCCATCCTTGCAGGCAAGCAGCACATTTATTTCGAGCACGCCTATGAGTTCTTCAAACGTTGAGAGCAAGACGTGGGTGATGATTGTCTACCGTCAATAGCTGTTGCTCTCTTGCAGCCTCGAAGCCGACACAGTCTGCAGGCTTCAACATAACGGAGACCTTGGTCGACCCTCACTTGGTTAGGGTGGGGGGGGGGGGGGGGGCTAGTGTCTTCAAGGACGCCCCAGGTGGATCCGAAGTCAGAGCTTGGTCAGTACAAACCCTGAACCTCGCACACCAGCCCTTCTACATCCCAAAGTGACCACCCTTGACCTAAAAATTATGTCCGTGTTCCCTAGCTTAGCTGACATTAATATGATCAATATTCTTCTTCTTCATCTTCCCTTTATTTCCTCTTGGAAGAACGGACCTCAGCCAACTCACTCCAAGGTATCCTATGTTTTGCAGCTCCATGTTCTCCTTATGTTATTCATCTATGTCTCCATATTCTCTTCTCCTTGTGTTTTTGCATTCTTCTATTTAATTTTCCCCGTGGGCTCCAAAGAAAGTACTTTCTAGTTCTGTTTTTATCAGGTTTGCGTGTCCTAGCCAAAGCCAGTGTTTATTTCTCGCCGCTTGATTCGCTGGAATCGGTTTACGAGGGGAAGTTAATAAGTCAGTCACAAATGGCTGTAGAAAAATAACTAAATACGATAACAAATTGAAACCAGTTAATTTTTATACATACATTGTCCCTTTATTTACCAACATAATTTCCACCACCATTGATGCACTTATTCCATCGTTTTATCAGTCCTCCCAAATCGGCCGCATAGAACTGCGTGCTCTGTTTTTTTTTAAACCACGTTTTCGCTTCACATTCAACTTCGGCGTTATTCGCGAAATGTCTCCCGCCAAGGTGGGTTTTCAATGGACCAAAAAGGTGGAAATCGCTAGACACTAAGTCGGGGCTGTAAGGTGGATGTTCCAGAACTTTCCACCTTAGCTGGTTAATTTTCTCCTGAGTTAATCGAGCCGTATGTGGTCTGGCCTTATCATGAAGAAGCACCACTTCTCTAGTCAGCAGTCCTGGACGTTTTCTTCGAATTGAATCATGAAGCATCGATATAAATTCACAGTACGATTCAGAATTCACATTGTCACCTTTATTCTTGAAATTAGTTAAAAGCACTCCTTGACAATCCCAGAACACTATCAGCATAACCTTCCCTGCTGATGGCGTAACCTTGAATATTTGGACACAAGGCGAAGAAGGCTGTTTCCATTGCATTGAAGCACGCTTTGATTCGGGCTGGTAGTGATGCACCCATGATTCGTCCCCTAGTAACAATCCTGTTCGACATGTCTTCTCTTTCATCTTCGTATCGACAGATATGATGCAAGGACAGGCGAAATCGGTTCATTTTGTGTTCCTCCTTCAATTAGCTGGGTGCCCACCTGAGCACACTTTCTTAAATTTCAGTCGATCATGCATTGTGCTTTATGCTGATCCATATGAGCACCCTATTGTAGATGCTTCAGAGTCTATCGTTACTCGCCTGTCACCTCTAATCATCTCCTCCACCTGCTGCACGGATGCTTCTGTTGCAATCACAAAAGGACGACCAGATCGGATTTCATCAACAATTTTAGAGCGTCCTTGAGAAAATTGTTCTACACAGCTATGCACCGCTTTACGGGAGA
This sequence comes from Cepaea hortensis, assembly GCA_963921405.1. Taxonomy (NCBI): domain Eukaryota; kingdom Metazoa; phylum Mollusca; class Gastropoda; order Stylommatophora; family Helicidae; genus Cepaea; species Cepaea hortensis. The sequence continues at coordinate 53,638,392 of OY992887.1, forward strand.
AACGCTTGTCAGCATAAACAGGAAGCATTTCCTTATGAATGACCCTTGCAGGCAGTCCTTTTGCCCACAAAAAACGCACAACTCACGTTGCTCTTTGGTTGTACACTCCGTAAGTACAGTCAACATTTTGTTTATGCGCTGCGCATGCGCATAAGACATCTAGCGCCACCTGACGAACGTGAAATATAAAGTTCGATGTTGCTGTCACCTAATGACACCTGTAGAAAACACCAACTACATTTACCTGCCATCCCATAGAACTATGTGACTTACTTATTGACTCGTCCTCGTCGTTCTCGCTTTAAACTCGACATACCTGATGCTGTCAATGCATGTTAATTCACTCCCTAAACTCGACATAACTTATGCTGTCATTCGATGTTAATTCACTCCCTAAACTCGATATAACTGATGCTGTCATACCATGTTAGTTCTCTCCTGTGCAGACACGAGATATGCAGCGTTTGTACATTGTTGGCAACTGTTTTAATCGTTCTCCATGTTTCTGATCCATACAGCAGAACTGATTCAACGTTATTGGTCAGTATTCTATGTTTGGTTCTAGTTCTAATTTCTTTTGATTTCCAGACTGTCTCTGGCGTTATGAAAGCTACTCCTGTATTCCTATTGTTGTTGTTTGTCTGTCATGAATGATGATGACCATTCATTTCATCCAGTGGGGTTGAAAGTATGGAGCCATGAGTTCTAAGATGGCTGATAAGGCCTATTTTGGCTCGATATGTTCTTTGACAATGTGGGCAAAGAATGCATGACGTTCCAGGAGGATGATCTCCTGCAGTGGTTTTTTTCTGTCCAGCCTTTTCTTCACAGCTCTTGCAGTTATGGTTGCTTCACAAGTGACTGCACCCTTGCGTAATGATGTACGCCAGGAATTTCGGTCTTTTTGGCAGCAATCTCCCAGACGTCATGATGAATTCCATAAGCTTTCAGTGAGATTTTCAGAGTGTCTATAAAGCGCTTCCTCTGGCCGCTTTGGGAGCGTTTACCACAATGCAGCTCGCCGTAGAAAATTCGTTTAGGGAGCCTGTGATCTCGCATGCGAGTTAAGTGACCAGCCCAGTGTGGATACTTGGCATGGACGCTCTTTCTAGGACTTCAGTGTCTGGGATCTCGCCTTGCCATTTAATCGTCAATAGAGGCAGACTGTGTGGAAGTGGTTTAATTTCCTAGCGTGTCGCTGATAAACAGTCCAGGTATCACAAGCATATAGCAGTGTGGATAATACAACTGCCTTGTAGACTTTCAGTTTTGTTTGCAGGTTTATTCCATTTCTGTCCAATACATTCTTGTACAGTCTGCTAAAGGCCGCGCTGGTCTTGGAGATTCTTGCATTCACTTCGTCATCATTTGTGGCAGCTTCTGACACAGTGCTGCCAAGATAGGTGAATGTGTCCACAACACTTAGTCTATGACCATTCACTTTAATATTCAGCACAGTGTGATTATTCCCTGGAGCTGGCTGGTACATAACTACAGTCTTCTCCAAGTTGGTATTGAGCCGAAAGTTGGCACAGCTATATGAGAAAGCTGAAACATTATGTTGCATATCTACATCTGAGTTGGCATATAGAGCGCAATCATCAGCAAACAGGAGCTCTCTTACGGTGTCGTTGTCAATTTTGGTTTTAGCTTTCAGCCTTCTGAGATTGAACAACATTCCATCCATGCGGTAGTTGATGTAAATTCCAATGTCGTTGTTCTCAAAGGCATTCGTCAGCATAGCTGAAAACATGAGGCTGAACAGTGTTGGTGCCAGCACACATTCTTGCTTCACTCCATTGGTGATAGGAAAGGGCTCAGACAGTTCACCATTTTCCTGTACTATTGCCTGCATACCATCATGAAATAGCCGCATTATTTGGACAAACTTTCGTGGACAGCCATATTTTGCCATAATCTTCCACAGTCCTTCTCTGCTGACTGTATCAAAAGCCTTGGTAAGGTCAATGAAAGTGGTGAACATTTCGCAGTTCTGTTCCTGACATTTCTCTTGCAGCTGCCTTGCAACGAAAATCATATCAACAGTTCCCCGTTCTCTTCTGAAGTCACATTGACTCTCAGGGAGAAGACCTTGATCGAGATGGGCCGTGATTCGATTGAGAAGAATTCTGGCGAGTATCTTCCCTGCAATTGAGAGCAGGGAGATGACTCAGTGGTTGTCACTGGATTGGCGGTTTCCTTTACGTTTGTAAAGGTGGACTATTGACGCGTCCTTAAAATCTTGTGGCATGGTCTCGTTCACTCATATGTTTGTAAAGACTTGGTGGACCGGCCCACCTGCCTTGTATATCTCTATGGGATGGAGTCAGGACCAGGCGCCTTAGCGCTGGAAAGTTTCTGGATGGCTTTGTTTACTTCCACTATGGTTGGCAGGTCATCAAGTGTATCATTATTGGGAACTTGAGGAAGGCAGTTGATGGTTTCAACATCGAAGAAGGAAGCTAAATTTGAGATGTTGACCAATGTTCCCCCATCTGCACTGAGGAGGGGAAGTATGCCTGGTGATGTAGGACCATAGACCGCTTTCAGTGGGTCGTAGAAGTGTTTCTTCTTCTTCTGCGTTCATCCGGATTTTTTTTTTCGGATGTGACTGCGTTGTGCCTGTTTACAGCAGAGCTGCGTTCTTGCGCCGTTAGGCCGACACATCCGACTTCTGCGGGCATTTGTTGACCGGGTTAACCTTCCCGGGGTTTCTTAGGACGTTTGAATCTCACTGTTGTGGTGTTATCCCCCATCCTAGCTGGCCCATATATAACAGCCAAAGACATCCTGGTCAACCCTCAAGGGAAGGCAGGGGCAGACCATGGGCATGCTCCGCCATCCAAGGAGGCTTCCATACTTGCAGAGCCATCACACAGCGCTCTGTTACTGGGCTCACCCAAGGAATCGTCACGTCATGCACATGGCTGCTTAGCCTCACTTCCGTATATTGGGCCTTCCGTTCACCATAGGCTGTTCCTCCGGAAACCAGAAGAATGCAGTCTGCAGATGACATCCACACAGTGAGTTTTCGCTTAAGACTTTCCACATAATGGATTTGCTATCCAAGCAATATTCCATTTCGTGCCACTAGGACACTTTTTCCACCTTTTATGAAGCCCACACAGTGAGCTTTCGATTCGGACTTTTCACGTAATGGATTTGCTATCCAAGCAATATTCCATTTCATGTCACTAGGACACTTTTTCTACCATTTACGAAGCCCACACAGTGAGCTTTTGATTCGGATTTTCCACGTAATGGATGTGCTATCCAAGCAATATTCCATTTCATGCCTCTGGGACGCTTTTGTAACCGACATACCTGTGGTATGAAGTGTGGCAGTCTAAATACATCTTCATGCACCTTTAGATGTCAACCTGAATGTAGTTAAAGTAAGCTGTAGTCAACTTGAGCTTGTTGATATCTCCATAGAGCTTGTCCTCAAATGAAGCAGGCGTGGGCCAAAATATCTTTCTCTGTTCTGCATATATTGGGCACTCCTGCAGCAAATGTTTAGCTGTCATTTTACCAGTTCAACAATTGCTTTCATCGGTATCTCCTATCTTTAGTTTAATGAACAAGTGGTGTTTCAGCCTGTTATGTCCTGTGCGAAGTCTGAAGATTGCTACTTGTTCTCTTCGGTCGAGTTTGTAATATGCATCATCCTTCTGGTGGCCTGGATGCTCTGATTCCCATTTGGTTCTATAAGCGCTTTTTATAAACCTTTTTGCCTCATTATAGGTTATGTCTATGTCAGGCTGTGGTAATCGTCCACCCTCTTTTGCTAGTCTGTCAGCCTCTTCATTTCCAGGTATACTGCAATGTGATGGGATCCACTGTATTACAACTTTTTTGGATTTCTGACATAGACCATGGAGTGCTGCTCTTAGGTCAGTTAGTTCTGTGCTGTTTTTGCTCTTCAGTATTGAGACAGCTGACTTTGCATCTGTGAAGATAGCTATTTGCTTCTCTTTATTTTCCTCCATCAAGAGCATTTCTGCTGCAGTTTTCAAAACCTCTACCTCCGCTTTGAAGTTACTTGAAAATTTTCCAGTTGCCACTGACTGTGTTTTTATCACTCCATGTTTTAAATTAAGGAGAATTCCTCCTCCTCCACTTTTAATTGAATCTTTGGCTGATCCATCTGTATATGCATGGGTCCAATTGCTGCTTGGGTAATGTTCTTTTATGTAGTTGAGGGTTATTTTACTTCTTTCGGTTTCATTTTGAGTGTTCTTTTTCTCAATACCAGGATTGTTTTCTATCATCTCAGGCAGTTGCTGCTGTCTCCAAGCTGGGAAGTTGTGTGCATTGTAAATGGGCTTGACTGTTGATATGTTAAGTATGGGATCTGCCCTAATCTTTCGTTTTGCAGTTTCTACAAAGTTGCTACGCTTCAGTCTTCCTTTTCCAAAACCATTAAACCTGTTATACATAGGGTGGTCTGTCAATCTTCTAAATTTTTCTGCTTGTTGCTGGGCTCTGCTATCTCTTCTGTCCTGCATTGGTTGTAAACAAGTGATCTTTTCTAGTTCATTAATAGGCGTTGTCTTCAGGCTTCCAGTTATGATTCGCATTCCTTGGTTTTGGACTCTACTTATTTTGTTAAAGTTTGACTTAGCTGCTGTTGCCCAAGCTGCAATGCCATATTCCAGTACTGGCCTCACCCGTCCAGTATATAACTTCTTGAGAACTTTCTCATCTGCTCCCCACGTTGTACCAGCAAGCTTTTTCATGATTGCCATTCTCTGCCTTGCTCTTGTTCGATTTTTCTCAACCTGTGTCTTCCATGTCAGGCGACGATCAAAGGTGACTCCTAGATAGTTTGGATTTTCTTCATGGCGCAATATTTTTCCATTCAATACCAGCTTAGGTTGCTGAGTTTTATTTGAGAGGGAGAACACTGTGCATGTTGTTTTCTTCTCACTTATCTTCACTAGCCATGATTTTGACCAGTCCTCTAGCGCTAATAAGGCTTGCTGTATTCTGCTTTTAGCTGTACTAATATATTCTTCAGATGTCCATATGGCTAGGTCATCTGCAAAGGAGGATGTGTGTACTCTGGCTGGAAAATTTTCTGTGATGTCATTTATATATGCTAGGAATAATGTTGGTGAAAGAACTCCTCCTTGGGGGACACCTTGCTCCAACAGCATCATTTTGCTTGTTTGTCCTTGTACTTTTGTCCTGGCAGTTTTGTTCTCAAGGTAGTGGCTGATCCATTTATACATTTTCCCACAAACATGCATTTTTTGCAGTTTTACTTTCAGTCCTTCCTTCCATACTTTATCAAATGCTTTTTCTAAATCTATCCAGACCGCTAGTGTGTGCGTTTTCTCTTGGAAGGCATCCTCTATTTCCTGAGCTATATAGGTTATTTGATCTTCAGTGGATCTGTACTTTCTTAATCCTGCTTGGTGTGGTGTTAAGAGTTTGTTTTCTTCCAGATGCCATGTTAGCCTGCCATTGATAATGCGTTCCATTAATTTTCCTACACAGCTAAGTAGACTGATAGGTCGATAGCCATTTGGTTCTTCCAGGTCTTTTGCTTTCTTTGGGACTGGTATTAGTATAGCTTCCTTCCATGCCTGTGGGACTATTCCTCTCTTCCAGCTGTTATTTAGGATTGCTAGTAGTTTCTTCTTTGCCTTGGTGCCTAGTCCTATTGGCATTTCATTTGTGATTCCATCCTTTCCTGGTGATTTCTTCTTTATTAGGGTATTCATTGCCTGTTCCATTTCTTCCATTGTTAGATTTGCCATCATATATTCTGCTGCTGTCTCTGTATTTCTATGATGTATCTGTTTTTCTTTGATTGCTTTCTTCTGTTCGGTTGTAATAGCAATGTGGTTTGCATTTGCATAGTGTTCCATTAGTGCATTTGCAGCCTTTTTTCCTGTAAGCAAGGCATTTCCTTGTTTAATTGTTATTTGTTTGTTTCTAGGTCCTTCATTGTTCATGGCTTTCACTAGTTTCCATAGTTTGTTTCCATCCCTGTCAAAATTCAGGTTTTCTGTTTTTTCCCTCCAACAATCTCTTGTTGTTTGATTTACTGTTCTTTTATATTTTGCTGAGATGGCTTTGAGAGAGATGTTCGCTTCAATTGTTTGTTCTCTCTCTGCTGTCTTCCTGGCATCTTCAACTTTGTCCTCCAAACTTTGTAGTTCTTCAGTCCAGTATGGTTTGTAATTTTTCCTCGCTTCTCTTGGAATGGACTCAGTGGCTGCCTGTATTATCGCTCTGTTTAGACTTTCCACCATTTGTTTTATGTTGCCATATCGTGTATTTATTTTTTCACAATATTTGTCTGTTAGTATGGCAAATCTGTCCCAATCTGCTCGTTTGTAATTCCAGCGGGGCAAGGGCTTTTGCTCCTGTGGAACATACTCCATATTCATTACAAGCTTGATTGGTCTGTGGTCACTACCTGCTAATTAGTCCAGCACATGGCGATCGATTTTGTGGAGGATGTCTCCTGTGCAGAAAGCTAAGTCTGGAGTAGAAGTGGTAAGCCATCTTCTGGAGAAGATCGGTGTGTCATCCGCTTTGTTGAGTAGATGGAGATTTGAGTCTATTTCCCAGTCCTCCAATTTATCTCCTCTTTTGTCAGTATCTGGGTATCCCCATCTTTCTGAACGGCTATTAAAGTCTCCGACAATAATGCAGTTTGTGTCAGTTATTTTCATGTTTGAGAGTGTAAGGTCCTTATCTGCTGGGCTATAAAGATTGTAAATTCTTATTTTCACGTCCTTTATCATTATATCAACACCTATAATTTCCGTTTGGTTGTCAGAGATCACAGATACTTCGCTGCAAGGTATTGTATTTCGTGTAAGTATTAGAACTCCTCCTTTGTGTCCTTCGCGGTCGAAACGTGTGGCCTGATATCCTCTGACTGAGAATTTATGATTGGCATTGAGGTGTGTCTCTTGAATGCATGCCACATCTATTCTATCTTTATGAAGACGCTGTGTTAGGGAGTCTTTCTTTTTGTAAACTCCTTCGGCATTCCACTGTAGTATGTTGAGTGTCCGGGGTATTTGGTCAATAGCTCTTAACCTATTCCTCTGTGCCTTGACTCCACAGCACAGGGGAAGGTGACCACCAGTAGTCATGGGTGGACCCCTCGAGGCAGGGGGCCCGGCACTATCGCCTCCCGATGGGACTTCACGGGATTAGCACCATAACGATTAATTTTGATTTGTGACATCATGAATTAAGTTACGTTGCACTGCTTTGTCAAGCCTATGGCTCAGTACATCCGATTTCGACAAGCATTTATTCGGGATGCTTTCCCTAGCCTTTGACTGTCCACAGTCTACCTACAAGGCAGCAGGTTTGTGTGTCTCTTCGTCTGGTCCCTCTCCCTTGACCTGTCCGACATGGGTGGCCCTACCAGTAGCTGTGCTACCGTCGGCATAGCTCTTGGGGTCATTGGGACGCACAAGCCCCTCTACCTCGTCACGGTGGACACACAGCAGAGGGGGTAGAAGTGTTTCTTCTTCTTCTTCTTCGTTCATCCGGAGTTTTTTTTTCGGATGTGATTGCGTTGTGCCTGTTTACAGCAGAGCTGCGTTCTTGCGCCGTTAGGCCGACACATCCGACTTCTGCGGGCATTTGTTGACCGGGTTAACCTTCCCGGGGGAAGTGTTTCATATCATGACTGTCAGAAAAGCCTTGGAACTCATCAGCTTTGTTGCTCAGTCAGGAGTCCCGCATGTGCCGACGTTTCTGCTGCACTACTCTCCGAATGTTATTGAAGGCATCTTTTTCATGTTGACTTCGGGCCATTCAAATATGCCTTGAGGACAAGATGTTTCTCGCCCAGCAATTGGTTGATGTCTTCGGAATTTTTATCAAACCAGTCTTTATGCTTTCGGGCGGAGAGAGGGAAGGGGGTGGGGCTGGACCCAGGATTTCCATAGCAGTGTTGTAAATTATGTCCTTTAGGGCTCTCCACTCTCTGTCCGCATCCTGTTTAGCTGCAGAATTTGGATTGAGGCGGCCATCCAACAAATATTCAAATGACAGCTGCATTTTTTCCCCTGCTGTTTAAGTAGGTGGCATTTCTTATTTTTTTGGTTTGCATTTTTACCCCTTGAGCTGCCGTGGTGGTTTGATGTGTATGTTTATTTTCGTGATAATGAGACGATGGTATGTCCAACATTCGGACCCACACATGGATTTTGTCACCCGATCGTCTTGTCTGTCATTCCTCCTAACGATGACATAACCATGCCAGTGATTCGAGAAAGGGTATGTCACAGCCCCATATTATACATGAAACTAGGGTACACACAGCCCGGCGCATGCGTGGTGCGTATGACTGTGTAAGAGAGAAGACGGAAGACGTCGTTGTTGTTGTGAGAGTTAGCGTTTAAGATGGCGTTAGGGACGGTCGGGTTTTAGAACAATTTTAAGTACGGGGTTGTTTTAAAAGATATGTAGAAGGGTTAGCTGGTAGTTATTAATTGTGCGGGTTGTTTTGAATAGGGATATTTCTTCATATTATGTGTAACAAACACTTATCTTCTTATATATAAAAGGCGATCTCCGTCTGTCTGTATGTCCGTATGTCCTTTATGCGCTCGCGAACGGCCCATCCGATTGAGATGAAATTTTCTACACGTCTTCCTTTCATTCCAGCGCAGCCAACTGTCATATTTTTTTAGTGTGAAATCGGCTGCTTACTGAATATTATTTAATTTTCCATTTTTCATTATAATTTATATACAGCGAGGGGACCTAACTCTGTAAAAGTTATTTCAAGGTGCATAACTTTTAATAACTTTTCTGTATAACTTATAGTCATATTGTTGCATCGTTTTCAAAGATTTATAAACTCTTTGTCCATAGTTATGTACCGGCATATGAGTTATAATAAATAATGATACAATCTTTAAGGCATTTTCAAAGTTTTCATAAAAATAATGCACAATGCATAACATTGTAACTCATCTTTTTATGCTTAAGAAGTTACTGTAGTCATGCAGGTGATTAGAAAGAGTTTTCATTAAAAATAATGGATGGTGTGTGGAAGGACATTCTTTTAAGTTACTTTTTTTGTTTTATGAATTTAATAAGACGCTACCCGCCTGGAGCTGGGCGAAGCCACGCCGGGTCAGATAGATAGACAGACCCACCTTTTCGCTGCAGTTATGTACAGGCATATGCGTTACAATCCTCCTCCTCTCCCCTCCTCCTCCTTCTACCCTCTTCCTCTTCCCCTCCCCTCCTCCCTCTCCCTCCTCCTCCTCCCTCTTTCTCCTCCTCCTCCTTCCTCCTCCTCCCCCTCCCTCCTCCTCCCTCTTCCTCCTACCTACTCGCCCTCCTCCTAATCACTCCTCTTCCTTCCTCCTCCCTTCTCCTCCTCTCTCCTCCCACTCCCTCCTCCTCCCTCCTTCTAATTCTACGTCCTCCCCCTCATCCCTCCTCCTCCCTCCTCCCCTTCCTCCCTCCTCCTCCTCCCTCCTCCGTCTCCTCCTCCCTCCTCCTCATCCCTCCTCCTCCCTTCTCCTCCTCCCTCCTCATCCTCTCTCCTCCTCCCTCCTCCTCCCTCCTCCTCCCTCTACCTCCTCCCTCCTCCTCCCTCCACATCCCTCCTCCTCCCTCTTCCTCCTCCTCCCTCCTCCTCCTCCCTCCTCCTCCCCCTCCTCCTCCTGCGTTCTTCTCCTCCCTCCTTCTCCTCCTTCTTCCTCCTCCTCCTTACTCCTCCCTCTTCCTCCTCCTACCTCCTCGCCCTCCTCCCTCCTCCTAATCACTCCGCTTCCTTCCTCCTCCCTTCTCCTCCTCCTCCCTCCTCCTCCTACGTCCTCCCCCTCATCCCTCCTCCTCCTCCCATTGTCTCCCTCCTCCACCTACCTCCTCCTCCTCCTCTTACTCCTCCCTCCTCCTCCCTCTCCTCCTCCCTCCTCATCCCTCTCCTCCTCCCTCCTCATCCCTCCTCCCTTCTCCTCCTCCCTCCTCATCCTCTCTCCTCCTCCCTCCTCCTCCTCCCTCTACCTCCTCCCTCCTCCTCCTCCCTCCACATCCCTCCTCCCTCTTCCTACTCCCTCCTCATCATCCTCCTCCTCCTCCCTCTTCCCTCCTCCTCCCTCCTCCTCCTCCCTCTACCTCCTCTCTCCTCCTCCCTCCTCCTCCTACCTCCGCCTCCTCTCTCCTCCTCCTCCCTCCTCCTCTATCTCCCTCCTTCTCCCTCTCCTCCTCCCTCCTCCTCCTCCCCCTCATCCTGCTTTCTTCTCCTCCCTCATGCTCCCTCCTCCTTCCTCCTCCCTCTTCCTCCTCCCTCCTCCTCCATCTTCATCCCTCTTCCTCCTCCCTACTCCTCCTCCACTCCTCCCTCCTCCTTCCTCCCTCCTCCTCCCTCATCCTCCCTTCTACTCCTCTCTTCTTCCTCCTCCTCCCTCCTCCATCCTTCCCACCTCCTCCTCCCTCTTCCTCCCTCCTCCTCCTCCCTTCTCCCCCTCCTCCTCCTCCCTCCTCCTCCTCCCTCCTTCTCCTCCCTCCTCTTCTTCTCTCCTCCTCCTCTCTCCTCCTCCTCCTCCCTCTACCTCCTCCCTCCTCCTCCCTCCTCCTCCCTCCTCCTCCTCTCTCCTCCTCTTAGTCCCTCCTCCTCCCTCCTATTCCTCCCTACTCCTACTCCTCCCTCCTCTTCCCTCCTCCTCCTCTCTCCGCCTATCTCTTCCTACCTCCTCCTCCCTCTTCCTCCTCCCAGCTCCTACTCCTCCTTTTTCTTCTTCTGCTGATGCTGCTGCCGCCGCTCCATTTACCCAAGTTAATTGTTGGGGAAGATGTAAAGACCTTTCAAGTGCTCTTTCTAATGCTTTTTGTAAGTTGATCTTCGTTTATCTAGGTTGTTCTAACTGCAACCAATAAATGATTAGACAGACAGGCAGACAGACAGACAGACAGACAGACAGAGAGGGAGGGAGGGACAGACAGACAGACAGACAGACAGACAGACAGACAGACAGACAGACAGACGGGAACGGGAACTTATATGACTACTATATGAATTAAATGAGATGCCCCCCATTAGGGGCTGGGCGAAGCCGGGCAGGGTCAGGCAGACAGATAGACAGACGGATAGACAGACAGACAGACAGATAGACAGTCGGGAACGGGAACTTATATGACTACTTATATGAATTAAATGAGATGCTCCCCACCAGGGACTGAGCGATGCCGGGCCGGGTCAGCTAGTAAGTAATAAACATTAGTTTAATGTTATCACAACGTTGTGTCTGTTGATTTCCATTACAACCAGTTTGGGTCGGTTGAGGCATCAATAGTAATAATTACTTTCTGTCACAAGCAATAAGTTTATGACAGGGTGCATCCACGATGTCCTATTTATCATGGGAAGACTGAAAATTGTGTTAGTAATCAGGAGATCTTGTTCGGCACATGTCTGAAGGAGGAGGAGTCCATTTCTGTTACAATTTCTGACTCCGTACTTTCCAATAATGCCACTCCAAGAGGTGGTGTCCGTGCCTTCTCTGGCATTGAAATTACCAAGGAGTATGTTTGTCTCCTTTGGGAACAGATGTTAATGCACTGTGCAGATCCTCATAGAACTTGTTCTTGCGTCATCTTCATTGATCATGGTTGATGCGTAGACACTCGCGATGGTTGCATGCTTCCTTCCATTCAGCAGGGGAAACTTAATGGTCATAAGCCTGTCGTTTATAGCCTTCTGAAATCCAGCTAGTTTGCCAACCAGGGCCGGCTTAATGGCAAATCCCACACCGCACTGGCGTCTTTCCTCACTTTTCCTTCCACTCCAAAAGAATGTGTAGTCGGCATCTACTTCACAGATTTGGCCTTCTTCTGCAAGTCGTGTCTCGCCCAAGGCTGCAATGTCGATGTTGTACCTGCCCAGCTCTCTCCCAACCACTGCTGTACGTCTCTCTTAGTCCGATGTGCTGTCTCTATCAAGTAGGGTGCGTACATTCCAAGTTCCGATTGTCAAGGGAATATGGTTTGCTCTGTTAGCTTTACCTGTTTTTACTTTGTATGTCGACCGCAGTAATAGGGTACCCACCCACCGCGGCTAACTGGTTAGGTAATGATGGAATACCATTTCTAGCCTCTTCTTCATGCGGCGTAGGTGAGCAGTGCTTTCCTATAGAGGGCTGCTCAGTCGCTCAGGGGGCTGCCGAACCCCACTGCTGCTCCGGTCAGTAGAAGACGACCATATGGCCTGAGCCGCCTGTTTGCAGGTCTGCGACTACGGTTGACAGCGTACCCACGCCTTCTACTTCGCCGCTTTACCATCGCCACAGGGCTTGATGGTGATATATGAAGTTAAATGAAGAATGACTTGCGCGATAAATTGGATTAAAGTGAGGAAGAGTTGCGCAGTTCGTCGACCTCACTCTCTCGAATGGGTCCATCTGAGTCCAGTGGCAAGATAAGTCAAGACAACTGGAGACGAATACAGGTGCAGTGAGTGACCAGGGCGCTCTACGTGCCTTGCCGCGCTCATTACGTTCCACAACGCTTTGCAGGTAAACGCCGTCTTGCCCGTTGAATCAACAAAGATTTCTTCCGCGCAGTCTGCCGTATCCTGTTTTCAAATGCTGGGTAGGTATACCCTATTTCACTGATTAGTTTGACACCAAATCGGCTACCCACGCCTCGTTTAGCCATCCTGTCACAGCTGATGACCGGGGGGTGGCCGCTGTCGCATGCTGACAGCTACTAGGAGCCGCAGGCGTGAGCTGGATGTCAAGCTTGGACCAGTGGGGAATGTGCCCCGAAAAGAGCATGACAGTCATCCTTACCAAAGGCACTACCAATGCCTGACACCCCGAACCCCCCTGTATTCCTATTACAATCAATCAATCATGTGCCATGCCGGAAAGCGTGGGCGGTCATGACTCGCCATTTCACTTGATCACCAGTGTCGTGGATCAGCTCAGTGTTCCTGTCTCGTCCATGCCATGTGGCCAAGCCATCCAGGTATTTTCCTCTCGGTCTTCCTCTTGGTCTGTTCCCTTCGATCTTGCCAGTTGTCACCAAGTTCTCCAATCCATTTCTTCTCATAACATGTCCAAAAAATTTTGACTGTCTTCGTCTAATTTCTCTAATCAATTTACGATGTTCATTTGTCTCCTGTAGTACTTGGTCATTGGTTTTTCTGTCTGTCCATGGTATTCTTTGCACTTTACAATAACTCTGTCAATACACTTGACCCCCCCCCCCCCTTATATCTGCCTACATTGCTACATAAATAGGTGTAATCGGCATCACACCAGCATTCCTTTCCCAGAGAAATCCACACCGTGTCAGGCAACCCGTCAGTGCCGCCACTTCTTCCAGCGACGATCACTTTGTTATACGCTGCGGTCAACCCCAACACCGGACCCATTTACTAGACCAGTGGTTCTCAACCTTTTTTGGCCCGCGCCCCCCTTCACCATATTTTCAGAACGCCATTCCCCCCCCCCCCTTCCTATAAAACATTTGGCCCGTGCCCCCCCCCCCCACCGTATTTTCAGAACGTCATCCCCCCCCCCCTTCATATTTCCTATCTAAAAATCCCCCCACCCCTACACAGTATACGTAAAAATGAAAGGTAAATTTAACAGCACATACTAAAACAAGTGTAGACATCCACATAAACCATGATTTGTGGGTCTACTTACTTTATAAAATGAATTTTAGAAGGATGAGACGTGCATCACTGTAAAGTATGAAGGGAAAAACAATATCAAGTAATTGGCTCTTGTATTAACCCGATCTTGAAATGGTCTTCATTCTCCCCCCCCCCCTGGAAACCCTAAAATTCCCCCCTGGGGGGGGGGGGGGAATTCCCCACCGGTTGAGAACAACTGTACTAGACCGTTGTACAGTCGGTAGTTTGCCCTTTCTTTGAGAAGTTAACTGTTAAGTCCAACTCATTACCAGGCCACCAGCGCACATGAAGTTTAATCATGAGTGCGTTATGCCCGGCGGCCACCCTGACCTATGTGTTTATTGTAAATGATCACATATTGTGATTCTCAAGATGTATGAGTTAAGTTAGACATTTAATTGTTTACAAACATAAATGTAAATTGTTTATATTTACGCCGCCTTTAGCCTTATTATGTACATCAGACCGTGACATTATATGTACATCAGACCAGTGAAATTATATGTACATTAGACCATTGACATTATATGTACATCAGACCAGTGACAGTATATGTACATCAGACCAGTGACAGTATATGTACATCAAAACAGTTGCACTATATGTACATTAGACCAGTGACATTATATGTACATCAGACCAGTGGCATTATGTGTACATCAAAACAGTTGCACTATATGTACATTAGACCAGTGACATTAAACGTACATCAGACCAGTGGCATTATGTGTACATTAGACGAGTGACATTATATGTACATCAGACTAGTGGCACTATAAGTACATCAGAACAGTGACACTATTTGTACGTCAGACCAGTGACATTACATGTACATCAGACCAGTGATATTATATGTACATCAGACCAGTGACATTGCGTGTACATCAGACTAGTGACATTGCGTGTACATCAGACCAGTGACATTATATGTACATCAGACCAGTGACATTATATGTACATCAAACCAGTGATATTATATGTACGTCAGACCAGTGACACTATATGTACATCAGACCTGTCGATCAGGCCACTGGCATTATAAGGTTCTTCTTCTTCTTCTTCTTCTTCTTCTTCTTCTTCTGCGTTCATCCGGAGTTTTTTTTTCTTTTTCGGACGTGATTGCGTTTTGCCTGTTTACAGCAGAGCTGCGTTTTTGCACCGTTAGGCCGACACATCCGACTTCTGCGGGCATTTGTTGACCGGGTTAACCTTCCCGGGGATTATATGGTTCTAAAATAAGGACAATGAATAAACATGATGAAAAACAATGTAGAAAATTGTTAGCACTTCACGAGGCTCCCACAGGTCCAACTTTATCAAGATCCCACAGTTCCCACTTCATCATGATACCGCAGGTCCCACTTAATCAGGGTCCCACCAACAGGTCCCACTTCACCAGGATCCCTCATGTCCCATTTCATCAGGGTCCCACCCACAGGTTCCACTTCATCAGGGTCCCACCCACAGGTCCCAATTCAGCAGGGTCCCACAGGTCCCACTTCATCAGGGTCCCACCCACAGGTCCCAATTCAGCAGGGTCTCACAGGTCCCACTTCCTCAGAGCCCCATCCACATGTCCTACTTTATCAGGGTCCCACAGGTCCCACTTCATCAGGGTCCCACCCACAGGTCCCAATTCAGCAGGGTCTCACAGGTCCCACTTCCTCAGAGCCCCATCCACATGTCCTACTTTATCAGGGTCCCACAGGTCCCACTTCATCAGGGCCCCGCTCTTAGATCCCACTTCGTCAGAATCCCAACCGCAGGTCCCACTTTAGGATCCCACAGATCCCACTTCATTATGGTCCCACCCACAGATAAAACTTCATCAGGGTCCCACCCAAAGTCCCACTTCATCGGGATCCCAGGGTCCCATTTCATCAGGGCCCCACAGGTCCTACTTGCCTTCGGGCAAACTGATACCCTGGTCACTGGTTATGAGCTGTAGGATTAACGGGAAATGGTCAAAACCAGCTGGACTGAGAAATCTGACAAATGAACAAAGAAGACTGTGTAATACCAGACCGACACACGGGCTGATATTCTTGATGATGATGATGATCTGCCTTTTTCACAATCTGTGCAATGATTGGTCACACCCCGAGACACGAAGAGTGACCAAAGATGGAACACTCCAGGGCACAATGGAGGTGAGACGTGGAATTTGTACAGGTCCACTTGGTTTCCGGTTAAGAACCTCTGCGTTGAACAGAAGTGAACTGTTTTGCACCGAGCCTGAATCCTGAAATGGGTCACATTAATCATATGCCTGCTGCCTGCCACCTGTCACGTACTTTCAACAGTTGCCTGAGCGCGGGAGCTGCCCTGTTTACTAACAAGATCGGTTGCTGAACTTGAGCGCTGTATGTACGTGTTTCAGTCTGAGGTCTCAGCAGCCGGGTCACAAGAATATATTATAAGTTAATTATAAAATGGCGGTATAGTGGATAGTGCAATCAACCAATACAATGCTGGTGGGTTCGATCCTTTGTAGAGCGAGCGTTAATAGTTTTTCTCTGCAAAAACGGCCTTGGAGTTGACCCACCTTGTGTACCGTACTTGATTTGGCCTGACTTTACCTGTCTTTATTTTACTTTACTTCTACGACCCCCAGCTTACTTGACTGTACTTGATTTGACTTTAATTACGTTATTTTTAAAGTGTTGTTCACTGGCCTCTGTGCACATATTTCGAATGTAATTTGTGCTTCCGGTTGTCAATTAGGACTAGAGAACTTGAAGATATGTCACGCAACTTTAAAGTGTTGATAGAAACAGAAGCAAAATAATTCTAGAAGAATAGAGAAGAAATGTTCATAAATTAGTAGAAAAGAAGAATTCCTAATGGCACCGTGTGGTATTGACAGACGATAGTGTGTTACACTGTGCTAAAAAAAAAAAAGGCAAAATAACTTCAACCCATGGTAGTAGCAAAATGTGACTGAACATACCTATTCGGCAAATGTTCGTCCACAATGGATGCATGTCAACTTGGTCATTTCTACCATCTCGCACCATCTGATGTTTCACACGCTCTGTGTCTGACCTATTTGCAATCATTTTCTCTTGTGTCTTTATTCCATTACTGATCTTTCCCCTCCAAGAAACGCTATCAGCGGCGACTTACTCCAAGGTGCGATAGAATTTGCATGTGTCATTCATGTCCCGCTTTCATGTACCTTTTTACCGTAGTAGAGGCCGACCCCGAGATCTTTTACCCATCTGTAATTCACCACAGCAGTCTCACTGGCCTAGGAGTTAACGTCTTTCTCCATAATTCCGTTTTTTCTTCTCGTGAGTAACATAACCTGCGCGAGAATCGGTGGCGGTTCTCGTCGCGTTGGTAACTTAAGGAGTATGTGAGCCGGTCGCTCAGAAATCATTGGCAAACTACTGAGCGTAATCTTGTCTAGTACATCAACAGCAGCTGAAAAATGCTGATGTTGACTGCAACGTCCTGTAAGGGATATGGAAAAAAAATCACCATACACAAAAATACATGTTCTTTGGTATTCAACCATCTTCCTAATGTGTCCTATCCATGTAAGTCTACAGTCTTTGTAGCAAGGAACGAACCGTTACACAACCTGATCTTTCCAAGACTTCGGTATCCGATCTTATCTTACCACTTAATACCAATTATTCTTCGCAGACACAAAATACGAAAACTGTTTAAACGTTTCTTTTGGTGTGAGTAACTTAGCCAGGTTCCACTGCCATAACGGAGAGTACTAAGGATACAGGCTTGATAGACCAGGACTTTTGTTTTGGCATTAAACCTTCTCTTGTCCCAGCTTCTCTTTGAAAAAAAGAAGACCTAATAAATTCATAATTTCATTCACTAAGTGCAGTGACTGTAAACGAACCTCTTCCCCGACTTAAGACGTACTGGGTAATGCCTCCCCCACCCAACAAGTCCCCACGCAAGACCTTGTTATAGGTCTGTGATGGGATAGGGCTATCATATTGTGTAGGCCTGGATGCAGGGGGGAATTGGTGGCCTGTATTTTCCTCACTTAGCGAGACGACGAACGCAGACGTCTAACCCTCGTCCGACCGAGCATATGGCATTATCAGGGAAGCTCCATATCAACTATGCCTACCGTGCCCGCATGAGTATCCGGTGCCAGCTCTGTATTTGTATAGACCGGTCGGCACTTGATGTGTACCTCAATATAACAACAGCCGTCTTTACTTCCCAGAATATTTTTGGTACGTATTTTAGACTGGGTCGACCTTGGAGCAACGAAAATGTTTTTGTTTTTTTTTCTTCAAAATTATCGCCTTGAAGGGGATTCGAACGCGTGATCACCGGATCGACCGGCAAGCGCAGTTGCCACAGCGAGACTGCAGCTCCGCTTTGACACAGTGTCGATGCATATTGACCCCAAACAGAAGGTTTTAAATATCAGACAAAATGAAACTAATTGTTCTTGATTCCGATTTGATAAGGTGTATTTAATAAGCTTATCGGCTCCAACAAAACGAGCAATTATTTCCGTTTTTGCATCACACTGTTTATTATCCACAATTAACGTGTTACATTTTTTTGCTCGTTATTCTAATATTCTTTTCTTTTTTAAGGATTGGCCTCTTTTTATTGCTTGAATTTTTTCTTCTTCTTAAAATGTATATGTTTTTATGAGTACAGATCGGCAAATTTTGTGGAAAGTTGAAGATAAACATTGACAAGTAACAAAACAAACAACAACAACAAAAAACAGTTAAATTATTATTATTCTCGTCCTCCTTGTGCTTCCTCTCCTTCTCCTTCTTCTCTTTCTATTTCTTCTTCAAATCCTTCTCATCCTTCTCATCCTCCTCCTTCCCCTCCTCCTCCTACTCCTCCTACTCCTCCTACTCCCCTTTCTTCTTCTTCTTCTTCTTCTTCTTCTTCTTCTTCTTCTTCTTCTTCTTCTTCTCTTTTATTTCCTACGGCCTAGGATAGCAAATCTCAGACCAACCCTCTTTAGTGGCCTTTTACGCCATGCTCAGAAGGTCTAATGTTTTACCGTTCTTTACTTCCCTCCTGGAACCCCTCTGTAACACATAACCGGCTGCCAGATTTACTCGCACAAAATACGTTGTATGTGCAGTTACCACTTAAACATAAATATATCATATAATAAACACGTATGTACAAATGTCTTTAACTTAGTGCACGGTCGGGGGAAAATTCAATTTGTTTCATAAGCACGCGCATGGAAAAAATCTCGAAAACGAAATCGATAAAAAAACAGCTGCGCCGACAGAATATATCCCAGCAAGCAAATAAGCTCTAGCCCTAGTCAGCACGGAAACTTGTTAGTTTTCTAAACTTATTTATTTACTTTAGAAACGCTTATCTTTCAGTAGTAATCTTTACAGTGAAGATTGAATACAAAATACAGTGGCGTTTAATATTTTACATTTTCTAGAACATAAATCCGTCCCTACGGCAGTTTCAACAGTTTCGACTCTGAATCCGAGAAAGCATTCTATGAGATTTACTGGGCTTATTGCTGAACCCCAAGATAAAATGCCAAGCTTGTATATAATTTTGGACACTGAGATAGAGTAATATTATTGAAATTCAATGACACAAGTGTGGATGTCAGTATAATAAGGGCATATTCAAGGACAGCATCCACAACATCAATGCATTGTCTACAGCAGTGGTTCTCAACCTTTTCTGGCCCATGCCCCCCCCCCCTTTACCATATGTTCATAACGTAATCCCCCCCCCCCCCCCACCTTTCGAATTTCCTCCATATAAATCCCCCCCCCCCCAACCTTACACAGTATACATAAAAATGGAAGCTAAATTTAATAACACATACTAGAACAAGTCTAGACATCTACATAAAACGTGATTTGCGGGTCTACTTACGTTATAAAACGAATTTCATTAGGGCGAGAAGTACAGAACCGTAAAATTTTGAGGGGAAAACAATATCAAGTAACTGGTTCTTGTATTAATGCGATCTTGAGATAATCTTAATTCCCCCCCCCCCCCCCTTGGTAACCCTAAAACTCACCCCCTTTATCCACATGAGCAAACGCAGCTGCGCGAGAATCGGTACCGGTTCTCGCCGTGCCCGTTACTTACGGGATATGTGAGCCGGCTACTGAGCGTAATTTGCCAAGAACTCACCAACAGCGGTAAAATGCTGGTGTTGACAGCGATGTCCTGTTATAGGATATGCGAAAAAAAATTTCCTTTACAGGACATTGCAGTCAATACCAGCATTTTTCAGTTGCTGTTGATGCCTTGGCAAGTTTTACGTTCAGTAGTTTGCCATTTCTTTCTGAACGACCGGCTCACATACCCTCCGTAAGTAACCAGCGCGACTCGTCTGCTGCCGAATCTCGCACAGCTGTGTTTCCCACGCGAGTATACAGGATTACGAACAGCGTCGTTACTCCCTTCGCCAGGGAGACCGGCTTAAGGCGTATATGCCACATGGCATTAGACCTATATGTAAATAGAACAATGCCCTAGCTAGTATGTTGCTGGAAGGATCATATCTACAATTGTTTTGCTGTGACGAAGAATCTATGGGTTAGCACTCGAAGCTATGGTGTCAATTCTTCATAAACCATTCACCAATCTTTCCGTATTATTTTCAACATTTTTCTGGAAAACTATAACAACTGTTGCGTTTCCTTTAGTTTCTTCGTCATTTAATTACTCATTGTCCAACATTTGTAAACATAAAACCAGCCAAACACAACTTTTACAATAAGCATTTCATGACCAGCTGCGTACAGTCCAAGTTGCCAGCTAATTTTTATCTTGGCCTTGAAAGTCAACAGTGTAATACTAGAGTTGGCAAAATCCAATTGTTTTAGCGCTATTTTTGGTGTCTTTACACTGACTGTAGGATTAAGGTTTTATCTGTGAAAAAGTACCGTCTTCTTTTAGGTTCCCTTGTTGACCAAGCAAGCATTTGGTTGACAAAAGGATGCAAGAATTCTCTCTGGCCCAAAGTCCCACCACCATGCCGATTGCTCAAATTCACCAAATTGTTTGTGCATTGTTCGCTTTGTGGAAAGTTCGGTCAATTTCTCTTGTCACATGTTGTAAAAGGGAGTTTCTAGAAAAGAATCCGGGCGCGTGTGCTATTGTGTAATCCAATAGGAATCACAGTTAAGCGTAGTTGGCCATCGGGGGTTGCAGTTACACAGGTGCAGATTTCATGTGTTTTACTATTTTAAGGTTTCTTAAAGAAGGTTACGCTATGTTTCTATAAGCCACCAGTTCAGGACGAGTATTACCAATAGTAGTAGTAGTAGTTGTTGTAGTAGTAGTAGCAGCAGCAGCAGAAGTAGTAGTAGTAGTAGTAGTAGCAGTAGTAGCAGTAGTAGTAGCAGCAGCAACAGCAGCAGTAGTAGTAGTAGTAGTAGTAGTAGTAGTAGTAGTAGTAGTAGTAGTAGTAGTAGTAGTAGTAGTAGTAGTAGTAGTAGTAGTAGTATCCTTTACAATTCGTTGCAGTCAACCCCAGCATTTGTTTGCTGTTGTGATTTCTTGGTTCAGTAGTTTGCCATTGCTTTCCATCCCATTTCGTTAAAACCAACCCAAGACGATTTGCTGCCAAATCGCTCGCAGCTGTGATTCAGACTGTACATACAAATATTATAGAATATTCTCAGCAACCTTCGTTGAATATAAAACAACTGTCTTTGTGAAGGAACCGGGAATCTGCGATAGCGGAATGTCTAGGACGCTTTCTTGCGGGCCCGCTGGTCATGTGTTGAAATCTCATCAGGGAGGGTTTCGTTTTTATTTTCCAGATCGACCAAACGTAATATTGGTCCTGGGAAATAAAAGCGGCCGACGCAGTATTGACCGCGACAGCCTACGAGTGCAGATTGGTCTAAATGTGGAGCTGGCACCGTATATCTAATAATCCTCAACGGGTCCTTGACTTGACTGACCTAGAACCATTCATTGTGACAAACATCGACATTTTGCCGGGGTTAGCCATGTAATTCATTTTGTGAATAATTTATACCAGTGTGAACGGTTGAATGACATCGGTGAAGTTGCATGTAAAAAGTCATAATGGATTTTAAATATATGCAAGCTGTGACATTGAAACAGCTGTGTGTGTACCTGAAGAAATAGAACATTGAACACCTTGAGTACTAATAGAACCACAGTAGGGCAGAAACATACTATATGTATATCATATCACCTACATGTTTCTTTATAGATGTTTTCTGTTTACTATGAAGATTGTCTATATGCTTGTTGGGCTGAATAATCATTCTCTTTGATTGCTTTCATGAGATATTGTGGATTATAACGATATCATCAACCTTTCTAACTCTCCTTACATCCATTCCAATATGTATCTTTACTTTGTTACTTTCTTTTACATAAATAAACAAAGCTTTGTTGAAGGTTGAAACAAAGGTCAAAACGTTTGTAATTCGTCAACTCTCTCTCTCTCTCTCTCTCTCTCTCTCTCTCTCTCTCTCTCTCTCTCTCCTCCCTCTCCATCCCTGTGTGTGTGTGTGTGTGTGTGTTCATTTATCTTTCTAAAACTCACCATATCACACCATGTCACTCCTCGACATTTAAACAACATATTCCCGTAGAAGGAAAATGCTGCGCGTATGTGATGTGTTACGATTATTACAGTTTTGTAGACCTGAGTACACGAAAAAATAGACAGCCGGTCTTTCCCACCTGTGGCGAACACCAGAACTGAAATCAAACCTTTGTCCTACCACACCCATGCCATTTTCAGCGTGCCGCTCTAACCGCTGCACCAACGCAACTACTCTGACATACTAAAAACAATATAGCTCACATAAGAACAAATACTTTGATGATTCAAGTCACCAAGATACTAATTTCGCACTATATGGAAATAATTTTTTTTTAAACATTAATTAAGACCAGACAATTCTTAAACTAAGTTTACAGTTAAGTTAGCTAGTTACATATCCCTTACAGGACGTGGCAGTCAACCCCAGCGTCTTTCAGCTGTTTGTGATTTCTTGGCACGTTTACGTTCAGTAGTTTGCCATTGCTTTCTGAACGACCAACACTCATACCTTTGTATAGAAACCAACGCAAGGTGGTCTGCATCCAAATCGCCCGCAGCTGTGTTTCGAACGTGGAATGCTGCTATGCTGTTTCTGTCTAATAAATATTCCGCTCGCTGTCTAGCCAAAACAACATCGCAGAGTAACAGAAACCAAAATCAATAGTAATGCAATGAGTTCACGAACGCTTTTGTTCCTCGTCGAATATATATATATATATATATATATATATATATATATATATATATATATATATATATATATATATATATATATATATATATATATATATATATAACTTTATTGGTGGCAATCGTCCATACAGAGAAACGGCGTCACCGTTCCCATGTTGATGGAAGGGCCGATGAAAAACAATTAATGATTATTTATAAATATTCAAAGTTCACTGTATAGTCCGACTCCATCCATTCACCTTCATTAATGACGAGTAACTATCCTACGATCTATAATTCTGTGAACTATATTACTTCTCTAGTTCTAACTATGTTACTTACGCCAGACTATGTGTATGTGGACGCTGTCGCGAAAAAAAAAAAAACTTGATAGTTTCGATCGATGACAGAAAGACCCGACATTCGTCTACAAAAATAGGCAACCCTTTGATGAATAGGGGACTGAGGAACAAAATAAGTCGCGTCAAATGTCTACACACTGTCGGCATTTCTTTATGATGTGGGTTGTTCGAGAAACGGACAATAGCGTCATCCGTCTGCCAGGCGGTAGTTAGCCTTTGAAATGTAAACGAAATGTCTGAATCCACGTCGAATAGATTCTGTGATGTGGGGGGAAAATTCCCTGGTTCACAGACAGACAGGACTTTTGTTGCACGAGACAAAGGATTTCCCGATGAAAGCAAACTAGACGGCGGGTTGATTCCAGTCAGTCTAAAACAGGGGGAGAAAGCCAGACTCTGGACTGATCAGCTTCTAGACTTTTTGGTGCCGTCACCCAAGCCCCGAATTAAAACCAGTTGCGGTAAACAAGCTCGAGTTAGTCGACCAAAAGTATGAAGTGCTAAGGATCGGCGCAGTATTCCGAGTTGTGTTATAGAAAGAGACTATAGTGTCAAAGTGTTGATATTTATCGGCGGACATAGATCCAGTCTGTGATTGCATAGCCTCAATCTTTAACCGGAATAGCCATATGGTTCCTCTCGAGTGTGCTACGATATATTACCAAGAAGCAATATCAAAGTTATATAAAGTGATGGCTCACGGATTGAAGACAGAGGTTACTGAGAGACTTGTACACTGGGCTCATAACCTAGTTGGTCTGCAGAAACCTGGCTTTTGCTGAGCAGGACTAGAGGAATATATGCGTGTTTTTTCTTGAGTGATAAGCTACATCACCGAAGATTCAGAACACTATAAATAACACATATACCAAGGACACCAATCAATATATATATATATATATATATATATATATATATATATATATATATATATATATATATATATATATATATATATATACATCCCTAGATCAGGAAATCAACATCCGGATTGGTAAGGCAGCAACAACAATGAACAGGTTAAGAAAAAGAGTCTGGGAGAACAGGAAGCTTACTGCCAAAACAAAAGTCCTTGTCTATCAAGCCTGTGTCCTTAGTACTCTTCTCTATGGCAGTGAAACCTGGACAACTTACTCACACCAAGAGAACAATTTAAACAGCTTTCATATGCGGTGTCTGCGAAGAATTCTTGGTATTAAGTGGCAAGACAAAATCACAAATACTGAAGCATTGGAAAGATCAGGTTGTGTGACAGTTTATTCCATGCTCAGTCTTCGTAGACTTAGATGGATAGGACATCTTAGGCGGATGGATGATGGTAGAATACCAAAGGATATCTTTTTTGGTGAATTACAGATGGGTAAGAGATCTCAGGGTCGGCCTCTACTACGATACAAAGATGTGTGTAAGCGGGACATGATTGATACAGACATTGATAATGCACATTGGGAGCAAGTCGCCGCTGAACGTGTTGCATGGAGGGCAAATATCAGAAATGGAATAAAGTCAAAGGAGAAAATTATTGCAGAAAAGTCACACACCAAGCGTTTGAGACGTAAGATGGTGCATGATGGTGGAAATGACCACATGTTCACATGCACCCACTGTGAACGGACATTTACAGCGCAAATTGGCCTTATCAGTCACACTCGCTACCGCCATAGTTAAAAGTTATTATGCCTTTTTAAAGCACAAACTATCGTCTGTCAAGACGGCAAGGTGCCAATGTATATATATATATATATATATATATATATATATATATATATATATATATATATATATATATATATATATATATACCTAGAACATTAATAGGTTGGGTTTTTTTTAAGATGGGGAAAATCTTATAACCAGTGACTTATGAACAGTTAGATTTTCCCAGGTGACATTTAAGTTATTTGAAAGATTCTCTGATCAACGAACATTATTGAACAGAGTAAATTCACAGTGTTTGCTAGAGTGAAGACCGATATCGAACAGTGTCTATCATTTATGACCAGCATCCTGATTGTTCGAGAGTTGTCGGAGACAATCGTCACGTGGCCGGAGAAACATCTTCTGGGTGAGGTTTTCTATCCGGAATACATGGTGCTGTTGTGTGCTCAGTACAATGATGTAACAGATTTTGCTCCTGATTCATTGGTCTGATTCTACATACACATTAGCATATTCGACACACATTCTACACATTTTACACACACACACACACACACACACACACACACACACACACACACACTTCTCACACACATACTTTTTGCTTTAATAAATTATTTGTTGTATTTATTTGTTAAAGCTAGAGTTGTTGAGTATGTTGTGTAGGGGGAGAATGAGACGGGGCATGCTCCAGGGGTGAGTGAGAGTAATAAAGAGGTGTCTACAGACTGAAGGAGTTTTGTGGACGGATTCTGGTGGTTTCTCTAGGACAATAATATTGGGTTAATAAAAAATGTGGGTGTTGATTCCCCTCACTCCAGGGACGACACTAAAGTAATAAAGGATTACTACGACAGACGCCACGACCTCTGTCTGACACGCGACCGGCAAATACTGATGCAGTCTACTTTACTCATTTTCTCCGTGTTAACGCTCCATCTTCCGACCGTTCTTCTTACTGCAGACTATGCCTCTTTTCGCTTATCTTTCTAGAGTCCTAGATGTCAGGTTGGCTACGCCTTTCTACTGGATCTTTGCGTTGATAATCCGGTGTTATTATTTCTGCGTCCGTCTCCATGTTCATCCCAAAACTTGACTAATTTTAGTGACGTAGTACGCTGTGGCGTCATCTAGCAACTTGCGTATTTTGTCGCTTCTTAGTTAACTCTTCTTGTACTGTTTGTCACAATTTCGTACCATATTCTAAATCACTATCCTTTGCCTCCGACGCTACATGGCATATGCGGGACTACGAATTGCACTCATAACCCCTTCTCCGCAGGCCGACCAGATTTGCAACAGCTGCTGATAAAAGTTAATCTCCATGTATGGAGATCCAAAAGAAATTATATTTATAGTCCATTCAAAACAATTTGAGAAAGCAAAAAATATATTATAAACCTTTTTATAAATTTAACGTAGGTGGGCAAGATCTCTTGATAATAAAGAGTACATATTGGGAGCAACATGAATAATCAGCTGTAAAGGAGAATGTGACATCAGATTAATTAAAAGTGGAATTAGGCAAGAATATGGTTTATCATTGCACGTTTTGAACATTTTTGCTTGGATACAATGCAGTTCTTTGTTGTTATGGTGGAGATGGTTTTGCGCAGTTTATTTTTAGTTACCAATCTTTGCAGTAGTCACACAGTTTGTTTAGGTTTTCATTTCGCGTTTGTTTCCCAGTTGGAGCATTCTCGTGACTTTGCCACGTGACCAGGTCATCAGCACACAAAGTCATTGCTTCTGTTTGGTTTCCTACGTCATTAATGGACGTAAGAAAAACTTCGTGATAAGATTTCTTCTAGGACCTTCTTAGAACCAGCATCGTTGGTCATTATATATTTTGTTGTATCTTCTAAAGCTCTAGGACATTCTTATAACCAGTATCATTGTTCATTATTTGGTTTATTTCATCAACCATAACGTACTTTATCCACTTATGCATCTTACTATATATGTAATCTGTATCATCAACGGGTGGGCTTTTCTCAAATTTCGAATCGCAAGCTTATTTTTATTTTTTATTTTTATTATTTTTATTTTTTTTTGCATATCCTTTTACAGG
The DNA here is from genome assembly GCA_963921405.1 of Cepaea hortensis. NCBI lineage: Eukaryota > Metazoa > Mollusca > Gastropoda > Stylommatophora > Helicidae > Cepaea > Cepaea hortensis. Next base: position 53,665,334 of record OY992887.1, read on the forward strand.
ACATCGCAGTCAACACCAGCATCTTCCAGCTGATTGTTGATGTCTTGGCAAGATTACGGTCAGTAGTTTGCCATTGCTTTCTGAGCGACCGGCTCACATAACCTGTAAGTCACCAACGCGGCGCGAACCGCTACCGATTATTGCGCAGTCACGCTCCTTACGTGGATATACCTAGGCCAGGGAGACCGGCAGGCTTATGATAATTCACAATTATATCAAGAACAACATGTGTGACCAGCCTCTGAAGTCGGTGTGCGTTCGCCTGATGGCGAGGGACACTGTTAATAGGGAAAGCTAACCCACACGCAAAATTCAATCCAGTACTACTAGAAGTAGTGTATATGGTCTACGCTTGAGTTCAAAGCGAGCGAGCGCCAAAAAGAAGAAAAAATAACCATATCTGACCAGAAAACATTCAGATCAGACGAGTAGAATATTAGGTCAGGTCAACTGAGAAACTTGTGATCTCTGTGTTGATGTCTTTGTGAAGTCTGTCCGGTGTATTATGGATATGCTAGTTGTATAACCTACAGTGGCACTGTGATAAAAAAAAAAATATTCTTTTAGAAAAAAAAAAAAATTAAAAAACAGAGAATCGAAACACGGAAGGACTCTTTTACTAGAATTAATTACTAGTATGATCAAGTGAATCATGTATGACACGATCCGCCTATTAAGAGGTTATGTAGCAGTTGTGCTGTGTAAATACAAATCGTGTACATTGCAGCGCCATAGGCCCCAGGAGATTTTGATATGAATGGTGATAATATCGTGGTCAGAGAAGGTATCTTTTGCTGGTCATTGTCTGAATTGATACTTTACATCACGCTATAGAACCAAGGCGTGGGATGGCATGATCGCCTAAGTCAGTCACTTGATGTTGATGATGGTGATGATTATGTCACTGGTATCTACCTCTTTCCCCTTTATCTTCAGTGAGAATCAATCAATACCCATGTAGTCATCTTCTTATTACTTCGGAGTTTCCACAAAGTTCTCAACCGCACTTGTATAACCAGACATACAAACTGCGGGAGAAACGGTGAAAGCCATTCAGTATGTAACAATTATGCACTCTTAGAACTGCACCCATGAGGATTAATACATTGGGACACGACACGCTAAACAACCGTATAATTGTTTCCTATCGTTTGGAGTCATGATTGTCGGATTGCCAATGATGAAATGTTGCAAAGACGCACATCTAAAGAGAGAACTGTTTTTAGGCACTGATACTGGTGATCGAGTGAAATGGCGAGTCATGACCGCCCACGCTTTCCGGCATGGCACATGATTGATTGATTGATTTAACAACCATGAACATGAAACTTGGAACACATTGTCCAGTGTGTTTGTTATTCCTATGTGTGATTAACACACAATTCAGAAACCGATGTTTATTTTTCTATGGCTAACTACGGGCTCTCCTTATAGTCCATAGTTGTAGGTTCGGGTGTATGACAGAACTAGTTAACTAAGAGGTGTCTAGTTGGTCGCGTGTCTAAGGACAAATGTTCCTAGAGCGACATGCTGTAATTGTGGTTTCAAATGTGTGAACATATTCTTTAGTGGCGATATCGCATTCTGGGGCCCTTTCTCAGATTTGTAACGTCACCTTTGTTACAATGCGAAACTGGATAATGGGCCTTTACTCTGTCCACGACAACCATATCTGACCTTCTTGTGTGGTACTGAGTCAACGTAACTAAATGACTGCTTTTGTTTTCTGCAAATACCAACGTAAGGATCTCGTCGTCGCGGACCTCTCTCCGCCTGGACAAGATTACATCTAGGCGGTGTCACTTAAACTTTTCCACGCGGGATTCAGGAATTAATTGCCAGGGTGGATTTGATTCAACCATATCCTGTACTGGCACTGGGCTCTCGGCATTTCCCTTTAATTAGTTACCATAGTCAGGTTGTCATGGTACCATAGTTATGTGCCCTCTACGTTTATTTATGAAGTAGAGACTGAGCACGTGTGGGAATGCCCCAAGCGCAAACTGGGTTCATTATTGAATTCATACTCATAGTTACATATGACTGGTGAAGACATGGTGATCTTGTTCAGACGGGTGACCAACAATACGGACTTTGGCCTTTTAAATGTTATTTGAACATGGTAAATAAATTATATGCAATATAGTTGCCATCGGTTTCTTAAACTGAACACTGTCGCTAGCTTAAGCCATTGTTGCGGCTTCATTTGTCTGAAGCTGGCAGGCACGATTGGGTAGAGAAGGAAGTGAATTTACATGTAGGAAAGAACTCACTTTAAGTATCTTTCTTGGATGAATTCATTATAAAGCCCGGAATACTGCATCACGCCTGCACGTTCTGCAAAAGACCTGCTACAAAAGGATGACCAAAAATACACCCGTCTGTCCACTCGTCTGTGTGCCTCTCTATATGCTTATCTGTGTCCGTTTATGTCAGGCAGGTTTGCCACCTGCCTATCTTTTTCAGTATCTCAACGCATAGCCAGCAAACATTAGCTTAACTTGTCGTATTTTGGTACTAGGCTGGGTTTCTGAAGCCATATCTTCATCCTCGTTCAGTTACCAGTCGATACGTTTATCTTGCCTAACACCTTTGAAGCCTGTATCTCTCAAATAAACTCTAACAGTTCCCCTTTAAATTACATTTTATCAACCTGATAAAATGTACCATCATGGGTCCTTCTACAGATATATAAAAGAGCGGCGTAATTGTAGATGTGCTGAGCGGGGGTGGGAGAGGAGAGAAAGGGAGTTACGAATGATCTCTCCCGCAGTACAAACTGTGTTCCTGAGAACATCACACAGACCGCTAATTAACTCATTGTGTATGAAGAAACTGGCCATATATTCACTAGTTACTTTACTTATCACATACTTTACTGAATTCTTAGTTCCCGATGTTTGTCACAGTAATCATTCCTCTGTCTGGCTGTGCTAAATATCTGCCTGAGACCCAAAATATATGAAGGATCAAAGAACTCACCAGTCTCTCATAGTTAAGTCTATACAAAACAATTCACACATTTCTCATACCTCATTATATATGAAACAAATCACACAACTCTCATAGCTGACGCTATGTTAAACAGATCACACAGTTCTCATAAATCCTCCTATATTAAATAGATCACCCAGCTGTCATAACTCATCATATATGAAACAAATCACACACCTTTCATGACTCATCCTATATTAAACAAACAACACACCTCTCATAACAAATCCTATATTAAACAAATCACACACCTCTCATAACTCATCCTATATTAAACAAATCACACACCTCTCATAACTCATCCTATATTAAACAAATCACACACCTTTCATAACTCATCCTATATTAAACAAATCACACACATCTCATAACTCATCCTATATTCTTCTTCTTCTTCGTTCATCCGGATTTTTTTTCGGATGTGACTGCGTTGTGCCTGTTTACAGCAGAGCTGCGTTCTTGCGCCGTTAGGCCGACACATCCGACTTCTGCGGGCATTTGTTGACCGGGTTAACCTTCCCGGGGGTTTCTTAGGACGTTTGAATCTCACTGTTGTGGTGGTAACCCCCATCCTAGCTGGCTCATATAGAACAGCCAAAGACATCCTGGTCAACCCTCAAGGGAAGGCAGGGGCAGACCATGGGCATTCCCCGCCATCCAAGGAGGCTTCCATACTTGCAGAGCCATCACACAGCGCTCTGGTACTGGGCTCACCCAAGGAATCGTCACGTCCTGTACATGGCTGCTTAGCCTCACTTCCGTATATTGGACCTTCCGTTCACAATAGGCTGTTCCTCCGGAAACCAGAAGAATGCAGTCTGCAGATGACATCCACACAGTGAGCTTTCGATTAAGATTTTCCACATAATGGATTTGCTATCCAAGCAATATTCCATTTCGTGCCACTAGGGCACTTTTTCCACCTTTTATGAAGCCCACACAGTGAGCTTTCGATTCGGACTTTTCACGTAATGGATTTGCTATCCAAGCAATATTCCATTTCGTGTCACTAGGACACTTTTTCCACCATTTACGAAGCCCACACAGTGAGCTTTTGATTCGGACTTTCCACGTAATGGATGTGCTATCCAGGCAATATTCCATTTCATGCCTCTGGGACGCTTTTGTAACCGACATACCTGTGGTATGAAGTGTGGCACTCTAAATACATCTTCATGCACCTTTAGATGTCAACCTGAATGTAGTTAAAGTAAGCTGTAGTCAACTTGAGCTTGTTGATATCTCCATAGAGCTTGTCCTCAAATGAAGCAGGCGTGGGCCAAAATATCTTTCTCTGTTCTGCATATATTGGGCACTCCTGCAGCAAATTTTTAGCTGTCATTTTACCAGTTCCACAATTACATTCATCGGTATCTCCTATCTTTAGTTTATTGAACAAGTGGTGTTTCAGCCTGTTATGTCCTGTGCGGAGTCTGAAGATTGCTACTTGTTCTCTTCTGTCGAGTTTGTAATATGCATCATCCTTCTGGTGGCCTGGATGCTCTGATTCCCATTTGGTTCTATAAGTGCTTTTTATAAACCTTTTTGCCTCATTATAGGTTATGTCTATGTCAGGCTGTGGTAATCGTCCACCCTCTTTTGTTAGTCTGTCTGCCTCTTCATTTCCAGGTATACTGCAATGTGATGGGATCCACTGTATTACAACTTTTTTGGATTTCTGGCATAGACCATGGAGTGCTGCTCTTAGGTCAGCTAGTTCTGTGCTGTTTTTGCTCTTGTATTGAGACAGCTGACTTTGCATCTGTGAAGATAGCTATTTGCTTCTCTTTATTTTCCTCCATCAAGAGCATTTCTGCTGCAGTTTTCAAAGCCTCTACCTCCGCTTTGAAGTTACTTGAAAATTTTCCAGTTGCCACTGATTGTGTTTTTATCACTCCATTTTTTAAATTAAGGAGAATTCCTCCTCCTCCATTTTTAATTGAATCTTTGGCTGATCCATCTGTATATGCATGGGTCCAATTGCTGCTTGGGTAATGTTCTTTTATGTAGTTGAGGGTTATTTTTCTTCTTTCGGTTTCATTCTGAGTGTTCTTTTTCTCAATACCAGGAATGTTTTCTATCATCTCAGGCAGTTGCTGCTGTCTCCAAGCTGGGAAGTTGTCTGCATTGTAAATGGGCTTGACTGTTGATATGTTAAGTATGGGATCTGCCCTAATCTTTCGTTTTGCAGTTTCTACAAAGTTGCTATGCTTCAGTCTTCCTTTTCCAAAACCATTAAACCTGTTATACATAGGGTGGTGTGTCAATCTTCTAAATTTTTCTGCTTGTTGCTGGGCTCTGCTATCTCTTCTGTCCTGCATTGGTTGTAAACAAGTGATCTTTTCTAGTTCATTAATAGGCGTTGTCTTCAGGCTTTCAGTTATGATTCGCATTCCTTGGTTTTGGACTCTACTTATTTTGTTAAAGTTTGACTTACCTGCTGTTGCCCAAGCTGCAATGCCATATTCCAGTACTGGCCTGACCCGTCCAGTATATAACTTCTTGAGAACTTTCTCATCTGCTCCCCACGTTGTACCAGCAAGCTTTTTCATGATTGCCATTCTCTGCCGTGCTCTTGTTCGATTTTTCTCAACCTGTGTCTTCCATGTCAGGCGACGATCAAAGGTGACTCCTAGATAGTTTGGATTTTCTTCATGGCGCAATATTTTTCCATTCAATACCAGCTTAGGTTGCTGAGTTTTATTTGAGAGGGAGAACACTGTGCATGTTGTTTTCTCCTCACTCATCTTCACTAGCCATGATTTTGACCAGTCCTCTAGCGCTAATAAGGCTTGCTGTATTCTGCTGTTAGCTGTACTAATATATTTTTCAGATGTCCATATGGCTAGGTCATCTGCAAAGGAGGATGTGTGTACTCTGGCTGGAAAATTTTCTGTGATGTCATTTATATATGCTAGGAATAATGTTGGTGAAAGAACTCCTCCTTGAGGGACACCTTGCTCCAACAGCATCATTTTGCTTGTTTGTCCTTGTACTTTTGTCCTGGCAGTAAGGCATTTCCTTGTTTAATTGTTATTTGTTTGTTTCTAGGTCCTTCATTGTTCATGGCTTTCACTAGTTTCCATAGTTTGTTTCCATCCCTGTCAAAATTCAGGTTTTTTGTTTTTTCCCTCCAACAATCTCTTGTTGTTTGATTTACTGTTCTTTTATATTTTGCTGAGATGGCTTTGAGAGAGATGTTCGCTTCAATTGTTTGTTCTCTCTCTGCTGTCTTCCTGGCATCTTCAACTTTGTCCTCCAAACTTTGTAGTTCTTCAGTCCAGTATGGTTTGTAATTTTTCCTCGCTCCTCTTGGAATGGACTCAGTGGCTGCCTGTATTATCGCTCTGTTTAGACTTTCCACCATTTGCTTTATGTTGCCATATCGTGTATTTATGTTTTCACAATATTTGTCTGTTAGTATGGCAAATCTGTCCCAATCTGCTCGTTTGTAATTCCAGCGGGACAAGGGCTTTTGCTCCTGTGGAACATACTCCATATTCATTACAAGCTTGATTGGTCTGTGGTCACTACCTGCTAATTGGTCCAGCACATGGCGATCGATTTTGTGGAGGATGTCTCCTGTTCAGAAAGCTAAGTCTGGAGTAGAAGTGGTAAGCCATCTTCTGGAGTAGAAGCTCGGTGTGTCATCTGCTTTGTTGAGTAGATGGAGATTTGAGTCTATTTCCCAGTCCTCCAATTCATCTCCTCTTTTGTCAGTATCTGGGTATCCCCATCTTTCTGAACGGCTATTAAAGTCTCCGACAATAATGCAGTTTGTGTCAGTTATTTTCATGTTTGAGAGTGTAAGGTCCTTATCTGCTGGGCTATACAGATTGTAGATTCTTATTTTCACGTCCTTTATCATTATATCAACACCTATAATTTCCGTTTGGTTGTCAGAGATCACAGATACTTCGCTGCAAGGTATTGTATTTCGTGTAAGTATTACAACTCCTCCTTTGTGTCCTTCGCGGTCGAAACGTGTGGCCTGATATCCTCTGACTGAGAATTTGTGATTGGCGTTGAGGTGTGTCTCTTGAATGCATGCCACATCTATTCTATCTTTATAAAGACGCTGTGTTATGGAGTCTTTCTTCGTGTAAACTCCTTCGGCATTCCACTGTAGTATGTTGAGTGTCCGGGGTATTTGGTCGATAGCTCTTAACCTACTCCTCTGTGCCTTGACTCCACGGCACAGGGGAAGGTGACCACCAGATCGCCGCCTGATGGGACTTCACGGGATTAGCACCATAACGATTAATTTTGATTTGTGACATCATGAATTAAGTTACGTTGCACTGCTTTGTCAAGCCTGTAGCTCAGTACATCCGATTACGACAAGCATTTTTCGGGATGCTTTCCCTAGCCTTTGACTGTCCCCAGTCTACCTACAAGGCAGCAGGTTTGTGCGTCGCTTCGTCTGGTCCCTTTCCCTTGACCTGTCCGACATGGGTGACCCTACCAGTAGCTGTGCTACCGTCGGCATAGCCCTTGGGGTCATTGGAACGCGCAAGCCCCTCTACCTCGTCAAGGTGGACGCACGGCAGAGGGGACTCATCCTATATTAAACAAATCACACACCTCTCATAACTCATCCTATATTAAATAAATCACACACCTTTCATAACTCATCCTATATTAAACAAATCACACACCTTTTATAACTCGTCCTATGTTAAACAAATCACACACCTCTCATAACTCATCCTATATTAAACAAATCACACAGCTCTTATAACTCATCCTATATTAAACAAATAACACACCTCTCATAACTCATCCTATATTAAACATATCACACACCTTTTATGACTCATCCTATATTAAACAAATCACACACCTCTCATAACTCATCCTATATGAAAGAAATCACACACCTCTCATAACTCATCCTATATTAAACAAATCACACACCTCTCATGACCCATAAGCGGTGTTGGGACGGGGATGATGTTGTGGTGAAGTGGCCAAGCCGCCTGCCTCTCGCTCCGAAGGTCCTGGGTTCTTTCTCGGAGACCTCTGGTTGTCGTGGTTGAAGCTACAGAGGTCGTGTTCTGTGCGAAGCTGTCGACAGGCCACCCTGAGGACAGAGACTGAGCCATATATGAGATAACACCTTTGTTTTTTTTTTGTTTTTTTTTGTGCGCTATACACACGACTTCTAGTACTGCTGGGCTGAACTTTGCATGTGGGTTAGCTTTTACCTATTAACAGTGTCCCTCGCCATCAGGCAAACCCATTCCGACTTCAGAGGTACTTGTCATTACCGTCCCCGAGTCAAGGACGATTGGTTAACATTTTAGTCCAACTGTGTTGGGGTTGAACCCCTTCCTCCTCGTCAGTGCACCGGATGTTTAAGAACACGCGTTCTTATCCATTCGGCCATGCTGACCTTCTCGCCTCTAAACCCGTAGAACCGGTGGAACGAAAATAAACCGCAATTAGAACGGCTTGACATTGCAAACTTCTGTGGCTATACAACCAGCCTAGGCTTTTAACCTTCACCTTGTTGCCTTGTATACCAAGTCACGATTTAAAGAGCCCTACATACGCGTAGTGTGTAGCTTGTCATGCGCATAACCATATGCTATATGTCCTGATTTAAGGCTTTCATTATATTACAGAGTTCACGGACAGCCGCTGCATGTCCGGATACAAGGTCTAGATCACATTACAGTACGCACGCCCACTTTTGTAATAAAACGGAACACTAAGCTAGTCAGTAATCCCCCAAGCCCCATTGTCGTCAGATATCTGGAACTGACTCACAAGTTGCCCACCCTACACCAGAAATGGTTACATTTACACAAATACTGGTTACGCTTTCAAATGGAAGTAAAGAACCCGGTTACACGTCTTAAAGCGACACTCCCATATTGTTACATGGCCCATAGGCTCTGGCCGGACGCGGTTCGTGATCTCGTATACCCGCGTTCGAAACACAGCTGTGTGCGATTTGGAAGCAGACCGTGTTGTGCTGGTGTTTTACGAAATAGTATGGATGCCGGTCGTTCAGAAAGCAATGGCAAACTACTGAACGTAAACTTGCCAAGACATCAACAACAGCAAAAAATGCTGGTGTTGACTGCAAACGTCCAGTAAAGGATATGCAACTAACTTTAACATAGGATCTAGGTGGGTGATTTAATCAGATCTCGCCGTCCACCTTTACTTTCCAGGTCATATACTGGAACCAATTATAGGCTGGGTCGGCATGTCAGCTCGGTCAGTGTGTTTTTAAATACAATTATTACAATCTCGAGTGGGACTCGAATACGTGACAACCGAGTCTAGAAGCAAACACGCTATGCACTGCGCTGTCGCGACTGCCAAGGACAATTACTGAATGATTGCTAGTAAACCTAAAAGAAAACAAATTAACGGGATGATATAACGAGGAATCCTCAAGACCACTGACGTATTTGACATGCATAAACTATAAACAGCAATAGATTCCAGCCCGTGATGTTTTAAATTGTTATGTTTCCCATTTATTGCCTTAACGCTATGAGTCTTTGGCAAACTCGTTCGCGCTGGCTGCCTATGTTAAAATAAATCGGTCAAGGGTTCTAAAATTGTGTCAGTGAACGCCTTGTGACCGAATTTTGACGGACTATTCTCCGCTATGTTGCGGACTATATTCTAAAGAATGTAATTAAAAGCACAAGGTAAAGGTAGTCCATGGGACATAATGTAGTAGATGTGTGAAATGTTAGTCTTTACATAGTCTAGGTCACAATATTATGGTGTGAAGTAGTCAGTTCCTTTCTTTATGTCCTTTCTCTTCTAAATAATTGCGATAATAATCTGGAACCCACTTGAGGCTGTGTTAATCCCAGAGATGCACTTGTCAGGTCTGTGGACTTGCTGAAATCTGTCCAAGGGCCCCACAAAGTACACAGCAGGTTAGGAGCCCTTGTAATAGACCAATGTTGCATTGCATTCCCTAGCATCTCCGTGTGGGTTATGGGTTGGAGTCGGTTGACAACGGAATACATAAAACCCTGCAGGAAACATGACCTTTTAGCTTGGGTTCACCTGGTATCCCAGACCAATTTTACCAATTCGAAACCGGCATGATGCGGATCGAACCCCAGACCCCCGGCTCGGCAGGAAAACGTTCAGCTACGATACCACAGTTCCCTGTGTGCAAGCTGCTGACCTTAAATATCCCACAGGAGTTCAGCACGGCCGAATAGATAAGAATGCTTGTTCTTAAACATCCGGTGTGCTGGTGTCGAGGTAAGGGCTTCAACGCCTACACCGGACAGTTGGGCTAAAATGTTGACCTATCGTCCTTGACTTGGAGACGTAAATTCCAAGTACCTCTGAAGTCGGAGTGAATTCGCCTGATGACGAGGGACATTGGTAATAGGGAAAGGTATTCCACACGCAAAATTCAGTCCAGTGCTACTAGTAGTATCGTGTATGGACTACGCTTGAGTTCAAAGCGAGCGAGCGAAATAAAAAAAAAAATAACAACCCACAATTGGAAACTGGGAAAATAGTACGTTGTGCGTCTATTGTCGTGGCAATGCTTTAGGCGTGTGGGGGAGAGGAAGAGGGGGGAGGAGATCCACACATAGGTGATAGCTACCTCTAATAGTAGTCCTATAGTAGATATCACCATTGGGGTGTGAAGCTTTCGAGTGTTCTAGGCCACGACATTAGAGATGTGGTGTCTGATTCCCTTCTTCGTTGGCTTTCCATTTGAGACAATTCCCAGAACATTCTGGAAAACGGGTTTAAAATGCGGGAGGGTCGACTTCATTGCACCGAGTGTTATCTCATGTAGCTCGGTCTCTTTCCACAGGATGTCCTGCTGGAAGTGTCGTACAGAGTACGGACTCCGTAGATCCTGCGACGACCCTCAGGAATCTGCGAGAAAATTGCACTCTTGAACCTAGCGACGCGGCCCGGAATCCAACCCACAACCTGTGGGGCACGAGGCAGGTAGCTTAACCATTTCGCCACAGAGACTCCAAACAATTTAGAAATTGATCTGGTACCTAATCGCCCCGTGGTCAAAGGGTTACTGGCGCATTTTGTAATCCCGCATACCGCGTTCGAAACACAGCTGCTGGCGATTTTGCAGCAGACTGCCTTGTGTTGCTTTTTTAAGAAATGGTATGGGTGTCGGTCGCTTTCAAAAGCCATGGCAAACTACTGAACGTAAACTTGCCAAGAAATAACAAACAGTCCAAAAACAATGATGGTGTTGACTGCGACGTCCTGTAAAGGATGTGTCACTAACTTAACTAACCTAATTTTATGAGACTGGGTCGACCCCAAAGCCGCTCTGGTAGGAAAAGATCATCCGGCCTTTGCTGAGGATTGAATCCGGACCACTGTCTTGGTAGACAAGCGCACTAGTCACTGTACCACCGCGGTTCAATCTTGGATCGAATGGGCATAGGGACACACTGACCTCTGAGTTGGTTGAACAACCAGGTGTGACTCACTAGCCTCGAGCAAAGGACAGGAGAAGACAAGTTACCGCTGACAGCTAAACAGCGTTGAGAGAGACACTGAATAAGAATGTTTACGTTTACCGCCTGTTCTCATTGTGCAAAAACAAATATGTCCCCAAGGGTGTAGCTGCTTCTCTTTCCAAAAGAAAGGGCAAATGTTACAGAAATAGAACGCCTTATACATAGCCCATCTGAGACTACGCCGAAAGCAAATTGTTTATTTTATCTGGCCCATGTCGCCTAACAGGTCCTGGATACTTGTCACAGTTTTTTCCCCAACCACATTTGCCCTGTCCCTCACCCACGCCCCGTTTCCAAATACAATCTTTGTCTTGCTTTTCGCCCAGCTAAGCGTAATATTCTTTGTTAGCAAGTATCCCAGGCTAACTACGCAGTAACCTGTGCAGGGCCTCACTTGCCTAGCCCGCTGATGTCAGATTCTCTTCCTATTTTTATCCCACAGGAAATTCCTTGTTACCCCAAATCTTTCCCTCTAAATTAGTTGCAGGATGTTTTTGTTTTTTCGTCATTCTCGCACAACCAATCAGTGATCTTCTACTACCTTGCTTATCCAGATCAGTAGGGATTTTCTTGTTTCGTTGTACCTGCCATTAAGGATCTATTAATAGACCGAAACTGACTCATTTCGGGAAAAGCACATCCCACTCACAACAGATGAGTTCACGAATTCCCGCTAACTACGTGGATATGTAGTGTTAAATTAGTCATTCACGTATTGAAATTATAAGTAGTAATGTCGCAAGCCATCGCATCTTTCCTTGTATTTCTTGCTTTACCAAGAAGAAATCTTCTATTTCCGGCTTTTCATTTCTTCGCGGTAAAATCTGCTGCTTATCGTGACAAACAAAGACTGTTAGACTATAAAAGAATAAAAGTAACTCAATGCATATGCATTTTCTTCTTCTTTCGCTACTTCCTATTGGTTGGTAGGAGCAGATTTGGCAGACTGAAATGTAACTCTTTACGAGTAGGCTTTCGGGCCGTCTGAGCCTCGAGAGGGCTTGCATCTACTGGGGGTGGGCTGGTGCAGAGGCTTGTCTCCCGGTCCAGTCAATCAATCAGTCAGGTGCCGTCTTCACAATGAAGTTTCTTGTAGGTGCTGACTACACCTAGTTTCATTGAAATATAAACAACTACGAGGAACCATTGATGTCATACATATGTATAAAATGAGAAAGATATGCACGTTTAGATTGGCATGGAGACCCCCCGGTTGTACAGTTGCTAGCATGCTTGCCTGTCGCCGGGTTCTCCTGTCCTCGAATCACTCTCGATGTGAAGATATTTCTTTTTCATTGACACGGGCTCCCATATGGACTCAAGTTTAAAATGAGTACCAGGAAATTTCATGTGAATTATACATTCTGGTGGAGATTTCATGTGAATGATACATTCTGTTGGAGATTTCATGTGAATGATACATGTACTCAATATGGAGTGAGTACACATCTAACAAACCTATGTAGAAGCTTATACAACAACAGTGAATGCATAGTGAAAGCAACTGGAAGACACTCAGAACCCTTTACCATAAGATCCGGAGTACGACAAGGTTGTGTCCTGTCCCCTCTCTTGTTCATAACATATATAGACAACATATGTAAAGAAACCAGCCAAACAGAGATCGCAAGAACACCGCATGACGAGAACACAGAAGAAGAACCATCTGCAAATTACACCATTAGAGAACTCCTGTTTGCGGACGACCAAGCACTAATAGCAAAATCAGAAACTGAATTACAAGACCACATGAATAGTCTAAATGAAATGTGTAGGGAACATAACATGAAAATTAGCACAAGTAAAACAGAGGTATTGACTATAATTTTTTTTTTTTGCATATCCTTTACAGGACATCGCAGTCAACACCAGCATCTTTCAGCTGGATGTTGATTTCTTGGCAAAATTACGCTCAGTAGTTTGCCATTGCTTTCTGAGCGGCCGGCTCACATACCCCGTAAGTTACCAATGCGATTCGAACCACTGCTGATTCTCACCGTCATCTCGTCACCGACGAGAGTATACGAGATTACGGAGAAAAGTCATAACCTCTAAGCCACGGAGCCGGCATGACTATAAATAAAGAAGAAGAAAAAAACAACAATTCACCTAAACAAACATCCCTTGAAACAAGTAAAGAGTTTCAAGTACCTAGGAAGTATAATATCATCAAATGGCAAATCAGAAGACGAAATCGAAAATAGATGCAATAAAGCGAATAAACTCATTGGACAAATGGCACCAATACCAAAGAAAAAAACATGTATCAATAACTACTAAGAAAGCATTTTACAACACAATCTTCCTACCAACTCTATGCTACCAATACCAAACCTGGACAATGACAGAAAAAGAGAAAAGAAAAATCACAACAACAGAAATGAGATTCCTGAGAAGAATACTCAGTGTATCAAGAAGAGATAAGATCAGAAATGCAGAAATCAGGACTTTAAAAAAAAAGGGGGGGGGGTGTGTGTGTGTGTGTGTGTGTGTGTGTGTGTGTGTGTTATAGCTGCGCTAGATTTTATTTGACGGCAGCAAGTCAAATGGTTTGGCCATGCAAGTAAGTTACCAACTAACAATGTACCACAAGAAGCAATGATGTACAGGCCAGATAGAAACAGAGGAAGAGGCCGACCTCGTAAACGATGAACGCAGGGAATAACAGTGTCCATGGGAATATCGAGTCATGAAGCTCATAAGCGGGCACTCTCCCGCTGTTTATACTTCACCTCGACACTGCAATGTACAAGAGGAACATGATGAGATGAGATGAGATGATGAGATACATTCAGGTGGAGATTTCATGTGAATGATACTTTCTGTTTGAGATTTTATGTGGATGATAAATTATGTTGGAAATTTCATGTGAATGATACATTCTGTTGGAGATTTCATGTGGATGATACATTCTGTTGGAGATAGCATGATGCAGAGAAACATAACTGCTCACGTCGCTTGGCACGATACTTGATGCTGATGATGAAAAAGATAATGCCGATTTGGTAGTTTGCGTTGGTTGATAGATCTGTCTAACGGTGATATTACATTTTTAGAGTGCTAGTTGCGTGTTTCGAAATACACTTGTTTATTCTGCAGCCGTGTGTTTTCTTGCACAGCCCAAAATGTAACATAAACATGTTAATTAATGTTTACATTTCTTCTTGGTCTTTTGTCTTGTTTATTAGTTTTGTTAATTTGTTGCCTTTTCTGTGGCTGTGGTGCCATTGAAGGCGTTTCACAATTCCCCGAGTCCAGGGTTTCAAAATAGCAGCGAGCGACTTGAAATCAGACAACCTTTGCGTTTATTTCGATGGTATGAGGCGTTGGTCTTTCATAAAGCAATGGTAACGTACCGAACGTAAACATATCCTAGTATATCACAAACAGCTAAAGAATGCTGGGGTTGATTGGGAGGTCAAGTAAAGGAGATGCAACTAGCTTTTTCTTTCATTCCGTCGTTCATACCCATACCTCACTGTCGTTAGATATTATACGTACCGTCGGCATGTCAAATGTTGGTATTATATCTCTTCCTTCCATATACATCATCATCATCATCATCATCATCATCATCATCATCATCATCATCATCATCATCATCACCACGAACCACTTAAATTGCAGAAGGTCGCTTCCATCATTCCTCCAGAGAAATCCTCGTCCCCCATGCCAGTACCTCTGGCCCTTCTATTTTCTGTCTGCCCACTGTGCCCTTAATCTCTGTGTGCACCCTCTTGCTGGTCGATCTCTGTCTGCCTCTCCCTCCAGGAACCATGTCTTCCACCCTCGTGCTGGTCGATCTCTGTCTGCCTCACCCTCCGGGAACAATGTCTTCCATCCTTGTGCTGGTCGATCTCTATCTGCCTCTCCCTCCGGGAACCAAGTCTTCCACCCTTGTGCTGGTCGATCTCTATCTGCCTCTCCCTCCTGGAACCATGTTCCTTCTAACCCGTGTGGCGTTTAACAAGGTCAAGATAATCCAGTTTCTGGGACATGAAGCTCTTGTGTGTGTGACTTCGCTTGCTTTGTACTCATGCCTAGTCCACATACATTCTTCTACTTTTAGTGCTCTGGACTGAATTTTGCTTGTGGAATATCTTATCTTTCCTTATTACTAGTGTCCCTCGGTATCAGGCGGACCCACCCCGATTTCTGAGGTACTTGTAATTTACGTCCTCGAGGCAAGAAGGAGAAGTCAATATTTTAGTCCACCTGACCGATGTAGGGGTTGAACCCGCTACCTCGGCATCAGCATACCGGAAGTTTAAGAGCATGCGCTCTTGTCAGTTCGGCCATGCTGACCTCCGGACAGGATACTGTTTATAAACCTGTTTTCTACAATTATCAGATCTCGTAGAATGTCAGTTTGTTCTGTGTCTTCTCAATATTATAAGAATACTTGTGTAATATTGTATTTATATAGCCCCGATTTCTTCTTTAGTGATTGCGAAATGGTCTTTGACTCACATCATTATTTTGCCATAGGAAAGAATGTTCTCAAAAATGTTACTTTAATTTGTTTGCATATACTCTTAGCGTTGTTTACCCTCTTCATAATTATGACCAGCCTCCTGGCCTATTTAGAAGTCTCCATTACGGTTAATACATATACACAGGTGTAAATATTTATTACATTGGTTGCTTCTATTCATCCGCATGTTAACAGTACAGCTCCGCTTCCATTTCGTTGTAGTGTTTATTTACATCGTTATTTCTTGTACTGGTACATGGTTCATATCTTTATTAACTATATTAACTGTCAACAAGATTTGACAACAACTGTCAAAACATAAATATTTCTGAAGTTTTCTACGCTCCTTGTTAGCCAAGTATGCACAGATTATTTAAAAATGAGGAACGTTAAATACACAGAAAGAAAATTGCATATGTGCTATGTCTATTTCTGACGCAGTTAGTTTCTTATTTTGTATCATTATTTAAAAGTAAATTTACATTTCTGAGTTCGTGGGCTGTACTTTATGGTACAGTGACTGAGCTGAGGAAATTATCAACCTCCACCTCCAACACGGAAAATCAGAGACTATTGCCAACCAAGCGGAAGTTGATCACATTGCGGCAATTTCTGGAAGGACATTAAGGTACCATAGAATATTAAGAAAGTGGTGAAAGTATGGATTAAGGTAGTTATTTGAATATATGATTAATACTTGAGGATGTGACACACACAAAAGTAAACTTACTAAAGTAAATAAATTAAACAGTAATGTTATCGTTCGTCTTCTCCTTTTTTGATCATCTACTAATGGAGCATACACTCTCCACCTACTCGGGCTAAGCTCTCCTGTTCGTTGCTGTCTCCTGCAGTTCCTTCAGCTAATTCTCTTCCATCCATCCACCATGTGCCATGCCGATAAGTGTTGGCAGTCACGTTTTGCCATCTCACTAGATCACCAGACTCATGGATCAGCTCAGTGTTCCTGTCTCGACCATACCATGTGGCCAAGCCATCCAGGTATTTACTTCTTGGTCTTCCCCTTGGTCTCTTCCCTTCGATCTTGCCAGTTGTCACCAAGTTCTCCAAGTCATTTCTTTTCATAACATGCCCAAAAAATCGTGACTGTTTACGTCTAATGACTCTAATCAGTTTACGATCTTCATTTATTTCTTGAAGGACTTGTTCATTGGTTTTTCTGTCTGCCCATGGTATTCTTTGCATTTCGATGAGATTGCAGTACATGATATCTCTTCTCCTGTCTTTTTTTTCTATTGGTTCTAGAGAAAAGATTTTCTAATTAATACTATTACCAGGTTTTATCTCTGTGTCTCTCATCCAGCTCCGGCGTTGTTTTTCCCCTCACCTCGTGATGCACTGGGGTTTGTTTAGTTTGCTCCATGATCTCCACGTTGGTGATTCTGTCATATTATGTTAGTCCGTCTCTCCTACACAGGCGCCAGTTAACAAATGTGTGTAGTTTGTTGGTCATTGTTTTAATCATTTTTCTTGTTGCTGATCCACACAGCGCTACTGGTTTGACATTAGAGTCAAATATTCTAAGTCTGGTTGTATTTATAATTTCCTTTGATTTCTGAAAACAAATTTTCTGTTGCAGTAAAAGCTCCTCTGGCTTGTTGTATTCTTATTGTAATATCATTATCTGTCTCCCCCGTACATTGCCTGTATTGTTACTTAAATATCCCTTTAACTGATTCACCTTTATTGTTTGTTGGTGGTTACACTGAATCAGATTCAAGTTTACTTTCTTTTTTGTAGTTGTAAATGTTGCTACTATTGTTACAGAACTCCCTTTTTTCACTCTATTAGTGCCTTTTTTTTTTTTTTAAACTCTTTAGATAGCAGTGGGATCACTGATTATTTTTAACGGGAAAGACAATTTCCTCTGCCCGATCGAGAACAGCAATGTTTTACCTGCGTATAAAAATTTTTGCCTGTTCTCTTTAATATTGTTTAAGCATAAACTCAAAATGATAGTATTTCATTTCCCTTACTATTTGTGCTGTTTTTCCCAATCCATACATAGTTCTAACATTCCAGCGGCAAGTTCTGGATATTTTCTCGTGTGCGAACGAGATAAGTCGGCGATCCAGATTTCTTACAGCTTTCTCCACATAGTTTCATATTTCTTCTAGAACAGTGGTTCTCAGCCTTTTTTTTACCCATGCACCCTTTCACCATATGTTCAGAATGGCACCCCCCCCCCCTTTTCATATTTCCTCCTTATAACCCCCCCCCCCCTATACAGTATACGTAAGAATGGAAGCTAAATTTAATAACACATACTAGAACAAGTCTTGACGTCTACATAAAACGTGATTTGCGGATCTACTTACGTTATAAAACGAATTTCAGAAGGACGAGAAGTACAGAACTGTAAATTATGGGGTGAAAAACAATATCAAGTAATCGATTCTTGTATTAAAGCCATCTTGAAATAATCTTAATTCCCCCTGGAAATCCTAAAATTCCCCCCTGGGGTGGGGGGGGGGGATTCCCCACAGGTTGAGAACCACTGTCCTAGAAGTAGATCCTACCTTCATCTTGATTGGCTGAGTTGTTTTTCTCTTCTGTATTGACTTATTCATGACTGATTGCATTTTTTAGCTTAAGTTTTCTATGACCTGAGCACCAAACCTTTGTAGCCTTTTACGACACCAATGGTAGGTTACAGTGCTACTGTTCTTCGCTTCCCTTATAGGCTCCCTTAACACGGGCGAGTAGTGCTATATATAGAACAGCTTAAAACGACCTGGTATTGGCTTTGATATGTCGACTAGATTTCGAAATACACGAAATGTGTTTACTGTAGGCTAATCATCAGTGTGTGTGTCCCCTTGTTTGGGGGAAATGTCTTTCCGCTAGAAATGATCTGTCTACTAGTCGTAATCTTGTTTAGGTTTAGTTTGTTTACTGTACGGTAATAATTGGTGCTTATGTCTCCTTGTTGGGATAAATACTTTTTATCTGCAAATATCTACTAGACATAGCCTTTCTTAGATCTAATTTGTTCTACTTTTATACCAGTCTGTAAATTACCATATGTCAATACGGAGGGAGAATGTATAATGTTCGTGAATTTATTTTTAAATATTTCTTCACAAAAGAATACGTTCACGGGTAGCGATAGGCACTCATAGGTGTAAAGGAAAAAAGGAGGGATCAGTGGACACATTAGACAATGCACACGTTGAAGGCTATAGTCTGGCCATACAGGGATGTGAACCTGCCTCCTACAAATTACTTAGGGCCTTGCTGAAGAAACGAATGTTCAGCTATGTAAGTAGTAAGTATATGACCCAGTACGCGCCTTAATGGGCATATGTAACTATACCCATATCTGTATAGACCAATCGCCACTCGGTGGGTGATATCTTCAGTATCACATCCGCCGCCTGTCCTTCCTAAAACATGACCTGACTTCCATGTAAGGATATATCCACCTAGCAGCCCAGGTTAATGTTAAAAATTTGATGCGGATTTTAACCCATGACCACGAGCCCGGCAGGCGCGCGTCTAACTGCCAACAAAACAGTTCTTTAAAAGGTGTCTGCTTTAGCCAGGTCTATCACCCACCTGATCCCCACAACTATGGAATATGGACAGAATTAGTGGCCAACCGTTTTAGACTAAATAGACCCGGAAGTCCAAGTTTTGTGTGTGTGTGTGTGTGTGTGTGTGTGTGTGTGTGTGTGTGTGTGTGTGTGTGAGAGAGAGAGAGATAGAGAGATAGAGAGAGATAGCGAGAGAGAGAGAGAGAGAGAGAGAGAGAGAGAGAGAGAGAGAGAGAGAGAGAATCCCCGCCTTGAAGGAGATTCAAACACATGACCAGTGCATTGGCGTGTTTGCCACAGCGCCTCATCTAAGAAAGAGAATAGGAGCAGTTTCTCACATCTAAACATCCTAGTTTAGAATTAAATAATTAGTCATCAAATGTTACATTTACACTAGATAACTGCATGGTGTAGAAACGTGGTTAGTAAATAAACAAAGTGAGGGCAAGTCTGAAACTTCCAGAATGTGGTTGTAAAGATAAACAGGAAGAATATCACAGAAGAAGAAGAAAATAAAGAAAGACGTTTTACAAAATCTGAGACTGAAAAAAAAAAATATTACTGAATGAGATCAATGTCAGACATTGAAGGTCCATCGGCCATATAAAAAGACAGATCCTTGTCAAAGGGTTGCTTGGCTAAACGAGAAGTGTGCAAGAGGAAGAATATGTTTATCGGTGGACAATATATCAAGGGATAGACTGGGAGACGTTTATATAAATTCATACATTGTAGCGGTTAGAACGTAACGCTGACAATGGTTAGTTAGTTAGTTAGTCGACAGATCATCCTCGTTGCACATCGGACCATTCAGTCCATAAGTGCTCGGATCCCCTCCTCAGCAAATCCCGCAGCGTGTAGCGGCTAACGACGCCAGTTCTGTGTTGGTTTATCAATCTTCTTTGGCTTCCTGCGTAGTGTTCTTGTTTGGCCACCCCTCTTTTAATTTGCTGCTCTCGCAGTCTGGCCATTGTTGTAGATTCACAGTCATCACTTGGTTCTTGCAAAAGTCTCACTTCTCGTAGAGCATTCAGAATGTCAGCCTGGTCCATGGCGCGTCCGCCCTCAACAGTAGCCTCACCTGCGAGCTTGTCAGCCCGCTCATTTCCTTGTACTCCCGCATGCCCTGGCACGAAGATGAAACTAATCTTTGCCAGCCGAGACCGCTTCAGAGGCAGCAACCATTCTCTTCGGATCGACCCCTCCTCTATCCTCTTGATCATGTTCATTGAGTCGCTAAGGAAACAAGCCCTAGTGAATGTCTGTGTCTCGAGCCATGTTATTGCTTTACTTACTGCCATGACTTCCATGGTCAGGCTACTTGTGGTTTCAGTGAAAGCACCAGAGTCCTCCTTCACAATTCTCCCTCCGGCCCGAGCTGTAAAGGCCCATGAGCTTCTCACATGTCGGATGACCGACCCATCTGTGTAGATGACCGCGTCACTGTCTAGCGAATTCTCGAAAATCAACGCTTGTACTTCAGCCTCAACAGCAGCCGGATTTTCTTGTCTGCATTTTCTATCTAGTTGGATGCAAACTGAAAAGGATGTGCAGAAGTCTGTTGGCACTTGCACCCACTCCTCGCCAGGTTCTAAGTCCTCAAGTGAACACACCTGTTGAAGAATGTCCTCGGCTTGACCCATCCACGACCGTCCTCTTTTTAACCTGCTGCCCTTCACCTTCCTAATTTCACTATGCAGTGGATGCTGTGTGTTTGCGTTAATTCTGAGGTAGGCGCGTGCCCTGCAAACTTGCATTCTCTCTTCAATGGTTGGAAAATCAAGAAGGTAGCGCATCGCCCTGCATGCTGTATCTCTTGTACATCCAAGAATAATGCGCATAGCTTCATTCTGTATCCTTTCCATCCTTTCTATCTGCTTATGGCTGACAGTCAGGATTGCCATTGCATACTCCAAAACAGACATGACCAGCCCCTCGTACAGAAGACATAGATGGCGCTGCTCACAGTTTGCTGCCGCCATCACCCGCATCGCTGCCAAACCCCGCTTGGCCTTTGTTATCACCTGGTCTATGTGCACATTATAAGCAAGGCTTCGATCAAACCGTATCCCCAGGTAATTCATTGCCTGCGTTCTTTCCACCGTCTCTGAACACAGCATTACAGTTGGTGTTGGATTGTTGACAATATGATTATTCAACGAGAACCAAGTCACTGTTGCCTTTGTTGGGTTGACCATTGCCCCAGCTTCATCACACCAAGTACTTATGCGATTGAGTTCGGTTTGTAGCTCCACAGCAACCTCCTCTCTATCCTTACCCTGACGATACACTAAAACATCATCGGCATATGACAATGTCCTGCCAGGTCCAGTGATCTGCTCACTGGTGATTCTCACTGTGTAGGCGTTGAACAGTACCGGAGATAATGGTGATCCCTGTGGTAGGCCAGGATATATTGTTGTTGGTTCCGAAGTCCAACTGCCACATCTAAAAACTACTTTCCGTTGGAAGAGAGCTGCAGCGATCCAACTAAGGAGGAATGGACTTACGTTTTGTTCAAGAAGCTGAAACATTAAAAAATCCAGTGGTACTCTGTTGTATGCGTCCTCAAGATCAATCGCTGCAGTAACGGTTTCAGTGCCTGAGTGGAAACCTTCGTAGACATCATGGGCAAAGACTGCTGCATTGGTCCAGGTTTCTCTTTTTGGACGGTACCCACCCAGGGTAGGTGGGAAAACACCTTGCCTCTCTAGTTGGCTTGATATTTTCCTGGCAATTACCTTCTCCAGCAGCTTGCCTATTGTATTCTGCATGGTTATAATTCGATATCCCTGAATTTTCTTGTGGTCTTTGTCAGGCTTCGGCAAGGGAATCAGATAGCTGTGTAACCATTCCTCCTTGATGCTAGCACTCCCTATACTGTTGTTGTACATGTCTGCTAGTTTCTCTAGCTCATTGTCGGTACACCTATTTATGTCGTTGTATCTTATGCCATCAGGACCTGGAGCACTGTTTTTTGATCGTCGAAGCACAGCCTTGATTTCTTGCACTGTCACTGTGTCTTCATCCGAAGTGTTCTGGGCCTTGCATCTGTCTGAGGTGACCTCCTTGGCCAGATTCCGGCCTCCCATGTCTGTCTGGTTGCTCTGCTCAAGGTAGCGTTCAAAGAGGGCTTTGCCCTTGTCCTCGTCAGTCCTCTGCCAGATGAGGTCAGCACCTTGGAAGTCAGAAATGCTCTTATTCTTGACTACACCACTCATGCTTTTATGTAGTCGCCAGAACAATTTCAGTGACTTGTCTGTGCTTACTCTTTGACACACCTCTGCCCATTTTTCGCTTTTAACCACCGTGACCAGTTTTTTGAAATAGCTTACTTTTGTGTGCATCTCTCTTTCTAAGTGCAAGCAGGGACTAGGATGACCAGCTCTGTTCTTCTTGGCATTTTGCCATCTCCTTACAGCACTACGCTTATCCACCCAAGCCTTCTCCACCTCGAAACTCCACCACGGTGGCTGCTCCCAGCTTGTTTTCCTTTTCTTCCTGCCCTGAAACAATGGCATAAGCCCCATTATAGGAGGATTCAGTGTCAGATCTTGACGTTCTTACTTCCTCGGTGCACTTAAGACTGCAAACTGTGATGATCGTAACACTACACATACCCACACGTGTGATAGCACAAGATGCCAATAGCTCTTGCGAACATGTCCTGTCTGATGGTGGGAGACAGCGTAATACACTTCCGGCTACAGACAGCGGACATTGAAACCTATTGTGCAAGTCAGCGCGTACCACCCACCCATCCATCCCGATTGAATACGACTGATAATACTCTATTGTAATATATGTTTTATAAACTACGTTTACAGTTTCCGTGCTCTGTTGCCTGTTTACAACTTGTTTATTTAGTATTCTGTTTTATACTTTGAAACAGCCCTAGCAGCGGCAAGCTTGTTGTGTTTCTCCAGACGATAAATATAGAATACACGCAACTGACACCGAAATTGGGCGGGTTCGTTCCTGAAAGTTCTTTGCCCTGCAATTTGAAACCAAGTTGTTCCAATTTTGAACTTGTTAACTATGTAGTTTTCAAAGGAATTTAGATGAATTCATGGGATCTGTAATTTTCACCACCAAATAGGCTATTTTCATTTCACCTTTACATTCAAACTTAAAATGTCAATGCGCTTACTTATAATCGTCACCACCATCATCATCATCATCATCAGATGAGTGTGTCCGAAGACTGGTGTTGTCGTCGTCTCACATCTCTTCTCTGCAATACTCTTCAGCTTACCATGAGTGTTTCTGAATTTGTCTTACAGTAACTTAAGACTTGGCGATTTGTTTGTTTTTTAATTGACCTGGACATTGAACAAGCAATTATAAAGTCGAATAGAGGGCCTGGAGATGTGGATATGCAAACAAATATGTCATATTTCATGTAAACAAAAACAATCAAATACTGAGGTTCTAGAAAAACTGGGAATGACAAGAGAGTTGATGAAAGAAATAAAAAAAAAGAGACGTAAAATATTTCGGCCGCATTAAAAGACATACAGATTTTATAAAAACCATTCTGGCGGATAAGGTTGAAGGCAAGTGAGCTAGAGGTAGACAACGATACACGTGGGAAGATAACATCAAGAGATGGACCAACAGCAAGAAATCTGACAGAATGTACAGTCAGGGCGAGAGACAGACAGTGTTGGAACCAATCTTCATTGTGGAGATGGCACCTGATTGATTGATTCTATGCCTTTACATACTTGATCATTTGATTCTTTGTCTGTCCGGCTCACTTCGCGACCAGAGATGTGCACTACATCTCAAAAACGTCCAAGGTGTTTCCATTCAATTTAAATAGAATCGTTTCAATTCAACTTAATTAGAATCAATGTCTCTGCACACGCCTGGTTAATTGAAATGAATTGTTGCCAGTGTCATTGTTGTTGTGACCATGTTAAATAGCACAGCACATTAATGACGTCACGTGCTTGATTCAAGATGCGCACTTGGGGATTTCTAGTGAGAAACAAAATCGCTTGTGTGAATGAGCCAGATTGCGGCAGTGTAGAAGGATAGTGCGCTTTCCAGGTGCTACCATAGAAAGATCTGTCGCCTGATGTAGTAAATCTTGTGCATTACTAGCTCACGGAGTAAAAGGCGGTCGACGTCATAGTGACTATACCACTTATCGTGTGTTGATTGGTCTATAAAACATACCACTGACATCAAATACCGAACACGGCTCACGGCGTGTAAGAGTCCTTCACTTATACTTGTACTTACGTCACCCGTCGAGTGCCGATAGGATCTATGAGTGGAGTTAAGAACCGACATCGTTGCACTAGGGGAATTTCCATACGCGCTCAGTCCTCATCTTCAACGGCCAGCGAAGAGTTCCAATACTTTTGGTGCCGGTTGCGATAGGATTGTCAGATCATGCGGCTAGCACCAATAGACCCTGTACGTCTCACGGAGTGGAAAGAAGTCCTTTACTTACTCTTTCTAACCAGGTCTGATGTTTTGCCCTGAAACGGAATCTTAAAGACGACTGGCTCTTTTGGAATGATGAGGTATACATTAGATGACACATTAACAAGTGATTGTGGTATGGGTTAGTACCTCACAAGTACTGTATATGATGGAAACGAAAGTGGCATTTAGGAAAGTTACTTCGTGCAGGCCACTCTGGCTGGACGCCAGCTAACCACAAGGCGAAAAGGGCAGCAACCAGTAAGACAACCCCTGCTGGTTTTACGGAACTATAGACATGGCTTCTGCCAGATGTCCACGCCGTGCAACATAAAAATATTCTCAGCTAAAGCGGCAAGAGTGGGATAGTTAGTGTAATCGCCAGGAGGCTGCGCCGATAATGTCACGAGCTCGGTCGGATGAGGGTTCGACGCCTGCGTTCGTCGTCCGCTAAAAGAGGGAAAGATTGACCATTTATGTGTGTCGATATGAAGTACTAAGGGGTTGAGTTGACCAGATAAAGAGTACTTTAACACTACAAGAAGTTGTTACGTAGACTAGCACAGGCTACTAACAGTGCCACATTTCATGCAATTAACAACATTAACTTTACACCCTCCTGCACATAATGTGTTCGTCTATAACGAAAAAAAAAAAAACTTGTAATTTTGACATAAAAATAGCTGCATTTCCCTTTTTAGGTTCTTGTCTTCAACCCAAGCATGTTTTGGCTGTTTTTGATTTACTATACAATATTATGTTCAGTAGATTGACATAAGCCGGCTTCGTGGCTTAGAGGTTATGACTTTTCTCCGTAATCTCGTATACTCTCGTCGGTAACGTGATGACGGTTCAAATCAGCAGTGGTTCGAATCGCATCGGTAACTTACGGGGTATGTGAGCCGGCCGCTCAGAAAGCAATGGCAAACTACTGAGCGTAATCTTGCCAAGAGATCAACAATCAGCTGAAAGATGCTGATGTTGACAGCGATGTCCTGTGCTTTCTGAACGGCCGGGACTTAAATCATCGAAATTGATGTAAAGCGATCTCCCCCTACAGATTATTTTGAACCCTCGACCTTGTATGTCGGGGAATTGTGAAACCGCATTCACTAACCCCTAAAAAAACTGACGTCATCTTAAGAAATCTGTCAACGCATTGTTTTAGCAACGGCAGTTAATTAGCTGAAGTAACGACAATCGGGTTCATTTGGTGTTAATGTAATAATTGTTGTGGTTAGAACTGGTTAAATAAACCTCGGGGGCTGAAGACATAACGTTGGAGACAGATTTGATTACACCAGTATCCCTGCGCCGTTTAACCTCAGAAGAAAAAGTTAAATTAGGGTCCTTCCCTTGCTCAGATTAATAATCATATGACCGAGTCAACCACAAATAGGATATTAATCGGAAGCGGATTGTTGTCCAGAGAGGTAATAGATGGAATTGAATTCGTAATTACAATAACTTTGTGTGGGGGAACAATTGGTCGGGGCAGATAGAAAACGGACAAGGATATGGACAATGGGGGGATTGAATGCACAGACGGAACGGTGGCCAGTCTTCCACTCACTTAGCAGCCTTTAGTGGAGGCAACGAACCCTCGTCCGACCGCGACCGTGACATTATCACCTAGTGCATACACTAACGTGCCGGCCTCGTCATGAGTCACTGGCAGTTTGAGGTCAACGAATGGGAGCTTTAACGAGGGTCAATGGAAGGGAAACAATTCCAGATGATTTTGTGTGTGTGTGTGTGTGTGTGTGTGTGTGTGCGCTGGGGGAAACACCTTGTACGCAAAACTTTTACAGCCAAATTATTATATATTTAAATGTCGCATGCAGTCAAATTTGTTACACACGATTGTAAAATGTAAAGAAGTTTCGATAGCGCAATGGCTAGCACGCCTGCTTGTCGCCCGGTGGTCATGTATTCGAATCATCTCGAGACAGTCATCATCATCAAGTGCCCTGCCAGCTGGCGTAGGCGTTCATGGCTCTCCACAGATCTCGGTCGTCTTTTTTTTTCTGGATCAACTCTGCTGCTGATATTCCTCCACGCCACCTCTCAATCCATCCAGCATCATTTCTCTTGGTCTGCCTCTCTTCCCCTCGATCTTTCCAGTTGTCACGATGTTCTCCAATGCCTCTCTTCTCATCACATGACCGAAGAAAGATGTTTGTCTCTTCCTTATTGTTGTACATAATGTTCTAGTTTCATTAGCCTGTTTCAGGCAGTCGTTGTTAGTTACTCTGGCAGTCCAAGGAATTCACAACATTCGTCTCAGGAACCACATCTCTGTTGCTTCTAATTTCTTCATTTACATTTCAAGATTCGCTGCCATACAGCAAAATTGGTTCTACATAACATTTCAGCACTCTTTCTTACATTTAGTGATAGTGACTTATTGCATAAAATACTCTCCATTTTCTTAAATGCGGCTTTTGCTTGCCCTATTCTGCTCTTAATCTCTGTTGTACATCTTCCATCTGATGTTATAAATGCCCCTAGGTATCTAAAATTATCCACTTGGTTAAGAATTTTTCCTTCTATTTCTATGTAACATTTTGATGTCACCATTTTCTTTGATATCACCATTGTTACTGTTTTCTTGATATTCAAGGAGAGCCATTTCCTTGCACTCTCTGTTACTACAACGTCTAATAATTGTTGTAGGTCTGTTGATTTATCCGCCACCAATACTGTGTCATCTGCATAGCGAATATTATTTATATTATAACCTCCAACTAGTATTCCTGGCATTTCTTTGATCTCTCTCATTATTACTTCGCTATATAGGGCTTCCTGGCCTATAGGTTAGCGACTTTTCTCCGTAATCTCGTAAGTAACGTGAGGACGGTGAGAATCAGCAGTGGTTCGAATCGCGTCGATAACTTACGGGATATGTGAGCCGGCCGCTCAGAAAGCAATGGCAGACTACTGAGTGTAATCTTGCCAAGAAATCAACAATCAGCTGAAAGATGCTGATGTTGACAGTGATGTCCTGTAAAGGATACGCAAACAAACATATAGGGAGAAGAGATATAGTGACAAGACACACCCCTGTCCTACTCCTAGTTTTATCTGTTCGTAACTACCCTCTTTATTTCCCATTTTAAATGCTGCTACTTGGTTCCAGTAAATATTCTTTATTATTCTTAAATTTTCCCCATCAATGATATCTTCCAACATTTTAATCAGTTATTCATGTTTACTTTATCAAATGCCTTAGTATAATCTATGAAGCACAAATATATGTCTTTCTGTTTCTCTATTGACCTTTCTATTAGTGTCCGTAATGTATATATTGCATTATTTGTGACCTTTCCCACCACAAATCCATACTGTTCTTCACTAATTTCCTTTTTTATTTTCTTTCTGGTTCTTCTCATTATGATTCTGAGTAGAAGCTTAGTGATATGGTTTATGAGGTTAATTGTACGAAAATCTTCACATTCAATTGCTCCTGGTCTTTTTGGTATAGCTATAAATACAGATTTCAGCATATCACTGGGTAAATATCCACTACTGTAAATATTCAACATTTTTGTTAATATATCTACTCCAAATTCTCCCAATACTTTTGGGAGAATTTGTTCTTCTTTTGTGATTTCATCTGGCCCAGCTGTTTTTCCTTTCTTCATATATTTCATAGCGTCAGCGACGTCTTCTTTTAGAATAGGTGGACCTTTTAAGTTACTTTCTTCTGTTAATTCTTCCCTTTATCCATCATATAATTCTCTTATATACTCATTCCACCTCTACATTATAGCACCTTCCTCCTATATCTTTCCTGTTTTTGATTTCAAACATCCTGTTTCTTATTTTTCTTCCTGTAAGCTCACTGATTTGTCTGTGCATATTTTTTGTATCTTTAATGGCATTTAATTCAATTTGTTTGCACTGCTTGTTTAACCAACTTTCTTTTGCCTTCCCACATTTATTTCTTTATTTATCTTAGCGTATTCTTGTCTGTCATTTTTACTCTGTTTTCTTTTGTCCACCAGCTTTAAGATTTCTTCATTCATCCATTTTTTCTTAGCTATTTGGCTTCTCTCCGGTAATATTTCTTTGTTAGTTTTATGAAGAGTCCCTTAACATTTCCCATTGTTCATTTATATTCTGTATTTTACCTATTTTTCAGTCACTCTGTATTGTTCTTGAATTTCCTTATCTATTTTCAGAACCTCTTTATTAAGTCTCATGTTCCTAACCATTTTTTCTCCCCTCTCTTTAATCTTACTTTTATTTTTCCACATAGTGGTACATGATCACTATTACAGTCAGCACCAGGCATTGGCTTTACATTAATTAAAGCATTTCTAAGTCTGTTATTAGTATGTAGTCAATTTGGTTGCGTAGTTTCTTACCAGGGCTTTTCCATGTGTAGAGTCTTCTTTTATGGTGTTTAAACCATGTGTTGCCAATTATCATATCATTGATATTTGCCCATTCTATTAGCTTTTCCCCTCTTTCATTTCTTGTACCTAAACCATAATTCCCCACTACATCCTCCATTTTCCCTTTCCTACTTTTGCATTAAAATCTCCTAGTATTATTTTTATTTCCTGTGATCCAATTTGAGCCATTGCCATTTCTATTTCGTCGTAAAAGTGTTGTATTTCTTCATCACTACTGCTTGTTGTTGG
Source organism: Cepaea hortensis (assembly GCA_963921405.1). NCBI lineage: Eukaryota > Metazoa > Mollusca > Gastropoda > Stylommatophora > Helicidae > Cepaea > Cepaea hortensis. Next base: position 53,694,939 of record OY992887.1, read on the forward strand.
TGCATATACTTGTATAATATTTATATCTATTTATTGGTTTGCCTTTGATTTTGACTATAATAACTCTTCTGAAATACACCAGTATCCATTAAGTGACTTGGCTGTTTTTTCGTCTAATATTATTCCAACACCTTTTTCATGTGTATCCCCTCCAGAATAAATTATTGTGTGATTATCAGCTATGTTGCCGCCCGATCCCTTCTCACTAATGCGTAGTATATTCAATTTCATGCTATCCATCTCTCTTTGAACATTGTTCAACTTTCCTAGCTCATTTAATGTCCTAACATTCCATGTTCCTACTCTATACATTTATTTATGATTTTGCCATCAGTAGCTGGATGACGGTCTGGTGTCACCTGTGGCTCATGACTGTCCCTACCGGACGAGGATGTCCTAAGACAGCCATAAACGTCGTTCACTAACTCTGATACATGTTTTGCCATGAAGTCTTGGGAAGATATTATGGTGGTTTCCCCTTACCTTCCACATGGTGGTTTTACCTCTGCCTTTGACAGCCATTTCCGACTGTAAGGACAAGTGAGTGCCCTGCTCTGCTGCAGAGTTGTCCACTTATTCCGGTGGATACTCGGTCCCCAGAGCTGTGTTAGCCACACCATGGTGTGTTTCCCATCCCCTACCACGGAGTGGCTCGAGACAGTATGTTTTTAATTAACCTGAGGTCCCAGGCCGACCCAGTCTGTAATGGGTATCAGTGAATGCAATGGAAAGTAATGGTGGCCAGTGTGGTATTGGTCACATCATCCATCAAGTGCCCAGTAGCCTAGAATGAGGCTAGCACCATTTGCCCAATATGCCTGGGAGCGTGTAAAAGGGTCCTTTACTTAATTTTTAAAACATATTTTTACAGATTCAATCCAACCAAAAAGTAGGTTGGACCAAACCTGGCACACAATCAAATTAACAAGTATTATAATGTAATTTCTGTTCACCGTGCATTAAAACCACACATCCCACACAAAAAAACCAATAACTTGATGACCCTAGTTTGGCGAAAGATCACTCTTCTGTCCAAATGGGAGGTCATATTTGGCGATATATTATCCGTCAGCACTGAATCAGCGAACTGGAAAGTTTTTTGTTTTTTTTTTAACGCTCGCTCGTTTTGAACTTTAGCGCAGTCCATACACACTTCTAGAAGGGCTGGACTGAATTTTGCGTGAGGATTAGCTTTCCCTATTAACAGTTTCCCTCCCCATCAGGCGAACCCACTCCGACTTCAGAGTACTTGTAATTTACGTCCCCCAAGTCAAGGACAATAGGTCAACATTTTAGTCCACTATCCGGTGTAGGGGTTGAACCGCTTACCTCGGTATCAGCACACCAGATGTTTAAGAACCCGCGTTGGCCATGCTGAACAATGCTGGAAATGGATAAGTTGAGACGCCCATATACCATCCTGATAATGACCTGCTGAAGGAGCACATAGAGTCGGTGATATTGTTCAACCAAACAGGCATCCGCCTAAGGCACTGTAATGACCTGTAAAGGGCAGCTTGATACAGATAATAACATCAAAAGGTGTGAATAGTCTAGTGGTTATCTCTCACATGACGTCGTCAGCCTTATCCCCGGTAAGACAGAGGAATCAGAGTGTCACAAAAATCCTCGTCTACACTAAAGTTAGTTGCATGTCCTTTACAGGACATCCCAGTCAACCCTAGCATTTATGTCTGCTTGTGATTTACTAGGTATTTTCATGTTCAGTAGTTTGCCATAACATTATTACTGGTCACATCATTGTTGACACTTCTCATGACTTTTTCTGCACAGATGTTGGACAAGTATGGAGAGAGAATGTAACCATCTTACAATCCTATGCACCTGAAACCAGTTTGATATTTCACCGGCTACTCTCACAGCTGCTTGTTGTTCACCATATGATTCAATTAAGTGGATCAAATGTACTGGAAACCCCATTTATTTCAAGATGTTCCACAATTTCTGAAGCCGAAGAAAAGGCCTTAACGTAGTCAATGAAACAAGCATGAAGATTTACATTATACTCTCTGTATTTCACAAAGATGGTTCTCATGTTGAAGATATGGTCCCTGGTTTCTCTGCCCTATCTGAACCCTGACTTATTCTAACTCTCATCATGATAAAGTGTCTTGCCTCTACACAACTTCCATTCTGTAACACCCTGTATTGTCTCATGTGCTAGCAGCATTCTATGTCATGGTTCTACAGCTCTGTCTAGAATGTCTTCTCAATCTATTCTATATTACCAATTGTTACAACATGTTTATGACAAGTTCCCACTGTGTCCTGATCTCTTCTATATACATTTAGATCACTGATTTTGTCTGTCCATGGTATTCTTAATATACTGTTGTAAAACCATATGCCTGTTGCTTAAATTGATTTTCTCGCTTGTTTACTCATTCATTTTAATTGCATGTCCTTTGCCATCAACCCCAGGTTGATTTTCTAGGCAATTTTACGTTCAGTAGATGGTGATTGCTTTCTGAACGAGAAATCAACATTTAAGTCCAACTGACCGGTCGGTGTGTGGAATGAACCCACTACCCCACTGTCACAGCAAGTGTAAGCACAAGCATGCTAAAACTCTCCTCCATGTGACTTCCACTAACAAAAATACACAATAGGAAGGGAAAAAAACAATTACCTTGAAGACGTCCATGTATTATTTTATATAGTAACTTTTCAGTAAGTTAAGTTCATGTTAAATCCAAGTATAGCAGAACAAGAAAGCATAGTTTGTTACATTATGTGAACTGTGTACCAGTTACACAAGACACCAATTACATGTTTATTTCTAACACACTTCAAAATCATTACTGCATGCATGCTGTTGCTGAGTAAAAGAAACACCCACAACTCTAAGAAACCACAAGTCACAGGTATAAATACTTTTTTTAATGTGAACTTCATGTGGTTCTTACAATTTTTCCTCAGCTACAAACAATCCTCAAAGACTTTCTAGTTTAAATAAACACTATCTGAATGGAATATAGTAGGCAAACAAAACTTGCACAGAGATGGGACCTCGTACCTCATATTTTCAACATTAACTTCATTACCTAACATAAGGATGGGTTTACTAAATACAAATAAACAAACAAACCAACAACAACAAAATGCATGTCTACAGAATTCATCAAGAGTTTTGTACACACTATAAAACAACTGTCCACTTCAGTTCAGCCAAGTACTTTCTACCAATCACAGATCCTAGAGAGAACTTCCTACTAGCAAAGATTCCAGAGAGTGTAGCACTGTTGCACATCTTTAGCATAAATGCCATGTGCTTCAGTATTTCAATCACAAAGAGCTAGCAATGAAGAATACCTATTCCAAACAGCAATTAGTTAAATGCACCTAACACCAGAGCTTATGTTCTCAGCCAGTACATGCCTGCTCGCAACCTGTTGTAGTCTGTCAGACCTTCCACAGGGCCTGAAATGAAAGAAAAACACATTAGCTGATGAAACACAGTGCTGTTAATATGCAACATACTAAAGATATCGGCTGTAACCTCAAGTAGTATCCAATCAAGTGCAACATACTAAAGATATCGGCTGTAATCTCAACTAGTATCCAATCAAGTGCAACATACTAAAGATATATCGGCTGTAATCTCAACTAGTATCCAATCAAGTGCAACATACTAAAGATATCGGCTGTAATCTCAACTAGTATCCAATCAAGTGCAACACACTAAAGATATCGGCTGTAATCTCAACTAGTATCCAATCAAGTGCAACATACTAAAGATATTGGCTGTAATCTCAACTAGTATCCGATCAAGGTGCAACATACTAAAGATATCGGCTGTAATCTCAACTAGTATCCAATCAAGTGCAACATACTAAAGATATTGGCTGTAATCTCAACTAGTATCCAATCAAGGTGTAACATACTAAAGATATCGGCTGTAATCTCAACTAGTATCCAATCAAGTGCAACATACTAAAGATATTGGCTGTAATCTCAACTAGTATCCAATCAAGTGCAACATACTAAAGATATCGGCTGTAATCTCAACTAGTATCCTATCAAACTGTAACATACTAAAGTCATCGGCTGTAACATCAACTAGTATCCTATCAAACTGTAACATACTAAAGTCATCGGCTGTAACCTCAACTAGTATCCAATCTTCTTCAATCCCCCTTGAGGCCAGTGTGTCACACCCAGTTATGCACCTCACTGAGGTATAATGCCTCACATTTTATTTCTCAAAGCAGTTTCCTGCTATGATTTTGTGATGTGATTGCACCATCACATTTTGTAGGGCAGAGTTCACGGGTAATTGGTGACCAGTCTTTCCCTCACTTTTGCAGGTGACGAGCCCAGGCTTATCCGACCGTGCTCATGACATTATCAGTGCAGTTCACTATCATCTTCGCTAACACGCCGCTGTCTAACATTAGCATGCACTTATTTACTATTCACATACTTTAGCAGACTATCCAAGGTAATGGGGTTATTTAAAATCTACGGTAGGATTTCTTCTCTAATATCCATTTTATGGCTTTTAACATACACAAAACCTGATATAACATAGAACTGAACAGCAGGTAACACACACCAAGGCATCATGAGTCAGAAAGCAACATTATCTCATTGATTACATAATTACAGGCAAGGATGGGAATTACTTTTTAGAATTCCAAAATAGTACACCAATAATACTGAGTGTCGCATGACTGTTTTGCCGGCGTCTAAGGGTTAAATATACCTGTGTTACCATGGGTGTTCTTCCCTTTCAATATACCTGTGTTACCATGGGTGTTGTTCCCTATCAATAAACCTGTGTTACCATGGGTGTTCTTCCCTATCAATAAACCTGTTACTATAGGTGTTCTTCCCTATCAATATACCTGTGTTATCATGGGTGTTCTTCCCTATCAAGCCAGATTTGGTAAAATTGAAGCAAAGGCAGCCAGTGTTACACTGACCACAACACCCATTGAGTACCAACTGGTCTATATAAATATGGAGCCAGCACCATATACCTAATATGCTTCAAGGTATGTTGTCCTTACTTTACTTACCACCTTGACTCAAGTTCTAGAAAACCCCTGTGCTCTAAACTCAAAATTTTACAAATCTTATATAAAAAAAACATCTTTAGATATTGTTCTCGGTCTTTAAAAAGATTACTAAATGATTATTTTTTTTTTTAAAGTATGTGGGCATTTATATAATACAACTTATACAGAAATAGACCTATTAAGCAGAAGAAAGAAGCTACTTACCAACTCCAACGACAGCTGGACACTTATCATAGATGTATTTCATGCACACTTCTTTTAGAGTGGCTGAATTGATAGCCTGCAAATACAAAACAGTGAAACAGGATTAGATTTATAACATAGGAAATTGGGGTGTGTGAAGGAAGGAGAAAGAATAAGAGAAGTGGGAGAAGCATGCATGCAGTTGTTGTGTGGTCATTTTAATTCATTTATCCAGTGGGCAGAATTTTGCACCTGTAATAGTCTTTTAACTTCTCTCTACCATCTGCTAGATGTTCTACCTCTGTTGTCTTCACATGTAAATTATTATCTAACACATCTTGAATCCACCTATGTTGACGTCTTCCCCATTTCCTCTCCTGTACACTTCCAACTATATCTTTTCTAGACTTTCAATCTTATTTACGCATCCAAAATATTTAATTTATTTTAACTTATTTTTGCCTTAATAACCAGTGTTCTTCAGTACCGAGTTCTTCTTCTTCTTCTGCGTTAATCCAGTTTTTTTTTTCTCCGGACATGACTGCGTTGTGCCTGTTTACAGCAGAGCTGTGCTCTTGCGCCGTTAGGCCAACACATCTGATTTCTGCGTGCATTTGTTGACCGGGTTAACCTTCCCAGGCAATACTGAGTTCAATATCTCTTTATCTTTTTTGTCAAATGAATTTGTAATAGAGACTAATAATGTAACGTGGAACATTTATATTGAAAAGGAGGGGGGGGGGGGGGGGGGGCGGCGCGCACACATACCACCACAATCATCAATAATTACAGTAAACTACTTCAGGTAATGGACACAATTTTGCATTTAACTTACATTCAATCGAAGTTCCAGCTCATCCAATGGGATCCTTCGCCCATAGCTCAAAATGTGTCTGAGGAAAGGAAAACAATAATACAGGCTCATGACAATAAGCTAGTTATCAAAGACTGCACGGACACTAATCTTAGTTGTGTCAAGTAATATATCACCATACATGAAGTCAGCTGACCTAGACACCCAGTCCAACAGAGATCACCAGGAATTTTCTGGGAAGTAATGGCAGCCTGTGTGATAGCGACCATTTTTGAGTGCCAATTGGTCTATTAAAAATGGGGGCTAATATCATATATCCAATTGGCCTCATGGCATGAAAAAGGAACTGTTACAGTTGTGGGTTACAGCGCTAGCCTGGCAACCTGAAGGTCATGTGTTCACATCCCTAGTGAGGTGAAGTTATAAAACTGACATGTCATCCCAGGCTAAAATGTACTGTGACATAAAAGCTGTTGGCATGATACTGACCCATACCTCTCATTGGGTGCCGGTTGTTTTTATACAAATTGGGGATATATATACACACACACAATGAGAGAGGAGGGAGAGTGGAAGAGAGGCGCTGGGTGAGAGACTAGAAAGAGAAAAAAAAAAGAGCAAGAGACAGATTTTGATAAAGCTAGAGAGAGAGAGAGAGAGAGAGAGAGGGGGGGGGGGGGGGAGAGAGAATGAGAGAGAGAGTGAGTGAGAGTGTGTCTACGTATATATATATATATATATATATATATATGTTCTGAAAATCATGCTGACCTGCCAATAGTGTCACAGACAGGTGTAGTTCCTTCAAGATCCTGGAGCACATTTGTTATCAGCTGATTTCTGGCTCTCTCAACCTCAGACTCCTTGACACCACCACAAAGCCTCATCCTGAAACAGTCAAATGACACTTGCAGAATGAGAGAGCTACCATTGATTCAGAGCTGACTGTTGAAATAAAACGATCAAACTCGAATGCACAAAGAGACATCTTCATAGTTGACTGACTATTCATAGCTACAAGCTTTGTTAAATGTTTACTATACTGGCACCTTGGTGTCTTGCACAGACGATAGTTTGTTACATTGTGCTTAAAAAAAAAATAAGGCATAATAACTACAACTCAAGGTAGTAGCGAATGTGACTGATAAGATCAATTCGCGATGTAAATATTCATTCACAATAATTGCATGTGAGCATGGTCATTTCCACCATTACACATCATCTGACATCTTACAGTGTGTGGCCTATTTGTTAAATAACAGCTCAGGTAATCATATCTCAAACTGACCTGTGTTGTCTGCAGTGGTTAATAAGATTAAGGGGAACTGCTGTAAAACTTGAAAAGCAATGAATGAATCACTGAAAAACGAGAAGTAGATTGTGAGCTTTACCAAAGCCTTTGTCAGCACAGAACAAACAAACAAAAATAGACTAACAAATACACGAAAGACACTACATGAAAGTATTAATTTCACTTATCTGTGTCCTAGTTTGAATGGCTATCCGTGGATGGAATGCATTCCATCCACATGGATCTGGATCCACGTGGAATTCATTCCATTTGTTAGTCTATGTTTGTTTGTTTGTTCTGTGCTGACAAAGGCTTTGGCCGCAACGTCTATTTTGGTTTTTTGCAGTCGTGCTTTGGTAAAGCTCACAATCTACTTCTTGTTTTTCAGTGATTCATTCATTGTATTGTCTGCAGCAGACTCTGAGCTACCATCACATATAAGATGCGAAGTCTCGGCATGACATTAAAATGCTTTGATATCATCATCATGAGCCTTGTCAAATGGCATAGGTGATCATCTTCCTCCACAGATCTCAGCTCTTGGTGTCCTGGATCAATTCTACTGACAGCACTGAGCCATGCCACCACCTTTGATGAACCTCAATCATTTCTACCGATCTGCTGCTCTTCCCAGCTGATTCTTCCAGTGATCATGTTCAAGTAACCTCATCAAGCATCCAATGACAGTTAAAATTTAGGCATGTCTAACAAGCATAGACAGTCCACCAGCTTATCATACTAAAAACAATGCTTACCATTCATGCTGTACGTTGTAAATGAAGTCATCAATGTGCAGTCTATCAGCCACAAAGTAGACACCCCTGTGTGTCAGAAATAATGAATAATAATTTAACATTAACATCACAAACACATGTTTTTGTCTTTAAACATTTGCCAGATATTTTTTTAAAAACCTATTATTTCTGTTCAAGATCCTAATGTTTATATATTTTTCCCCCCAAATGGAAGATAGACATGTATTCGAGAGATGTGTTCGAATCCCCCTCATGGTGGGGATTGTTTAAATGTAGCTGGACTCTCAGGTTGACCTAGCCTAAAAGATAGCCAGTGTGATTTTGACATCTCCACCCAGCGAGGACTGATTGGTCTATAAACACACCAGGCTAGCACCATGTGGCCAACGTGCCTCAGGGTGTGGAAACGGGCACAACATGGTGGATAAGACCGTCAATTATTTCACACCACACTCTATTATCCTTTTCTATTTTCATGTCTAATAGTGGCTATCTTGCTGTCAGTAGAAGGAACTTGGACATCCCATATGAAAAAGCCATGATTTTAATATCCCACATCTTCACATCATTATCTAATTATGTGCCGGCATTCTTTTTTAAATAAATATAATAATAACTGCTCACTTAACAGAAACAATTTTTCCTAGTCATCTATTTTAGGATGGCAAAACAGACAAATTGAAATGAGATGTCACAATGCACTTATATATCAGCTAACAGAGATACTGAAAAATCTAAATATTTTTATACCTGCAAAACAACAGATAATAAATAGCATGTTCACACAAACCCTGTGATACAAGGGCAAGTTAATAAATAAGTCACAAATGGCTGTAGAAAAATAACTAAATATGATAAATTGAAACCAGTTTATTTTTATACATACTTTGTCCCTTTATTTCTCAACATAATTTCCACCAACATTGATGCACTTATCCCATCGTTTTATCAATCCTCCCAAACCGGCTGCAAAGAACTGCGTGCTGTTTTCTAAGCCATGTTTTCACTTCACATTCAACTTCGGCGTCATTCGCGAAATGTCTCCAGCCAAGGTGGGTTGTCAGTGTTTATGCTGACAAATGTTTGTCCCATAAAGCGGGGTGCATAGCTGGGTAGAAAAAGTTACGAGGGCGAGTCAAGTAAGTAAGTCACAATTCTGTGGATGACTGGTAAATGAAAAAGCACGCAGTTCCATGCAGCCGGTTTGGGAGGACTGATAAAACGATGGGATAAGTGCATCAATGTTTGTGGAAATTATGTTGAGAAATAAAGGGACAATGTATGTATAAAAATAAACTGGTTTCAAGTTGATATATTTACTTTGTTTTCTACAGCCATTTGTGACTTACTTATTAACTTACCCTCGTACAACCAAACTTGGACATTATCCAAATCACACACGCAAAATCAACACCTGTGAGATAAGATATCTGAGAAGAGATACCAATCTATCCACACAAGTCTGAGTATGAAATTATGTTATCAGACTGACAGTGGGATCAACACCTTGTTTCACATACACTAAAAAGCAGAAGATTAAATACGTTAGCCATCTTGTTAGAATGCAGCATCAGATACCAGCACTGGTACTATATCATAAAAGAACAAACAGATGCATGAGAAGAACATGCAGTGATGACATCAAATACCACCCATCAGGTGCTGAAACAACTGTTCCTCCCCACAATTCTTGACTGCCAAAAGTGGAAGATAATAATGATGATGGTGATGACCTATCACAACCTTTATTCTGAAATGAAAATCTGAGGGACTCACCACAGTCCAGTGTCTGAGTAGCATGTGTTGAAGGACTGGAAGCTGTGAGCCAGGTTCAACTCAACCGTGTGCTTGGCAAGCTGGTTAGACAGGTTGACACCACCGCCGAAACTCCTGTCCCAGTTTCCAACCAGGGTGCTAGCCAGCAAGAGTGCCAGGCTGTCAGGGTCTTGCCAGCCACAGCCCTCCACAGCAACAGCCACATGAGCCAGGGGCATGTAGTCATCTCTGATCCTCAGCTGCACAGACAATTATTTAGTATTGGTTACAATTGTTCTAAATCATACCAAGAGCTTTTTGTGCCTTCTTGACAACAAAGGAGTTGTATTTTAATCGTCTGTGTTGTCCCATCCCTGATGAAGATTTTTATAATCAAAACTGTGTGCCATGTCCTAGAATACTTATTTTTATATAATTATTTTATTGTTATATATTTTTTGATTGTCTCTTATTTTGTGTATTGTTGCGCACGTAAAAAAATCCCTTGGCAGTTGGAAATTGAAAAAGAGTAGCCTAACGGCGCTGCCCGGGCAAAATTTCGAGTTAAAAATCTACCCAAAGTATTTCAGGATCCTCGGCCGGTGCTACAAAGTTTGTGCACTGATCTGAGTTTCTCCAGACTCAGGTTTGAGTTAGGAGGAGAACGGAGCACTTATGGGTTACACCCGTGTGCCGTGATGTTGATCCATCGACTAAACTAAACTAAACTTATTTTGGGGAATTTTCACTCTGTAATTTATGTTCACTTTTATGGAATCCATTGTAAGGTGTGTACACTGTGTCTGCGTTTAGTATGTCATCTTTTCGCAGGAACTACGTATACCTATCTGTTTGTATTTCATACCAAGAGATGTATGACACAGTGGTTAGTGCACTGCCTGCTGAGACAGTAGCCAGGATTCAACCCACAGTAGACGCAGCTAGATTGTTTTCTTGGCCTGTACAGCTCTGGGGTCAAACCAGCCTCATAAAAATGGGTACCAGACATTTGCCAGGAAGGAAGGGTGACAAGAACAGGAACTGTACACTACACCTCACCTCATATGTCATGGCCTTTAATATGTGAAAATCTAACACTTCAACCCCAACAGCAATATCTGCTTAAAAACTAACTTTACCTGTTTACTGAGAGAAACATAAAAGTAAACAAGCAACTCCAATATAACGCATGCATTTCTTCGACACAGGTGGCCAAATCATACTGAAAATTGAGCCTTGTGCCAATGAAAGATTATTTGCATGCTGCTTCTGTCTCCTTGACCTGTTATGTCTTTCAGTGCCAGTTTAGACAGATCTTTCATGATAAAGCCTTTGTGTTTGCTGTGTTCAAGCTGGTTTTCATTACCTCTGTTAATCTGTTGCTAAAGGGGCTTGCCTTGTTTCCACAATACGTAAATGTCAATGCTGTTTGCAGTATATACTTTGTGGGTAGTATTATTTTATGACAACATCAGAAGGAAGATGAATTACAGAGATAAAGAACAAAATAGGATATGCAAACAAGAATGTATGGGATAGAAATGGAATAAGCCTGCAAACTAAGCTGAAAGTCTATAAAGCAGTTGTATTATCCACACTGCTATATGCTTGTGAAACCTGGACTGTTTACCACTTCCACACAGTCTGCCTTAGGAAGCTATTGAAAAATGGCAAGACAAGATCCCAGACACTGAAGTTCTAGAAAGAGTGTCCATGCCCAGTATCCACACTCTACTAATGAAGAGATTCTAAATGACCAACATCTTATATAATAAATCCCGATCATTTGAGGTTAGGAGGTCAGCATAGCCAAATGGATAAGAGCATTTGTTCTTAAACATCCACTGTGCTAGAGGGTTGACTCTCATCCTTGACTTGGGGACGTAAATTACAAGTACCCCTTAAGTCAAAAGTCAGTTCACCTGACGGCAAGGGACACTGGTAATAGAGAAAGCCAATCTACATGCAAAATTCAGTCCAGTGCTAGCAGAAGTAGTGTTATGGACTACACTTGAGTTCAAAGCCAGTAAGCGCCACACACACACAAATTTAAGGTTAGAAAAAGAATTCTTACATATTATACAGAACCTCTTTAACGTATGGTCGTGAATCTTGAACAGTTAGTAAACAAACTAAACCCGATGAGACCACTGAGATGTGATTTTACAGAAGAGTGCTGAAAATTCCTTAGATGGACAAATGAATAATTTAAATGTTTTGAAATTCAGTGAGAGAATATACTTTCTAGCATGGCATGGAAAGGTGTCAGCACAGGCTTTGATACAGGCTATTGGTGATTACAAGATGTGGAGATATGATTGCTCATGCCAGTCAGCAAGGACTTAATTTAATATTTGCCCCAATCATCTCACTCACTGTCTTTTGATAAAATCAACTGAAGACATTGTCTGCCTGCTTCCTGATGTTATAATTACCTGCCTTGCTTACTGCTTTCAGAATAGCAGATGTTTTATCAAATTTAAAAACATAGTTCAGAGAACAGATGTTTGTAAAGAAATGTATCTCAATATAATTATCAAAAGAAATAAATTAAAATCTTAACTGAAAACTAATTATAATTAGCCTAGGACACAAATCTTCAGCCGCCTTAGTGTAGAACAAAATAAAAACTACCTGAAATTGCAGCCAGCCAGTTATGGTTTTGTAAGTGTTCAGAATTTACAAAACATCTACAGAAAAAATTAATTCTGCATAAACATATATAGAATTTGATGAATATGAAACAATGGAATTGAAATTAAAAAACAGATGATCAAAAAAAAAAAAAAAAAAAACACCCCATATTTACTCTAAATTAAAATAACTGATCTTTCTATTGACTTATTGTAACAAATGTGAACACATCAAGCTTAGAATTGACAAGAATTCTCTTATACCTCACTGCCTGTAAACCTGGCCTGTGGCAACACTGGAATCTCTCCTTCATAATCAGCATTGAGCTTTCCAAAGTGCTGCTCTGCTAATCTGACCAACTCATCATGATTGACTCCTGGACAAAACAGCAGGTATGATATAAATATTTAATTACAGATGCCGGAGTAAAGACAATCATTAAGGCATGTTTATCTGTCAGACAACAAAACGAAAACAGTCAGAGCTTGTATGAGAATCAAACAGGGCTTGTATGAGAATCAGACAGGAAATGAAAGCAAACACACACATATTTTTCTTACAACAATTAGCAGACATCCTGTATTCTAGGAGCATACCAGAGACAATTACCAGACAGCCAGTGTGATACTGACCACATCAACCATCAAGTGCAGATTTGTTTATTTTTATATGAGTCTAGCAACATATGCCTTATGTGCCTTCAGGCGTGTGAAAGAATCCTTTACATGACTTACTTGACTGACATTGGCACCTTGCCGTCTTGACAGACGATAGTTTGTGCTTTAAAAAGGCATAATAACTTTTAACTATGGCGGTAGCGAGTGTGACTGATAAGGCCAATTTGCGCTGTAAATGTCCGTTCACAGTGGGTGCATGTGAACACGTGGTCATTTCCACCAATCCTAGATATGTAAAATGGTCTACTATCTCTAGTTCGGCGTCCTTACTTGACTACTGATTTTGTAACTGGTAACAATGGACTCCACATTTTATCTTTCAGCCAATTCCATATGTCATCTATCAGCCAATTCCACACTGACTGGCTGCTTGATTTACTGAGTGAACAAGAGGCCCATGCCTGCCAAGACTTGTCCAGGATCAATCCTCAGGAGAGACAGGATGATTTTTTCCTGACCTGTATGGGTCTGGGGTTGACCGAGTTTTAAAAACATGGGTGCCAATTTTCTGGGAGCTATCTGGGAAGGAAAGGCTACTGAAAGTAAACTTGCCAAGAGATCACAACAGCTAAAAAATGCTGGAGTTGACTGCAACATCCTGTAAAGGATATGCAACTAACTAACTATCTGGAAAGGAAAAACTATGAGGTAGGGAACAGGCCATCCCACCTCATCTGTCATGGCCTAGAATATGTGAGTCTAACACATCACACTCTAACGACAAGAATAACTGTAAAACCAACACTGAGGCGTGTGCTTGCTTACCAGCAGACACCTAGACCCATCTAAAGTGAAGTACTCTGAAGGTCTGTTTTCAGACTATCATTTGGTCCAGAAGTGTCATGTTCTCTAAGACTCCTAGAGGTTGTCTCTAAAGCTATGAAGCTCATGCTCTGTGTGAAGCTTTTGGCGGGTAGCTCTGCAGAAACAGACCGAGCTATATAGGATAAATCCCGGTGCACTGATGCTGATCCTCTTGTCATTAACCCTCTCACCAATTTTTGGTTAAAGGCAGACCCAATGCTCAAAAGTGCCAAAACTTATTCCTTGAAACAATATGGTTCTAGGATCACGCCAGCCTTGTCAAATAGGTAGCTGTTAATTGTCAGAATTTTCGAGAAATTGTTTGGGAATGAATGGTGGTGAGGAGGGCAGTTGGTCACTCCACCCCATTATGCTGTGATCTAGTATCCATTAACATTACAGACCTATATTGAAGCATCTCTCTTTCCCCACCCACACAAACACATATATGAAACACTGTTGGTCTTCCCCCTTCTAGGGAACTTTGACAGCTAAAGAGAAATACTGAGGCCTGATAACAGTTAATATACACATAACTATTTACTTGATATTACACTGATCAAGACAGTCTAAGGATGGAAGTGAGTCAGCTAGCTGGTGACTATCACAGATGACTTTTCTTCTTATTCTTCTGCGTTCATCTGGAATGCTGTTTTAGATGTAATTGCATTGTGCCTGTTTACAACAGAGCTGCAATATTTGCATCTTTCAAACTTCTTCAGACTGTTGACCCGGTTATCCTTCCCGGGTTTATTTTTAAAATGTTGCATGTTCTTTGCAGAATGTTGTGATCAATCCCAGGCTAATTTTTTAGACAATTTTAGATTTGGTAGTTTTCTATTATTTCTGAACAAAAGTCAATGCTTAAGTCCCGACTGACCAGTGCAGAGAATAATACCACTACCATGTGGTCAAAGCACAGGAAGTTTAAGAGCAAGCGTTCTTAATCTTTCAGCCATGCTGACCTCAGTGTTGAGTTTAGCCATAGAATATACGGTTTAGGAATAAATGTTTTACCATCTGCTACTCCATAAATTAAACCCTTACCTCCAGCTGCAGCTATCACAATACGTGCAGGCTTGAAGTTACTGCCAACGTATTCTACAAGGTCGTTACGTTTGATAGATCTAAGAAAAGACAACCAAAATTGAATATTGATGTATGTGCATAACTGACAAGTGTTACACATTTCAGGGATAGAATGAATCTTAACCATCTAGGTTCAACTGGATATAATCCTCCTTTAATCTTATTTCTCAACAAGTAGTTTATATTCACATAAGCATATGGATCAAAGCACCAATGAAATCAACAAATAATGAATCACACCCTTATCTAGCTCCCAATACATTCTTCTTCTTCTCTTGTCTTTTATCCTCTAATGGTGTATGGGTCTCAATTAACTCATGTCAGGTTCTCCTATCATTTGCCATTTCCGGCAACTCCTTGCATTTCCTCCTCATATTATTCATCGCAGTATCTAATTATCTTCATGCCTTTTTAGGACTGCCTGTAATTGTTTTTGTCCTATGGGATCCAGGGACATGACTTTCTTGTTACTCTATTAACAGCTTTTCTCATTGAAGTCCTGTCCGGCCCCAGTACCTTTTCCTCATCTCTTGATGCGCTGAAATTTGTTTAGTTGTTTCCATAAGCTTTGGTATTGAAAAAAGGTGATTGGCTGCTGCCAATCTAGCACTGGAGTTCAAGTAAAAACATGAAATATAACTAGAAAGTTCAAAGGATGGAAACAAACACACAGATAGATGCAAACATTTTGACCAGTCTGTATCAACAAGCATGAAAAACAAAAAGCAAAAAAATGATATACTTAACTAAATATCTAGAACATAATCAAATCAAGACCATTACTTTCCAGATCTCAAGGTTTGTATTCTCATCTGTTTGTTTTGTTTTATTTTTATTGTTCGTTGAAAAAGTAAACAATTCTGGAATTTATAAGCCCACTTCCAAATCATGGGTAAATGATGCCCAACGAAGGTGTGCTATACTATTATGACAAATATGTTCTAATGTCCACTGTGTGTGATTTCTACTACATGACAGGTTCACATGTCCATCAAATGAGAAGCCTACTGAATGACAGCTTGGTTCTCCACATGTTTGCTAAATGAAATAGTGTTTTGAGAGAAAAGCTTGCAAGTTTCTCAAAATTAAGGAAAAATCCCGACTGCTCTTATACTGAATGCTCCTAGGGATGTAGATGACAAAACAGAACCTGTGGCCACAAAATGGAAAATACTGGGCACGCCAACAAGGTTCCAGATCTAGGAACTACGTCCTTCTGATCTCCACAGATACAGTCTGTAGTGAATGGGAGGCACAATTTACCGAAGTAGTTAAGTAGCCGTGTGCAGGAAGTGACGATTCCATGGGTGTGCGCAACACGAGAGCATCACGTGTTGGCTCTGCATCTACGGAAGCCTACTTGGATGACAGGAAATGCCCATGACCTGTCCTTGCCTTCTCTTGAGGGCTGACTGGCATGCATGCGGCTATTCTGGAAGGGCCTGTTAGGGGGCACCACCTGTAGATGTCGGATGATGATAACGCCATAACTGTGAGATTGTGGAATGTCCTACAAAACTGCCAGGGAAGGAGGAGGATATCTCAGTGAAATGGCGTAACATCGCAGCACTGCTGTTAACAGGCAAAGCGCAATTATGTGAAAACCAATAAATAAATATAGGACAAATGAATAAATGCCTGTATATTAAAACTGCAATAATTTAATTATTATCCATTGCACACACAAACATAGCGATCTGCATTGGTGTAATGGTTAGGAAGTTGCACTGAGATTGGCCAAGGGTTCGATGCCAGCTCTCCTCATTCACTACATGAGCGAAAGACGGGTCACCTATACCTTAATGTACCCAGTGACAGTCTTCACATACCCCAAACAGGTTCCAGTAATGGGACAATGTGTATGTGTGCATAGGAAAGTTACCATAATCTATTCAGCCATGCACATGTTTAACCCTTTAACGGGCATAGCGCCTGATAGCGTTCGATGCGTTAAACAGGCGTAGCGGCCAATCGCGTCTTTGACGACTAGTCGTTTTAAAAATGCGATCTCTCGGTTTTCCGACTTTTCCGATCGCTACTTTCACTTTCGCCGATAGCTTGACAACGTGGCCGCCATTTGTAAACGCGCTACAATGACTTTGAACAGACTTTAACGGACTTTTTTTGATAGTTTTCGGGATTTTTACGCTGTTTTTCAAAATGGATTTCGGCGATTCTTCAAGTGATAGCCGAGATTTCGCTCTGTTCAATTTAAATGACATTAAAGGGCACGAAGTTGATTATTAATTGGAGCTAGATATCAGTGCTAAGCGTTACTTTGCGTTAGCAGTCGTGAGTCGGACTTTAAAGAAAGTGATTATGATTCTGAAAATGTGTTTGTAAATTACCGTATAGATGACGGAAAATCACAAACAACATGCCGTATTTCGTAAATATTTGTGTTCATATATGGATTACCGGCAACAATCACGTGAGTAACATATTCTGCATGCTTTTCCCTTCATTGTGTTGTTTATTTAACTAAAATCGGTTGACTAACACCTTATTTGTGATGTTTTTACTAACGCGACCCGAAATTTTACAGAACCTGAAAAAATCTTGCCCGTTCAGGGCTACAAAACGGACAAGCGTCTGCCCTGTAAAGGGATAAGGCAACTCACTTAACATTTTCAGTTGGACCAAGGATGGTCTGCCCAAGGGCTGTTCCTTGATATGCAGTTGCATGAAGATGGTCAAAAACCACTTCCTGCAGATTGGTCTCTGCCTCCTTTGGGTAAGGAACATAAAAAAGATAGCAACATCAGTAAAATCATGCACACACACACAAATATGTACACTAGCACATACAATAGAAGAGAGATATGATTAAAGACAAATTAACTATTAAATTAATAAGAATTGCTTTGTGATAACCTCTCTTTGCAGTATGTATCATTAAAAAAGAATTCAAATTGGTCACTCATGTACATTTATTTGTGTTAAAGGTAATTAAGTAACAAATTAAAGTAAGTGACTTTCAGACACCCTGGGTAAAAACACAAAATAACCATTAAAATAAAGCGTACACAATATTCTATACAACCATAAATTAACAGCTATAAAAAAAATGACAAAATATAATAAAAAAGAAATTAACCTGCAACTCTCGAAGAATTACACCTCTTTCTTTCTCTATATCTTCTTCAGCAAAGCGGGGGTTTTGTGTGATATCAGCCAATATCTCCACAGCTAATAACAAAGGATAGAGTAAGCAAATTGACACAGCATTAACATGTCCAAAGCCAAAAAATTAGTAATATTAAGAAAAAATGTGTTTCTCGGTGCTGCTGTAAAATTGTATTCTGTTGTCCATTATTTTGTTTGATTTTATTATGCTGCTCCCTATTTGTCCATTGTATATACTGTTCACCATGACATCTGATTTAATTTAATTTGCGTGTGCATAGGAAGGTTATCATAATGTCCATCACGCTGTCCAATTTTTTCTGTTGTCCATTATGCTTTTCGAATTATTCTTCAAATACTGCTAAGGTTTGTGCTACTGCCATTTTGTTTGTTCTCATGAAATTTGCATTATTTGCCTGTTATTGGTACTCAAATACAACATAAGTCACCAGGTTATTGTTATGTAGCAATGTTAGCATATCATGCTGTGCACAATAACACAAGTGTACCTGATAAAATGTTAAATCTCAAATGTTTCATTTGACATAGCATCTGTATTAAGATGACTGACTTGCCAGAAAGAAAGTTATCAAAACTCTGTATATGAACATATAGACACAGATGTATGGGCGTTGAAGAACTAACACTAACTACATGATGATGTTAGGTCAACAAACACCTTCCTTCTCAACAGATTCTTGCCTCGAGAAACCTCTAATACCCACATTAATGAAGTGAGTTCCACTCTGGTGCTGTTTACAACTGGAGAAAGTGTCTCCTCACTTGGGGACCAAACCTAGACAACTGTGTTAAGCCAGCACACTATCAAGTATGCCACCATCACTCCCAGCCACAGCTATGAGAGTAAAGATAGTTTGACGGCAGATATTGTGTAGGGACTTAAAGTGCTAGACCATCTTCATATATATTAGGTAATGGCACAAATGGAATATCTTCTTCCCTTTCTCATCACCTCTCTACCCTGAAGAAAAAAAGATCTGGTTTCCATCTTACAAGATTGAATCCACTCTTACACGCGCACTGGCCGAGAAAACTCCAATCTTGGGAATGTAACTTCACACCACTGTGCTGACAAACTGCTGGCTAATCACTAAACCACCACAAGTGTGAGATTTACAAAATCTCAAGACAGCTTAACTTGCTTAATGTTTACACATTGTAAGCTATGCCCCTAGGAAGATCAACATGCAAACATTTGCCAAAGAAGGCTCTGCTCTCTACATGTATAAGCACCAAAATGGGCCACGGTGTAACATACTTAAGATACTGGTTATAATATGAACTCCTTCTTCATCCCTCCTTCCAGGGGAGTGTATCAAAACCAGCTTACTAGCTCTGAGGTCAGAATATCCAACATGGATGGTTTTTTTTTTTTTTTTTGCATATCCTTCACAGGACATCACTGTCAACACCAGCATCTTTCAGCTGTATGTTGATTTCTTGGCAAGATTACGCTCAGTAGTTTGCCATTGCTTTCTGAGCGGCCGGCTCACATACCCCGTAAGTTACCGATGCGATTCAAACCACTGCTGATTCTCACCGTCATCACGAACACACACATGGATGTGCATTTGCTTAATATCTGCTTCCTTTAGCAGATTGCACACAGGTTAATGGAGTCTGTATGCCTGTCAGTCAGTTTTCTTTCCTAAACATTCTGCCAGGGTCTTTTGACATCTGCAATTGTTCGGTCAGATTTTTATAAAGTGTGTAATTTGTGTCTGTTATTTATCGTGCTTATCCAAGAATCCTACATATCCAGTCTCACGATCCAAGAGATCAGAGACATGCATGGGTGTGATATCAACAGTGATAAAATGGTTCTTTACAAATTCCTAATCTTATGCGGGGATTTCATGAGCTAATCACAAGCTACCACAAATGTAAAAGATTTACATAATCTCAAGACAACTCAACTTGTCTAATGTTTAAAAATATAAGTAGCGTACCCTTAGGAAGATCCTTCTGGAAACATTTGGCATAGAAGGCTGTCTGCTCTCTGGATGTGTAGGCACTGAGATGGCCTCCGATGCTTTCAATCTCCAGCTCTAAGTCTGTTTGACTCCTCTTCTTGGTGCCCTATAACAAGAATTACCACAATTAAACTTTATTATTAAGTTCCATTAACAGTCACTGCATATCAATGTCAGCCTTTCACTGGGCAACGGGGTGCAGCTTGCTGACAATAAAAAGCCTAGAAATGTAGAGGAGTGCTTCTCAACCGGTAAGGGGAATCCCCCCCCCCCCCCATGGGGAATTTTAGGTTTTTTTTTGGGGGGGGGGGGGGGGGGGAATTAGGATTATTTCAAGTTCGCATTATTACAAAAACTGATTATTTGATATTGTTTTTCCCTCCATAATTTACAGTTCTGTACTTCTCACCCTTCTGAAATTTTTCTGAAGTTTTATAATGTAAGTAGACCCGCAAATCACATTTTATGTAGACGTCTAGACTTGTTCTAGTATTATTTAGTATTTATTTATTATTCTAGTATTTGTTTATTAAATTTAGCTTCCATCATTTTTATGTATAACATGTAGGGGCAGGGATTGGGGGGGGGGGGGGGGGGGGGGAAATAAAAATGTATAGGGAGGGAATGACATTCTGAACATATGGTGAAGGAGTGCATGGGCCAAAAAGGTTGAGAACCACTGATGAGGAAGCATTACCAACTTAGTCCTAATCCTGGGAAGTCTATTTGTGCTGTGCTAAATCTTCACGTGGGTACATCCAAATCTGCATCTCCACAGTTGTGATGTTCCAGTACCAGTCTTGCACACTCAGCTGTTTCTGAGCTCGAAGAGAGGATGTAGACCTCTGCGGCAGAGCCTACACGGATCTAATTTTTGGTGCTGGTCAGGAGAAGTCTCTACACTCAATTTGATAAATGTAAGCCCCTTCAGGTCTTGGAGGACCTGAACACCAATGCATAAAACTAAAGAGTTAAACTCAGTCTTTCATAAGATTAAACGTCAATGATCTAACCATCAATAGCAGCTCAGTAAAGGGCACTGGGGAATTAGAATAATCTAACTCCATCATAAAGGGCCTTGCCAACTGATGTAGGTGATCATGCCTCTCCATAACTCCCATTCTACAGCACTGTATCAATTTATGTGTTGCATCTTTCCATGCTATGATATAAGACTGTCTAGAATATTCTTCTATTTCTTTTCATGTGACAAAACTATTACGTCTGTAATGTTTACTTTAGTCTCACTAAAAGCCTTGAGATAAACTGGTTATAAATAACTGATTTTTCAATTCTGCTTATGAAATAAGTAAAAACAAGCCCACATTACAAGACCACCTCTACAAATGTTTGAGTTGAGATCAATCAAAGACAATACTGACAATTCTGAAACAGCAGAAAAATACCTTGAACAGCAAGTGTTCTGCAAAGTGAGCGACACCATTGTTGTTGGCATTCTCATATCTGCTTCCAGCATCAATCCACAGACCAACCTATGACAACATGCATTTTAAATAAAACGTTAAGAACCAAAAAATATTTATAATAACAAAGATGACATCAAAATGAAAAAGATACAGATATGTTAAGTAATGAGATGCTTGTAATCCAGATTAAGATTTCACGGCAACTGAAAATGAGTCAAGCTACAGAAAGTCTGTCTGCTCTCACACTGACATCCAAAAGACATGAACGATCACAATCAATAATTACAATTCTTGTCTATCCAATTTTAAACGGAGTGAAACACTGTTGTAATATTCCACTGTGTGGAATCTCTCATCTACCTGCTTCATCATTATAACTATAAAATGAAGCTGATGCCACTGAAGAGGTAATTAAAAACAGCTAGTAATGTGTAATGAAGAGAGCAGCAATATGTGACCAAAGGCTTGCGAACGCGGTTCATGAGCCGGGTACCAGGCGTTCGAAGCTCAGCTGTGACCGATTTGTGTAGCAGACCATGTCGCGTTGTGTTATAACGTGCTGGTATGGGAGCCGGTCGTTCAGAAAGCAATGGCAAACTACTGAACGTAACACTTGCATAGTACATCAACAGCAGCTAAAAAATGCTGGTGTTGACTGCAACGTCCCATAAGAGATACGCAACAACAACAACAAAATGCACACACGATGTACGAGTCAAAAGTGTCGTGTTTATTTAATAATGATAATAATAAGATGTAGCGGAGGAAGGAGGAAGAACAGACGAAGGAGGCAAAGGAGGAGGAGGAGGAGAAGAAGAAGAAGAAGAAGAAGAAGAAGAAGAAGAAGAAGAAGAAGAAGAAGAAGAAGAAGAAGAAGAAGAAGAAGAAGAAGAAGAGATATTCTATGAAGCACAAGAAATGAAAAGAAATATGGAAACATTTGTTAAAATCATATTCTGCCTCTCATCTAAATAGTTTACTTCATCTGCCAATAGTATTAATTGATTAGACTGTGACTCTGAATCTTCAATGATGAACATGAAATTTCAGGGCATTGTTTTTTCGTCGCGAGGAGCGGCTGGCCAAGTGGCTAGAATGCCGGATTCTCCTCCTGGAGACCGGTGTTTGAATCCTCGGTAGGGTGTGGAGATTTGTTCCTGTAGGGGGAAAAAAGAAAACTCTAACCTGCACAGTTCACAGTGACTGCACTAGCCAGTAAGCCTTAATTCCTAAGGCTCAAGGCCCCCCCCCCCCCCCCCCACCTGCATGGTACTATATTGGCAGTAAATGAGTTTTTGCCACAAGAGGAATATTTTACTAAGAAAATTATTGTGAATATATGAAAGATAAAGTACCGTGCTTGTGACAATTCCTGTGTTTTCTGTAGCCACCCTGATTCCATTTTTCAAAGTTGTCACTTTTGTTTCTGGAAGATTCAGCACTGCCTGCTCATAGGTCAGTGCTTTAGCAGACCTCCATCGCCGATTATTGAAAGCTATCACACACGGCACCTGCAGAGTATTAAACACTTTAATAATATAACTGTCAATATGGATCTGTCTAGGTATTGAGAAAGGATGTTAAACAAGAATTGATCTTCACAGGCAGTCACAGCTACATACTTTAAGAGTAGTCAAGATTCAAACTGGTTCTCATCTTTCTATTTCGTGTATGGCTCCTCGGATACTGCTTGTGTACCATACACTGGGTAACTGTCTTGGCTGACTGGTAAAACTATACAAGTGAACTCAGGAAAATCCTGAGTAAGACTGTCCATCTTTAGTTCAAAGACTGGGACGATAAGAGAGGTGGATATATCCAGTAAAGATTAACAGCTCTCAAAGAAAAATAGCAAAATTGGCACACTTGATGCATTTAAAGGCGTGAAAAGAGATAACCCCTCTGCTGTGTGTCCACCGTGATGAGGTAGAGGGGCTTGCGCGTCCCAATGACCCCAAGAGCTATGCCGACGGTAGCACAGCTACTGGTAGGGCCACCCATGTCGGACAGGTCAAGGGAGAGGGACCAGACGAAGAGAGACACAAACCTGCTGCCTTGTAGGTAGACTGGGGACAGTCAAAGGCTAGGGAAAGCATCCCGAATAAATGCTTGTCGAAATCGGATGTACTGAGCCACAGGCTTGACAAAGCAGTGCAACGTAACTTAATTCATGATGTCACAAATCAAAATTAATCGTTATGGTGCTAATCCTGTGAAGTCCCATCAGGCGGCAATAGTGCCGGGCTCCCTGCCTCGAGGGGGTCCACCCATGACTACTGGTGGTCACCTTCCCCTGTGCTGTGGAGTCAAGGCACAGAGGAGTAGGTTAAGAGCTATTGACCAAATACCCCGGACACTCAACATACTACAGTGGAATGCCGAAGGAGTTTACAAGAAGAAAGACTCCCTAACACAGCGTCTTCATAAAGATAGAATAGATGTGGCATGCATTCAAGAGACACACCTCAACGCCAATCACAAATTCTCAGTCAGAGGATATCAGGCCACACGTTTCGACCGCGAGGGACACAAAGGAGGAGTTCTAATACTTACACGAAATACAATACCTTGCAGCGAAGTATCTGTGACCTCTGACAACCTAACGGAAATTATAGGTGTTGATATAATGATAAAGGACGTGAAAATAAGAATCTACAATCTGTATAGCCCAGCAGATAAGGACCTTACACTCTCAAACATGAAAATAACTGACACAAACTGCATTATTGTCGGAGACTTTAATAGCCGTTCAGAAAGATGGGGATACCCAGGTACTGACAAAAGAGGAGATGAATTGGAGGACTGGGAAATAGACTCAAATCTCCATCTACTCAACAAAGCGGATGACACACCGAGCTTCTACTCCAGAAGATGGCTTACCACTTCTACTCCAGACTTAGCTTTCTGCACAGGAGACATCCTCCACAAAATCGATCGCCATGTGCTGGACCAATTAGCAGGTAGTGACCACAGACCAATCAAGCTTGTAATGAATATGGAGTATGTTCCACAGGAGCAAAAGCCCTTGCCCCGCTGGAATTACAAACGAGCAGATTGGGACAGATTTGCAATACTAACAGACAAATATTGTGAAAACATAAATACACTATATGGCAACATAAAGCAAATGGTGGAAAGTCTAAACAGAGCGATAATACAGGCAGCCACTGAGTCCATTCCAAGAGGAGCGAGGAAAAATTACAAACCATACTGGACTGAAGAACTACAAAGTTTGGAGGACAAAGTTGAAGATGCCAGGAAGACAACAGAGAGAGAACAAACAATTGAAGCGAACATCTCTCTCAAAGCCCTCTCAGCAAAATATAAAAGAACAGTAAATCAAACAACAAGAGATTGTTGGAGGGAAAAAAACAGAAAACCTGAATTTTGACAGGGATGGAAACAAACTATGGAAACTAGTGAAAGCCATGAACAATGAAGGACCTAGAAACAAACAAATAACAATTAAACAAGGAAATGCCTTGCTTACAGGAAAAAAGGCTGCAAATGCACTAATGGAACACTATGCAAATGCAAACCACATTGATATTACAACCGAACAGAAGAAAGCAATCAAAGACAAACAGATACATCATAGAAATACAGAGACAGCAGCAGAATATATGATGGCAAATCTAACAATGGAAGAAATGGAACAGGCAATGAATACCCTAAAAAAGAAGAAATCACCAGGAAAGGATGGAATCACAAATGAAATGCTAATAGGACTAGGCACCAAGGCAAAGAAGAAACTACTAGCAGTCCTAAATAACAGCTGGAAGAGAGGAATAGTCCCACAGGCATGGAAGGAAGCTATACTAATACCAGTCCCAAAGAAAGGAAAAGACCTGGAAGAACCAAATGGCTATCGACCTATCAGTCTACTTAGCTGTGTAGGAAAATTAATGGAACGCATTATCAATGGCAGGCTAACATGGCATCTGGAAGAAAACAAACTCTTAACACCACACCAAGCAGGATTCAGAAAGTACAGATCCACTGAAGATCAAATAACCTATATAGCCCAGGAAATAGAGGATGCCTTCCAAGAGAAAAAGCACACACTAGCAGTCTGGATAGATTTAGAAAAAGCATTTGATAAAGTATGGAAGGAAGGACTGAAAGTAAAACTGCAAAAAATGCATGTTTGTGGAAAAATGTATAAATGGATCAGCCACTACCTTGAGAACAGAACTGCCAGGACAAAAGTACAAGGACAAACAAGCAAAATGATGCTGTTGGAGCAAGGTGTCCCCCAAGGAGGAGTTCTTTCATCAACATTATTCCTAGCATATATAAATGACATCACAGAAAATTTTCCAGCCAGAGTACACACATCCTCCTTTGCAGATGACCTAGCCATATGGACATCTGAAGAATATATTAGTACAGCTAATAGCAGAATACAGCAAGCCTTATTAGCGCTAGAGGACTGGTCAAAATCATGGCTAGTGAAGATAAATGTTTTGCGTATCCTTTTACAGGACTTAGCTGTCAACAGCAGCATCTTTCAGCTGTCTGTTGATCTCTTGGCAAGATTACGCTCAGTAGTTTGCCATTGCTTTCTGAGCGGCCGGCTCAGTATCCGCAAGTCACGAGCGGGGGTCGAACCACCTCAGTTCTCGCTCCGCTGCGAGACTCTGCGTGATAAACGGGATTACAGAGAGAAAGTGTTGTAACCCCACAGCCAGAGAGACCCTAGTGAAGATAAGTGAGGAGAAAACAACATGCACATAACCTATAATGAGGCAAAAAGGTTTATAAAAAGCACTTATAGAACCAAATGGGAATCAGAGCATCCAGGCCACCAGAAGGATGATGCATATTACAAACTCGACCGAAGAGAACAAGTAGCAATCTTCAGACTCCGCACAGGACATAACAGGCTGAAACACCACTTGTTCATTAAACTAAAGATAGGAGATACCGATGAATGTAATTGTGGAACTGGTAAAATGACAGCTAAACATTTGCTGCAGGAGTGCCCAATATATGCAGAACAGAGAAAGATATTTTGGCCCACGCCTGCTTCATTTGAGGACAAGCTCTATGGAGATAACAAGCTCAAGTTGGCTACAGCTTACTTTAACTACATTCAGGTTGACATCTAAAGGTGCATGAAGATGTATTTAGACTGCCACACTTCATACCCCAGGTATGTCGGTTACAAAACCGTCTCAGAGGCATTAAATGGAATATTGCTTGGATAGCACATCCATTACGTGGAAAGTCCGAATCAAAAGCTCACTGTGTGGGCTTCGTAAATGGTGGAAAAAGTGTCCTAGTGACACGAAATGGAATATTGCTTGGATAGCATATCCATTACGTGAAAAGTCTGAATCGAAAGCTCACTGTGTGGGCTTCATAAAAGGTGGAAAAAGTGTCCTAGTGGCACGAAATGGAATATTGCTTGGATAGCAAATCCATTATGTGGAAAGTCTTAATCGAAAGCTCACTGTGTGGATGTCCTCTGCAGACTGCATTCTTCTGGTTTCCGGAGGAACAGCCTATGGTGAACGGAAGGCCCAATATACGGAAGTGAGGCTAAGCAGCCATGTGCAGGACGTGATGATTCCTTGGGTGAGCCCAGTACCAGAGCGCTGTGTGATGGCTCTGCAAGTATGGAAGCCTCCTTGGAGGGCGGGGAATGCCCATGGTCTGCCCCTGCCTTCCCTTGAGGGTTGACCAGGATGTCTTTGGCTGTTCTATATGGGCCAACTAGGATGGGGGGTAACACCACAACAGTGAGATTCAAACGTCCTAAGAAACCCCCGGGAAGGTTAACCCGGTCAACAAATGCCCGCAGAAGTCGGATGTGTCGGCCTAACGGCGCAAGAACGCAGCTCTGCTGTAAACAGGCACAACGCAGTCACATCCGGGAAAAAAATCCGGATGAACGCAGAAGAAGAAGAAAAGAGATAATGGCTAGCCACAGTAGAAGTAATGGGAAGACTGCTCCAATTCTGTAAAGAACATTGGCTTGTCATGTGTAACACTTTTTAAAAATAAAATCAAAGAAGGCTTTATACTTGGAAAAATCCTGCAAATAGCAGAAACCAGATTGATTTTATAATGATCAGATGATTTAGAAAGAGTGTCATGTGTGCAAAAACATATCCAGAAACTGACAAACTCAGATCACAATCCCGGAGTAATTCAAATTAATAGTTCAGTTTCAGAAAAAGTGACAAGAATCAGATTAATATGTTAGAGATACAGCAACCTATAATGAAAGAAAAATACTGTGTAGGAGCATATATAAACTTGCTGAAAATCAAAGAGACACAGCTCTGTTTAAAGCGAGGGAGTGCAAGAGAAAGACATTACAAGTGGATGGACAACCTCAAGAGATGGACTGGAAGCAGCCTGACTGAATGCACCTTTGAGACAGAACAGGTGTGGGAGACAATACAGCCGATCTTCAATGTATAATGGCACTTGATGAGAGATAGTTTAATTTAGTTGAAATACAGTTAAAATCACTTGTATATAGAATATAAATGTGCTGTGAAGGATAAAACTATAGAAATACTGAGTTAGAGGTGTATAAGTAGGTGTGAATGTGATGAACTCCACTAGAATAAGGACGGGAATTGTCAAGAATTAACCATGTTCTCAACACCACAATGAATTATCACCATTAGTGTATTAACCAATGAATGAATATAAAATCATCAGTGGTTTAAGTTTATGTATGAAAAATATTACACTTTTAAGTCTTATACATATGTCAATCATATACAACTGTTACAAGGTCATAAGGTGATTTAGTTAAGAAGTACTTTTTAACATGATACTTGACAATGTGACCACGCCCACTACCCCACCCACCAAATTTAACAGATATTATATGTTGTATGTATGCACTATCACTATCCCTCAAGCTCAGGTGTCCTGTTAAGTGAGTAATGTGAAATGTGCAATAAATGTAATTTTCAGAGTTTCCCAACTCTTCCTTTTATCTGTATCAAATGCAAATAAATCTAAATGCAGCTGCCTACCTCGTTTTCATCCTCTGTCGAAATGTACTTAACTAAATTATCGCAATCCTCGACAGCTGATTAACTACAGAGCTGAAAATTCACAAAAAATCAACAAAGTGGAACTGAATTATTGCTCAGCAGTCTGCCCTGCCTACTCAACTCTCAAGTTCCCCATACGAAATATACATATTTATGCCCATCAATATTCACAAATATAACTTTCTGTAATTATAAAAGATCATGGGTGCTGTGTAATAAGACAGATTACACGCTGATAAATCCTGTTCTTAGGAAATTTGTGATACCAGAATGATAGAATCGACCTCCGGCTTGCAGGACCTACTGTCGGCGACCGACAGAAACAGAAAGTCACATGCCTGAGTTCTCAGAGAGAAATTACTTATCAGCAGAAGAATATAAACATATTCTTAAACTACTTATACTAATTGATTTTCAGATCGCTGAACAAAATTGAACTACAGTTTGTGTACCTTCTGTGACAATTTTACAAGTCCCGAAACCCCACCATTGACCTTCAATAGTGAGGACGCCATTTTGAACTGAGGATAGTGATTTACACTCAGAACGGAAATATGTCAGAGTGGTGGGTTAATAAAAACCTATATAACATTGATATGTTAACGGATCAAAGTTATCCAGGCACGGAGATTACGTCTATAGTGTGTTTTTTTTTTGTTGCCTCAATATTAAATTGAATATCTCAGTAACCACCTGATGAAAAATAATGAGATTTAGTATATAACCTTATCATTATGTCCACCCAACAAAAAAATTTTTGTTCTGGAGATTGTACAGCAGATTTCCATTTTCGCTTATATGAGGTATATATTCTACCGCCCCGCCAAGAATGCCTTAATTTTTAGAGTACTACAGCTCAGCAAGACCCATTCGCGCTATTTTTAAAATTGTCTGGCGGTCTTTCGTTTTTGGACAGAGTGTGTGTTATAGTTCAGAGGCGTCGTCAACTAGAAACGTGATTATATAAATAAATCTTACCATTAATATAATCTTAATAGCTAATATTTGAATGTGTTAATACTGTTCAATGGGATTAAAAGTGAAATTGTGTACACTTCAAAACATCGCTATGAAGTTGTACACATATTTTTGTCAAGAAGCTGATCGCAGGAAACTGTTTCATACTGTTACAAATCCCGAAAAAAGAACAGTGCATGCATTAGGTTTGAGTAAACGATCGTTTCGTCGATGGGTGCAAGAATCTGGAATGAAACCAACACACGATAAGCAAACGGTAGGTAGAAAGGCAATTGTAGACAGCTTTGACAAGGATGTCATCAGACGAGTTATTATAAAAATGATGGATGCCAAAGAAACAGTGAGTGTAAGAAAACTGAGGGTTTTGTTGAGAAAGGACAATAACATAGAGCTATCCAAAACAACTTTGTGGAAAATTATAAGGACATTAGGCTTCACTTTTAGAAAGTACAAGGGAGGTAGAAATATTCTTTGCGAGCAACCGAATTTAGGAGCCATGAGAAGCAGATACCTACGTGAAATAAGGGAAATGCGCAAAGAAAATTATGACATAGTGTATTTGGATGAAATGTGGATCAATGCGCACCACACAAGTGAAAAGGAATGGCAGTCAATGGATGGAAAGATAAAACGTTATGTGCCCAGTAGTAAAGGACAGCGTTTGGTCATAGCCCATGCTGGTAGTACTCATAATGGCTTACTACAGAATGCTGGGCTCGTGTTCGTATCAAAGCATACAGACAATAGGGATTATCATAATGAGATGAATGGTAATGTATTTAGAGATTGGCTCGAGAATACAGTACTTCCATCCCTTGATAGACCGTCTTGTCTAATCATGGACAATGCATCATATCACAATGTCGTTGCCCAAGAAGACAAAATACCTACGGCATCGAGCACAAAGGAAACTACTAACTAGTAAGTTAGTAACATACTACTTATATAATAATAATATTTAATATTAATATAATATTAATTATTATTGAGGTACTGAATTAGCAATTTTTTTTATTGACTCATTTCTGTCATGGACTCATTTCTGACAGTAATTGAATTACTGTCAGAAATGAGTCCTTACAAGTTTTATGATAAAACCCATGACAATCTATGAAATCAAGAATCAACATTACATTATTGCATGCGGGTTGTTTTTTCACTATCATTGAAATTGAACAATTTATTCACACACATTCCTTCCCACCCATCTATCCCCACACATGCATAATGCATACAGACAGACAGACACCACTGGTATTATAACTATATCATAATCATCAGTCAGGTCTGAAGGTTGGTATTGAAATGTTCAAGTCTGATTATGTTCCTTCACTGTATCCTGCTTTCAGAAACTCTCAACAGCACAGCTAAGGCTGAGCCTCAACATCCTAGCTAGATTCTATTATATGGCTTTGCCTGGTCATTCTCTAGATTGTAGTGAAATTCTTTAATTTAAAACAATTGTTTCAGAACTCTACTAGATAGAGGTAACAAAATGAAGTCCAACAGTACATCATTCAAGTCACTAAATTAATTACAGAGATATTAAATTCTCTCTCTCTCTCTCTCTCTCTCTCTCTCTCTCTCTCTCTCTCTCTCTCTCTCTCTCTCTCTCTCTCTCTCTCTCTCTGTGCATGTGTGTGAGAGTGAGTGAGTGAGCAAGCATGTGTGGCGTGCGTGTGTATGTGTGTTTTAGTCTGCATGTGTGTGGATAGATGGGTGAATAAATTATCTGTTCAACTTCAGTTATTGAGAGATAGTGAAAACACCTCGGTTGTCACATTTTTAAGTGTGTTATGACACACTTCCTTGTGTCATCCATCTTCCTGTAATCCTGCGTGAACATACACACTATCTAGTCACTGATGTTTAAACACTATTCTAATAATTTATCAGCTTGCTACAAATATATATCTAAATATACAGAAATAACCCATCATATACCACAGCATGCTTGCATAAAAGTGGGTAATTCACTTTAAAAAAATAATAACATAACAATCTACGCTGAACCCTCATAAAATGAGGTCGGCATGTCACTGTATCATTTGTGCTTTTAAAAAAAAAATGCATAACTCACTTTGGGTATACAATTTAAAATTGTTTGTATAATTTGGCAGGAAGACACTGGTGTATGTGACAGTCCTAATAAATTGTTAGAATGAACGTTATTATCGTTATGTGTCATGTCAATAGACATGGGTGGTTATGATTCACCATCTCACAAGATCATTAGAATCTAGGATCAGGTCTGTGTTCTTGTTCCAATTATGCCATGTTGCTAAGCTGTCCATGTATTTATCTCTTTGTATTTTTCTGGCTCTTTTTCTGTCAAGTCTGCCAGTTGTCACTAAATTTCAAGTTTATTTCTCTTAATATTGTGCCCCAAAAATATCATGACTATCTATGTCCAATTTCCTTAATCAATATTCAGTTTTCATTCCTTTCTTGAAGGACTGCCTAATTTTATTTCTGCGTGTACAATGTATTCTTTGTATTTTCCTTCAAAATTGCATTTTGACTGCCATTAGATGTTTCTCAGCTTGCCTGCTTATTGTCAATGTTTCACATGCATACAGCAGTAAAGTTTCTGTAGAACACTTATAAAGTACCTTTGTTTGATGGTTGCAGACTCAAGAATGCCCTCAATCAGCCATCCAAAGTCTGTGATGCACTCTAGTCACTGGAATGAAGAGGTGGAGGAGGCCTACCGCTTTCAACAAGCTGGTTACAGGGATGAAACTGAATACAAGGAAGTCAGGAAAACTGATATTGTAAGCAGGCTGTGAATTCTCTGACAGTTACATTATGTGTATGTTGAGCAACTTGTGCAAGTATTGTGGTTAGACTACTACTTTTTTACCATGATGGCTCAAGTTTCATTCCTCAGTATTGGCAGTCTTTTACCCCAGCCAGGACAGCTCTGGCCTACATAGCCTTATTATAGCACTAGATTATTCTGGGAAAATAAAGAAGGTCAGCATAATATTGACCATATTAACCAATATACTCATAGCTACCTAAAATATGACAAGCACCATTTCTTCTTCTGCGTTCATCCGGATTTTTTTTCCGGATGTGACTGCGTTGTGCCTGTTTACAGCAGAGCTGTGTTCTTGCATCGTTAGGCCGACACATCCGACTTCTGCGGGCATTTGTTGACCGGGTTAACCTTCCCGGGGGTTTCTTAGGACGTTTGAATCTCACTGTTGTGGTGTTATCCCCCATCCTAGCTGGCCCATATAGAACAGCCAAAGACATCCTGGTCAACCCTCAAGGGAAGGCAGGGGCAGACCATGGGCATTCCCCGCCATCCAAGGAGACTTCCATACTTGCAGAGCCATCACACAGCGCTCTGGTACTGGGCTCACCCAAGGAATCGTCACGTCCTGCACATGGCTGCTTAGCCTACCTTCCGTATATTGGGCCTTCCGTTCACCATAGGCTGTTCCTCCGGAAACCAGAAGAATGCAGTCTGCAGATGACATCCACACAGTGAGCTTTCGATTCAGACTTTCCACAATGGATTTGCTATCCAGGCAATATTCCATTTCGTGCCACTAGGACACTTTTTCCACCTTTACAAGCACCATTTGATATTTTATAGTAATCATAAGGAACAACTCTAAACAATTTAAACTAAAATGGATAGGCTAAAGATAAGAATAGCATTGGTCTGCTAAGAGGGTCAACTCTGTACCACTGGAATATACATCAGCATTGGTAACAGCTTACAGATTTTAAGTAACTTATTCTTCTTTTACCCTACTGCTTTTGCTATGAAGTGTCACAGAGAGTGGGAAGATGTAATCGTCTGTCTCGCTTGTCTCGTTCCTTGCTCTGTTGTTAAATTTCTTCTTCTTCTGCTGCATTCATCCGAATTTTTTTTCCGGATGTGACTGCGTTGTGCCTGTTTACAGCAGAGCTGCGTTCTTGCGCCGTTAGGCCGACACATCCGACTTCTGCGGTTGTTAAATTTGATTTCTTCAATGTATTTTTTTTACTCCATCTAACTAACTCTTTCTTGGTTTTCCTCTCATCTTGTATCTTGATGTTCTCACGTAGAAAGCTCTAGTTGCTGGTTGATCTTGTTCCATTCTAACTAAATGTCCGAACCATTTGATTCTTTGGTGTTCTATAAAGTTAATCACAGGTGTTTTTTGTTTGTTTGTTTGGTTTTTGTTTGTTTGTTTGCTTTTTGTTTTTTGTTTGTTTGTTTGGTTTTTGTACTCACTCGCTTTGAACTCAAGCGTAGTCCATACACACTACTAGTAGCACTGGACTGATTTTTGCTTGTGGGTTAGCTTACCCTATTACCAGTCATAGATGTTATATCTACACTTGTTCTTAGTTTTTCATTTGTCTCTCTATCTCTTCTTGTTTTTCCAGCTACATTTCTTATGCATCTCATCTTACATGATGTGATTTTGCGCCTGTATGTTTCTAGGACTGCCCATGTTTGGTTTTGGTAACACAGCATTTGGTCAAATAAAGCAACTATTAGCTTCTAATTTTGTATGCATGATGTTATTTGAATGTTGGTAGTTGATGTTGTTTACTTTCCATATTATTATTTCTATCCTCTGTGAATACACTTCCCAGATTCTTGTATTATCTAACTTGTTTTAATGATTTTTTATTTATGTTATATTGCACTACTATTGGTTGAATTGTCATAAATTCTGTCTTTTCAATGTTAATCTTCATATCAAAATTCTCACAGAAATTGTTAATGCAATTTATATAGTGTTGGAGATCCACATTGTTCTCATACAGTAAACTCTGGTCATCTGTAAACAGAATTCCATTTAAACTCTCTGATTTGGATTTTCTTCTTTAGTTATATTACACATTATAAGTGATTAAAAAAAAGTAACAATTGTGCTAAACTGTGTAATAACTTTGAAATGAAATTATTCCCTTCATTAAGACACACAGTCATTGCAAATGTATGTTATATACTTGTTACATACTGTAACAAAGTTACATATTGCTTGTGTGATGTTTCATTGCATTAATAATAGAAACAAACTGTTGCAAGAGTTTGCTTGATGAAGGGAAAACCATATACAGTTATCACTCACTTTAAGCTGCTTTTCAATAGTAGTTTTAAATAATAAAGAGTAGACCATGAAGCCATTGCCATGGCAAAATTATGAATCCCACCCACAACAGAACAGCATGGGTCAAAGAAGAAAGACAGCCCATACAGAATGCTGTGCCCCGGAAGGTTAACCCGGTCAACAAATGCCCGTAGAAGTCGGATGTGTCGGCCTAAAGGCGCAAAAACGCAGCTCTGCTGTAAACAGGCACAACGCAGTCTTTTTTTTTTTTTTTTTTCCCCCGCGTTTCCATCCTGTTTCAGGATATTGCGGTCAACACCAGCATCTTTCAGCTGTATGTTGATTCCTAGGCTAGATTACGCTCATCAGCACGCCACGACTTTCTGAGACATCCAAAAAAAATAATCCGGATGAACGCAGAAGAAGAAGAATGCTGTGCCGACTGTGCTAATGCTGTATGTGTCAACTAAGGGGCACAACTATTACATCATTACTACAATGGGACACAATGTAACAAAAGTCTTTTGTTTTTCTTCTTTCGTTCGCTTGAAATATGTCTATAACTGCAATGTTGTCTCTTGTATGAATTTAACTATCTTTTTTAGTTCACTCAGCGGTCCATAGAGTTTATCTTCTACTGTTGTCTCTCTAGGCCAAAAGGTTTGCCTAGATATGTTATATTTTGGGCAGTCTTGGAGTATGTGCTCTGCTGTCTGCGACGCCAATCCACATGTGCACATGGCTGTTTCACCAATCTTGAATTTTGTATACATGTGGTTGCGTAATCTATTGTGTCCTGTTCTGAGGCACAGAATAATGACTTGTTCTGGTCTGTCCATAACGTCGTAGTCATCTTGAGCAGGTTTTGGTGGCTTTCTGACTGATTTGATCATTCTTTTCTTTTGGTGGTATGTAACGGGCACATCAGGCTGTTCTTCTTTTGCTCCTTCCTTAGCCATTCGATCAGCTCTGTTGTTTCTGAGTATTCCACAGTGGGATGGTATCCACTGTATGGTGACCTTATGCTGACTGCTAAGTTCAGAAAGTAGTGTCCTTAGTACGTGCAATTTCCCAGACAGGAGCGCCTTGAGTACTGATTTTGCATCTGTCAGTAGCACCACAGGTTTTGTACCATGGCTGGTATTTAGTAATTTCCCTGTTACTATCTTGATTGCCTCAATTTCAGCATCATAGTTATGGCAGTACTTTCCTGTCGGTACTCTGGCCATGTCACTAGTGTCATTTGGGTATTCTATGTACAACAAGTTCTTTTCAGTATGGATGAATTAGCAGGAACAAATGAAGAAGAAGAAGAATGTGTACATTATATTGATGAAATAGCTGCTGTATGTTGTAAGAGGCGACTAAGGATAGGTTGGCATGAGACTGACTACCTCATCCTATAGAACTTTAGAAGCAAAATCTGACCAATCATGAACGAGTCTACAAAGGGCACGTTGTGAGTTGGTTGAGAGCCTCTGCTCCACTGGGAGATGAAAGGCAGGAGGAGAAAAAGAAGATCAGGAGGACAAGTCTGGACCCTTGTGGGAATTGCAGCTCTTATTTTAAAAAAAAGGACAAGGAAGAACATGAAGACAAAAAAGGTGAGGAAGAGGAGAAGGAAACAGAAGAAGAGGGTGAAGAACAAAGAAACCTTAGTTTTTTAAGATTTGTATAAATCAAATGTTAGTTACGTTTTGTCTGTTTGTTCATAAATAAAGGATTAGTGATGATTGTCTCATTGATATTGAGCAAAGAGGAGCATAAAAAGAAGAATAACTAAAAAGAAATGTGATGAAGAGGAAGATGTCACAAGAAAATAACATTACAAAGACTTGATATGTTTTCAGATTTATAATCTGTCAGAGTCCTGAAGACAAGGTAGTGTCCTGGGAATATGTCAGGGTTCTAAAGATATGTTAAAGTCCCAAACACATATCAAGGACTTGAAGACAGACAGGGGGCCCAAAGACCTATCAGGGTACCAAAAACATATCAGGATACTGAAGCCATATTAGGGTATCAAAGATATATGATGTCCTGAAGACATATCAGGGCATTTAAGTATCATAGAAATACAGTAAATGAGGTAAATGCAGCCAGTGATTCAGAGCTTGACTGGTTTGCATGTGTCAGCAAATCTTGGCTGACCAAAGCCCCCCTATGCGTCTAAGTGATAGTCCTGGTAACAGAAAATTACCCACAAAAACTCAATAAAACTTTATATTATCTATGCCCCTTATAGACCATAGCTTTTTTTCTTCTTCTTGTTTGCTGTTGTTTTAACAATGTCTACACAAGAAATCCATTCTTTATGTATGTTGCTGTAAATGAAAGCTCATTGAGACTTCCTATAGCTTTGTGAGATGTTTATCATTGTGGCTCAATTTAATCTGCAATTGACAAAACATGTCTTGAAGGATATATTCAGCTGTCTGTTCTGCCTGTTAATATGTTTACAGAAGTGATTGGACCAGTTTTAAGTCTATTTCAGTGACTGTTAAGCAGAGGAAGACCTATTTGCTTGATCAAGTTAGACATGGTCTCATTGTTGGTTGTGTTTTCTAAATGATTTTATTAGAATTTTGTTTTAATGGAAAGCGATTGATTGTTCTGTTTGGCAAAATTGTACTCCTTCGAGTTTGAATCCTCGGTAAGGTGTAGATTTTTTTCTGTCGGGGGGCAAAAAGAAAACCCTAACCTGCACAGTTCATGCTGACTGCACTAGCTGGGCAGCTTTAATTCCTTAGGCTCAAGACCCCCGGGACCCCCCCCCCCCCTTGCCATACACTGCAAGGTACCATATAGGCAGTAAATGACAGTTTTTGACACACAATCATACATACATGTGTGCAAGCTTAGAGTTAATCCATGAACACACACTTGCACAAACACACATATGCTGGTGTGTTTACAGGAAGTACACAAAATCATGTGTAGTTTACCAGTATTAATGTTGTAGTATTAATGTTTGAAATAATTATGTTTCAAACCACCTTCACAGGTAGACAGATGGCCAGGCAATGGATACATAAAGAAGCTCATTGGTCGCAATGGATGCTACTACTATTATAACAAGTCTCGCGAATGTCCTGAGGCAAATATAAATAAGTCAAAATTATATGCTTACTAACATGAATATCCTATTATAGCTCTCTGTGTCTGCAACTTGCTTGTGAGGTAGGGGGAAGGCCTCCCACACAGGTAAAGCACACACAATCACACATGCTGAAGAATGCACCAATAATCTGACCATCTAAAATCTTTCCACTTATCTGGTAAAGAATGTTTTAATTTACTAGAGCAGTGATGGTTTTCATATCATGAAATAATATAGGTGGTAATTGTTATATATTTGACTCAGTCAATATCAGTAATATAGGTTGTTAGATCATCTTGCAGTAAATGTATATATTTGACTCAGCCAATGCTAGTAATAAAGGTTGTCAGATCCTCTTGCAGCAACTGTTATATATTTCATTGATTGTCTGTAATATTATCATCAGTCCTCAGTCTATCTTCATCATCACCAAATGCTATCTTCATCATAACCAAGTGCCATCTTCATGTTGAAGGATGTGGCATGTTGGGAGGATAAGTTCAGTACCCACCAATGTATCCCCCATTGTGAAGTAACGCTAGAGAGATGGGACTAATTTCTAACAGAGTGGATAGGTCACTGGAGATAATGTGACACAAGAAAACTCAGGATGTCTAGGGGACTCCCGGATATATTAAGGAATCCACACCTGTTTTTCCCAAAAGGAGAACCAAATTTGACTCTTTATGAACCCCCACTTACATTCATTTTCCCTTTAAGGTGAAGCGGTTACAAGAATTTGTCTAAATATAGAGTTCTTCTCAATGAACAATTTGGAACCTGGAAGCTTACAGTAGGATCAGTAATTCACTGTCTACTCGTGTTTACCCAGCCACATACCGTTCCAAATTCTTCAAGAATGTTAATTAATGACTTAATTAAACATATAATGAAAACTGGTACATCACGAGTCATTCAATAAGAAGCGAGCTAAATTTCACCAGTTTAATTTACACAAAAAAACTCTGTGGAATGGAGAAACATTTGGCAGACCTCTGAGCAACAAATTACAAAATTATACCAAGAATGCATGTTATTTAAATAATAACCATTAAGAGCAATTGTTGGCACTTTAGATATTAATATTGTCCACAAAAGGTCTTACACATGTTTGTTCTCATAGGATGCTCCTACTAAACTAATATATGTTCTGGTGGTGAGATAATGGTCTTCTAAAAATATGGGATCCCATGGTCTGAACACAGTCCTAATATAAAATCGACTGAGGTCTGATAACATAAGTTTTCAGTATCTGCCTCTGTTGTCGAGTTTCATTCTGTCATATGTTGACATTGTTCTCTTCCAGAGTTAATATAAGATGTTTGGAATGAAATGGTGGTAGGATTGTCCCAATAACATGTTAGCAACTGATGATTGCTGAAGACATTGGGCTTGGCAGATCTTCACTGGTATGGGTTACCATCTTGGAGTATTTTAGATGTGACTCTAGGATTACCACATATTGTGATAACTGAACCAATGCTCTATCAGAAGCTGAGCTGTCCCAATTTCGTCTCAGACACTCGTGTGCCTATTTTGTACTGGATTCATCCATCCATCCATCAACTAACACCATCTCCTCTCTTTACGTGATCATCTGAATATATATATATATATATATATATATATATATATATATATATATATATATATATATATATATATATATATATATATATATATATATATATATAATCCAGGGCCATCTCTGGCTGAATCACAGAGAGGGGCACAGTATTTTACTTAATCCACAGAAAACACATCTTGCTCCAGTGAAAGATGAATACTAAGTGCGAGCTTGGGAGCTTTGAGATATCCCACAATGCATTATTTCACGCTTCTCTCTTCTACTCAACCAATGATCCAACAGATCAGGAACACAGCCCCAAGTGTCATACCAAGTGGCATGTCTATTAATAAGTATGTTAACATGTCACATGGTGCCAACTAGTGTAAAGCAGTGCATGAGAATTTCCATTACGTGTTTCTGTTGCAACTGGTGTGAATGAAACGGACATTATGTCACAAAGTACAGCTGTAACGAGTCCCAGATACTTTCTGTTAGATGTTTTTATTGTACACATAGCAAGCTTCTTCCAGTCAAATGTTATGTTCTCCACCCACATGTAACATTGTTTTCCAATTGTACATTTTTTCATTCCTTTTAAGGGTGAGAGGGTCGACTTTATTGTAACAGGTTTAACCCCATCTGGCTTGGTCTTTTCCACAGAATGACCAACTGCATACTGAGAACATTACACAAAGCATGACCTCCATAGCTCTAGCGATGACCCCCAAGGTCTATGCAGAAAAATTGCATTCTTGGTTTGAATGACTCAGTTTGAAAACAAGCTTGTGACCTTCAGAATATAAGGCAGACAGCTTGACCACTTCACTATGAAGACCCCAATTCTGCAGTCTTCTCATTAGCATACTATACAACTACTGGCACCTTGCCGTCTTAACAGTTTGTTACATTGTGCTTTAAAAAAGGCATAATAACCTCTCCATAGCACAAAGTCTGGGCTGAATTGAAGAGACCATGTGTTGTCCATGCAGCATGATCCCTCTCTCAGCCTGCCTAATTTACTCCAGAGGAAAGGTCACACAAATACATCTGGAACAAGACAAGCTGCAGAAGCTGCCAGATCAGTAAAGCAATGCTCTGTCTGCCTGTCGGAGGTTCGATCCTAGACCAGTTGCCAACCAAGGCTTAAGACCTGCTCTGCCCTGCCATTTAGTCTTTAGGTTGCATTTCCTTGCACCTAGGTAACGCTTTTGCTTTTACTCTCCCTATTGCACTCCCCTGCCTGAAGCCATTGACACAATGAGGAGTGTTGGGTTTGGTGAGTGCCGCCCAACATTCAGCGAAAACAGAATGCAGATTGTATCATCTACTGTCATACGGTAGCTCAGTCATATCTAACTATAAAATAGTTAGTTGCATGTCCTTTACTGGACGTGGCAGTCAACTCCAGCATATTTTTGCTGTTTGCGATTTCTTGGCAAGGTTACATTCAGTAGTTTGCTATTGCTTTCTGAATGACCAGCACTTATTCCATTGTATGGGAACCAATGCAAGGTGATCTGCTGCCAAATCACCCGCTGCTTTATTTCAAATGCGGTATGCGGGATTACAATTTGCACTCATAAACCTTCGCCACAGAGTCGGTATATCCGACAAAGACCTAACTTATACTCTCTGGCACAGTTGCTTTAATATATACACAAAGTGTTTGAATTGTGTGACTTTAATCTGTCTTGTTTTCCTCATCCCATGACATTCCTCTTATTGTCGATATAGCCATATTACAGAAGCCTCTGTTTTCAACTCATACTATTCCTTCATTGGTCATATTTCTTAACATCTGTCTGTAAGTAAATTTTAAAGTTTATTTTTTAAAAGACTAATAATTATATTTTCTTAAAATATAAGTCTTTAACATCCAGAACTGTATAGTTACTTCTATGTGATACTGAAAGAATTGAAATAATTAAGTAGTTTTTTTCCTTTGCTTCACATAGAATTTGTTCCACATTTACCTTTTGGATTTTTTGATGAACTGAACTTTTGAATTATATGTATTTTTTTGTTAATTACCACAGTAACGATCATGTTACTAATATTTTAGCCATAGACAGATAATGCTGGCATTTCAATGCAGTAATTTGTCCATAGGTATTGATATGTGACACTGAATATTAAACTGCATACCCTCAAAGTAAACAGTGACCCATCTTAGAACTTATATACTATTTCTTATTACATGGTGTTCTTGTTCAGTGAGAAAAGTATGAAAATAAAAGTTGATGTAATCTTAGCTATACCCGTGTGGTACCAGGCCTATCTATAGCTAAGAATAGTAACACCGTAACCTACCTTGTATGACATAAGGGTTTTGGCAATATCTGCGGCTTCCAATTTTTAGGGAGTCTCCGTGGCAAAGTGGTCAAGCCATTTGACTCTGACTCCGAAGGTTGTGGGTTCGATTCCAGGCTGCGTCCTTCGGTTCACGAGTGCATTTTTTTAGACTCCTAGGGTCATCGCTGGAGCTACAGAGTTTGTGCTTTGTGCGATGCTTTCGGCAGTTTGGTGCCGAAAGAGACTGAGCCATATGGGATAAAAACCCAGTGCAGTGAAGTCGACCCTATCGACTTTTAAGCGACTTTTTAAGAGGTGATTAAAATGGGTTGGCATGAAACTGGCTACCGCAATCATGTAGACAACTTTAGCTGCAGAATCCAACCAATCATACACAAGTTTACAAAGGAAGGGTATGTTTTGAGTTGGTTCAGAGCCTGTTCCATTGAGAGATGAAGAGCAGAAAAAAGAACAAAAGGACTTTTGACTCTTTCTGTTCGAAGCAATGCACCATGTGTGATTAGATATTGTCTGCGGGTAGCACACAACACTTTATGTGTTATTATCTCTTTTATTTTTAGTTTGAGCAGATCAAAGAAATTAGCTACATATTTTAATATACAGCTCAGTATATTTGTTGAAAGTTATATCTTGCTCTTTTCATAGTTATTATTGTTTCAATGTTATGGTCTCAAGTGTGATACAGTATGCAGATGATCTCTTTATAGAGACAATAGCCACCACTGTAGAAGAAGAGAAGAAAGAAAGAAAGAAAGAAAATTACAATATCTGAAATACATGGTAAAGAATGATGCTTAGAAAATCTTAGACAAAAAGAAGAGCAAGTGAAGTAAGAAACATTAAAGACAGTTAGCTCCCACACACAATCACAGCACAGATGTGGAGATTTTCTGACATAAACAAAGACATTGTTGTCTGGAAAAGCTAACAATGGAAGATATGTTCCTTCGAAAACATGACAGAGAATGACCAAGATGACGATGGATTCAGGATATCACAGTAGACACATAACATTAGGACACGCAGTATGACTGACATCCTTAGAAACAGGATGCACTCAAGAGTCATTTTTTGTTGCTTTTGTTTCACGTTTGCTAGCTTTGAAACTCAAGCGCAGTCCATACTCATGCTACTAATTCTAAAGTACTGGACTGATTTTTGCGAGTGGATTAACTTTCATAATTACCAGTGTTTCTCACCCACTACCTTGGCATTAACACACAGTAAGTTAAGAGCGAGTGCTCTTACCCTTTCAGTTGTGTTGACCTCTAAAAATTGTCATCGAAGTGTTGTTATAATTGCACTGAAGCCTCCATTTAACTCCATGTTAAATTTCTTCTTTTTCTTCATTTGTCCAATATTTTTTGTTTACAGAACTGCGATATTTGCGCCTTTTGGCGGAAACATCCACCTTCTTTTTGGCAGTCTCAAAGTTGTGAGGTCGTTTTCATCTTTCCTTCTAAAGGAGATTAGCCAAACTGCCCGTAGAGAGCAGCCACATGCATGTCGGTCAGTCCTCAAGGGAAGGCAAGGGCAGACCATGGCTTCTATAAGTGCAGAGCCAACACATGATGATCTGGTACTAGGCTTGCCCAAGGCATTGTCACGTCCTGCACATTAACGTTTAGTCTCTTCTGCTCCTTCTTTTGTCATTAACACTCCTAGTGAAGGCAAGGCCTACAAACACGCATGAAAAGTCCTGTGTAGGCCAGTTCATGGTTGGTTGGACATTGGCTGATTTTTGTTCTACAGTGTAAGATAGGTCTACGTGGCGAAGGATTTACGGACACAATTCGTAAGCCCGCTTACCCGCATTCGAAACACAGCTGCGACCGATTTGGTAGCAGACCGCGTTGCGCTGGGTTTTAATGAGTTGGTATGGGAGTTGGTATGATTGTTCAGAAAGCAATGGCAAACTTCTGAGCGTAATCTTGCCAAGAAATCAACAATCAATTGAAAGATGCTGATGTTGACAGCGATGTCCTGTAAAGGATATGCAAAAAAAAAATCACATAACAGTCCCATAGCAAGATACTGCTTTGGAACAAATTTTTAAAAAGTCATACCCCAACTGCAGTATCTGCTAGGATTCTACCTTTACCTTTAAATAAAGATATAGAAAACAACATTTTCAAAACTGTCTGTTCACATTCTGACATAATAATTGTGACACATTTGGGAATTAAATATACTGGCAATAGCACTCAATCAATACCTGGTAAAGTCACAAGCCTTCAGTGAAGATACAAATCATTATGCTTGACCTATTCACTATTTCAAGCATGATATTACAAAGAAAACCTACAACATTTGCTCTTAACGATTGTCAGTCGACTCTAAGGGCCCAAACCAAGCGGATCTAAACGAATGGGCCTTGGCTGTCTACTGTAGACAGCTCAACAGCTTTGGAATACTACTCAACAACTTTGAGATACAACACTAACCCAGTTTCCACAACAGATTCAGAAGTATAACCTCAACTGCAAATTCAGCATCATGTATCTGTGAATACAGCGGTCCGTCCATGTGCCAGTTTCAAACACCCGGGATGTCTTATTACATGCCTTTTGCTGTTGTAACTCTTTATTTGTAAAAAACCAATTTCTTGTCATGTTGATTGATTCAGATACAACCTGAAATAGGGGAAGAACAATGTGGGTTTGTAGAAGGAAAGGGTACAGTAAATGCTGTGTATATGCTGCGAAGTTATTGAACGTGCTATAGAAGTAAACAAGGATAAACACCTTTGCTTTATTGACTATACAAAGGCTTTTGATAGAGTTAGACATGTCAACATGGTGGATATGCTTGCAGATCTACAAATTGATGGGAAAGACATTAGACTTATAAAAACATATATTGGAAACAACAAGCTGCAATAAGGATTGATAATGAAGTGAGACAGTATCAGCCAATTAAGAGAGGTGTTAGGCAGGGATGTGTGTTGTCTCCAGATCTTTTTTCCCTATACAGTGAAAATATTTTCAAAAATGTAGAGGATATAAATGGAATCAGCATTGGAGGACGAAACATCAATAACATTAGATATGCAGATGATACAGTATTAATTGCAGACAATGCACAGGACCTGCAACAATTAGTAGATGCGGTTGTTGTACACAGTGAGCAACTGGGGTTAGAATTAAATTGTAAAAAGACTCAGGTTATGGTCGTCACTAGGAAGGAA
Source organism: Cepaea hortensis (assembly GCA_963921405.1). Taxonomy (NCBI): domain Eukaryota; kingdom Metazoa; phylum Mollusca; class Gastropoda; order Stylommatophora; family Helicidae; genus Cepaea; species Cepaea hortensis. The sequence continues at coordinate 53,739,763 of OY992887.1, forward strand.
GAAGTGCCACAATGTAATATACAAGTAAATGGAAATATTCTTCAACAAGTGAATCGGTACAATTATCTTGGAACAGTCATAACATCTGATGGGAGATGCCTTGAAGAGATTAGAACAAGAATCGCCATGGCGAAAGTAGCCTTTAGCAAGATGAAAAACATTCTGACCAATAAAAAGATGTCAATTGAAACGAGAAAAAGAGTGTTGAGGGGGATACATAGAGCCTGTTCTTTTGTATGGATGTGAAACTTGGACAATGAGCAGTCAAGCTGAAAAGCATCTGATGGCTGCAGAAATGTGGTTTCTGAGGAAAATGCAAAGAATACCATGGACAGACAGAAAAACCAATGACCAAGTACTACAGGAGACAAATGAACATCGTAAACTGATTAGAGAAATTAGACGTAGACAGTCAAAATTTTTTGGACATGTTATGAGAAGAAATGGATTGGAGAACTTAGTGACAACTGGCAAGATCGAAGGGAACAGACCAAGAGGAAGACCGAGAGGAAAATACCTGGATGGCTTGGCCACATGGCATGGACGAGACAGGAACACTGAGCTGATCCACGACACTGGTGATCGAGTGAAATGGCGAGTCATGACCGCCCACGCTTTCCGGCATGGCACATGATTGATTGATTGATTGATTTAGGAATCAACATCACAGCATTCGGGGCATTCCCATTAGTGCTCCGTCCCCATCCTCAGCAGCCAGCGAAGAGTTCCAACACTAATAGTACCAGTTTCTTGTCATGTCAGGTCAGGTAATATCCACCCCAAAAACTGGCATGCAATCTGCTGAACAAGTCATCCAACTATAAATCTAGCTTTATGACTCATAAACGTATGCTTAGTCAATTAATGTAGCAATTTCCTCCTGCCTTCCACATCTACAAAAGAGATTTTACATGCTACAAATATTCTATTGTGGGTTGCCTATGTTTCTTTTAATTTGCCAGTGCAGCTGTGAAATACAGCCTACTCCATACAATTTTCAACAACTGCCAAGGGATCGTATGCACTTGGGACCTCCTGTTTAGTAACTTAGTCATGTAAAATCATGTTTGTGTTTTATTTTTTTAAACTGCCGCGTACATCAGAGACTATAACTCTAAATGTCTGTGTCAAAACCTACCAAGTGTTGCACTGTACTCATTACAGTTGCAAGTTTTTATTGATAAAAGGAATAAAGAATCATAGGCATTGTATTAATTTGCCCTTCCAGAAAGAAAGGGCAAGAGGTAGTATATCTCATGCAAATAAATCATTTGTAAGAAACTAGATTTTCAACGTTTTAACATCATTTTATTCACACATACACATTTTGTAAGTAGTGCACTGTGTGTGTAAAATAGAATGTTATAATAACCATGGCATTATAATGTATAACAAAAATGATAAACATCATTTATTCACCAATTCTGATGTCCATAGGCAGGAGATTTGAGGATGTTACATATTAACAAAATTTACCAAATCAAACCAAAGTACTTAACAAGAATGGAGGGAGAAAAGACACATCAGAACTGGTTTCTGGAACTAATCACTTAACTTTATTCATGACTCAACAGAACCGATAAGTAAATGCCATTAACTTGTCATTACAGATTATATAAATTGCTTGCGGTAAACAATATATCCTTATCACTACACAGCTGGGAGACTTTTCAACTAACCATTACACGATAGTATCTGCAATCTTTCTATGCAACACATATGATTTCCGATATTGCTTGAGATAAAACATTTACTTATCACTACACAACAAGTAGCCCATGCTCTAATCACTACTTAACCAGGAGCCCATGCTCTAATCACTACATAACCAGGAGCCCATGCACTAACAATTATACAACTGGAAACGCATGCACTAATCACTACACAACCAGTAGCCCATGCTCTAATCACTACACAACCAGTAGCCCATGCTCTAATCACTACACAACCAGTAGCCCATGCTCTAATCACTACATAACCAGGAGCCCATGCACTAACAATTATACAACTGGAAACGCATGCACTAATCACTACATAACCAGGAGCCCATGCTCTAATCACTACACAACCAGGAGCCCATGCTCTAATCACTACACAACCAGTAGCCCATGCTCTAATCACTACACAACCAGGAGCCCATGCTCTAATCACTACACAACCAGGAGCCCATGCACTAACAATTATACAACTGGAAACGCATGCACTAATCACTACACAACCAGTAGCCCATGCTCTAATCACTACATAACCAGGAGCCCATGCTCTAATCACTACACAACCAGGAGCCCATGCTCTAATCACTACACAACCAGTAGCCCATGCTCTAATCACTACACAACCAGGAGCCCATGCTCTAATCACTACACAACCAGGAGCCCATGCTCTAATCACTACACAACCAGGAGCCCATGCTCTAATCACTACACAACCAGTAGCCCATGCTCTAATCACTACACAACTAGTAGCCCATGCTCTAATCACTACATAACCAGGAGCCCATGCTCTAATCACTACACAACCAGTAGCCCATGCTCTAATCACTACACAACCAGGAGCCCATGCTCTAATCACTACACAACCAGTAGCCCATGCTCTAATCACTACATAACCAGGAGCCCATGCACTAACAATTATACAACTGGAAACGCATGCACTAATCACTACATAACCAGGAGCCCATGCTCTAATCACTACACAACCAGGAGCCCATGCACTAACAATTACACAACTGGAAACGCATGCACTAATCACTATACAACCAGTAGCCCATGCTCTAATCACTACACAACCAGGAGCCCATGCTCTAATCACTACACAACCAGTAGCCCATGCTCTAATCACTACATAACCAGGAGCCCATGCTCTAATCACTACACAACCAGGAGCCCATGCACTAACAATTACACAACTGGAAACGCATGCACTAATCACTATACAACCAGTAGCCCATGCTCTAATCATTACACAACCAGGAGCCCATGCTCTAATCACTACACAACCAGGAGCCCATGCTCTAATCACTACATAACCAGGAGCCCATGCTCTAATCACTACACAACCAGGAGCCCATGCTCTAATCACTACATAACCAGGAGCCCATGCTCTAATCACTACACAACCAGGAGCCCATGCTCTAATCACTACACAACCAGGAGCCCATGCTCTAATCACTACACAACCAGTAGCCCATGCTCTAATCACTACATAACCAGGAGCCCATGCTCTAATCACTACATAACCAGGAGCCCATGCTCTAATCACTACATAACCAGGAGCCCATGCTCTAATCACTACATAACCAGTAGCCCATGCTCTAATCACTACACAACCAGTAGCCCATGCTCTAATCACTACACAACTAGTAGCCCATGCTCTAATCACTACATAACCAGGAGCCCATGCTCTAATCACTACATAACCAGGAGCCCATGCTCTAATCACTACATAACCAGGAGCCCATGCTCTAATCACTACATAACCAGTAGCCCATGCTCTAATCACTACACAACCAGTAGCCCATGCTCTAATCACTACACAACTAGTAGCCCATGCTCTAATCACTACATAACCAGGAGCCCATGCTCTAATCACTACATAACCAGGAGCCCATGCTCTAATCACTACATAACCAGGAGCCCATGCTCTAATCACTACATAACCAGGAGCCCATGCTCTAATCACTACATAACCAGGAGCCCATGCACTAACAATTATACAACTGGAAACGCATGCTCTAATCACTATACAACCAGTAGCCCATGCACTAATCACTACACAACCAGGAGCCCATGCTCTAATCACTACATAACCAGGAGCCCATGCTCTAATCACTACATAACCAGGAGCCCATGCTCTAATCACTACATAACCAGGAGCCCATGCTCTAATCACTACATAACCAGGAGCCCATGCTCTAATCACTACATAACCAGGAGCCCATGCACTAACAATTACACAACTGGAAACGCATGCTCTAATCACTATACAACCAGTAGCCCATGCACTAATCACTACACAACCAGGAGCCCATGCTCTAATCACTACATAACCAGGAGCCCATGCTCTAATCACTACATAACCAGGAGCCCATGCACTAACAATTATACAACTGGAAACGCATGCACTAATCACTACACAACCAGGAGCCCATGCTCTAATCACTACATAACCAGGAGCCCATGCACTAACAATTATACAACTGGAAACGCATGCACTAATCACTACACAACCAGGAGCCCATGCTCTAATCACTACATAACCAGGAGCCCATGCTCTAATCACTACATAACCAGGAGCCCATGCTCTAATCACTACATAACCAGGAGCCCATGCACTAACAATTATACAACTGGAAACGCATGCACTAATCACTACACAACCAGGAGCCCATGCTCTAATCACTACATAACCAGGAGCCCATGCTCTAATCACTACATAACCAGGAGCCCATGCTCTAATCACTACATAACCAGGAGCCCATGCTCTAATCACTACATAACCAGGAGCCCATGCACTAACAATTACACAACTGGAAACGCATGCTCTAATCACTATACAACCAGTAGCCCATGCACTAATCACTACACAACCAGGAGCCCATGCTCTAATCACTACATAACCAGGAGCCCATGCTCTAATCACTACATAACCAGGAGCCCATGCACTAACAATTATACAACTGGAAACGCATGCACTAATCACTACACAACCAGGAGCCCATGCTCTAATCACTACATAACCAGGAGCCCATGCACTAACAATTATACAACTGGAAACGCATGCACTAATCACTACACAACCAGGAGCCCATGCTCTAATCACTACATAACCAGGAGCCCATGCTCTAATCACTACATAACCAGGAGCCCATGCTCTAATCACTACATAACCAGGAGCCCATGCACTAACAATTATACAACTGGAAACGCATGCACTAATCACTACACAACCAGGAGCCCATGCTCTAATCACTACATAACCAGGAGCCCATGCTCTAATCACTACATAACCAGGAGCCCATGCACTAACAATTATACAACTGGAAACGCATGCACTAATCACTACACAACCAGGAGCCCATGCTCTAATCACTACATAACCAGGAGCCCATGCACTAACAATTATACAACTGGAAACGCATGCTCTAATCACTACATAACCAGGAGCCCATGCTCTAATCACTACATAACCAGGAGCCCATGCACTAACAATTATACAACTGGAAACGCATGCACTAATCACTACACAACCAGTAGCCCATGCTCTAATCACTACACAACCAGGAACCCTTGTCCTAATCATTACGTAACCAGGAGCCAATGTACTAATCATTACACAACCGGGAGCCCATGCACTAATCACTACACAACCAGGAACCTATGCACTAATCACTACCCATGTATTAATTACTACATAACCATGTCTGCAATCTTTCTTTGAAACAAAATAAATTATTTCTGATTATATATTGCTTGAAGTAATCAACAGTGTGAACAATCTTTATTAATCTTTCACAACCATATTTTCAATCTTTCTGTGAAACATGAACAGATTATTTCTGATTAAACTTTCCTTGAAGTAAACTAGTGTAAACAATATTTACTAAACACTATACATCCATATTTGCAATCATTTTTTGAACACACAGAGATAATTTCTGATAATAAATGGCTTAATGTAAACATATTACAAAATATTTACTAAACACTACACAACTGTATCTGTAATCTTTGAAACAGATTATGTCTGATTAAATATTGCTTGAAGTATACAACAGTGTTAACAATATTTGTATAGGCACCTTACTTAACAGAATGAAATTGAATTTACACATAGAATACTTAAACACTGCAGAAATAAACACTTTTATATAGGCAGAAGATAAAAGATGTAATGTCATGTTATTTATGTCATACATAACTAAAACAATTGTATGGATTAGAAAATTAATTCATGCATGTTACACAGAACCAGTTTTAACGTATCTCTGAACACTAAAGTCATGAAAAACTGCCATCAACTGCCTATTGTACTTTGCATTTATCTTGGAACAGTCATAACATCTGATGGGAGATGCCTTGAAGAGATTAGAACAAGAATCGCCATGGCGAAAGTAGCCTTTAGCAAGATGAAAAACATTCTGACCAATAAAAAGATGTCAATTGAAACGAGAAAAAGAGTGTTGAGGGGGATACATAGAGCCTGTTCTTTTGTATGGATGTGAAACTTGGACAATGAGCAGTCAAGCTGAAAAGCATCTGATGGCTGCAGAAATGTGGTTTCTGAGGAAAATGCAAAGAATACCATGGACAGACAGAAAAACCAATGACCAAGTACTACAGGAGACAAATGAACATCGTAAACTGATTAGAGAAATTAGACGTAGACAGTCAAAATTTTTTGGACATGTTATGAGAAGAAATGGATTGGAGAACTTAGTGACAACTGGCAAGATCGAAGGGAACAGACCAAGAGGAAGACCGAGAGGAAAATACCTGGATGGCTTGGCCACATGGCATGGACGAGACAGGAACACTGAGCTGATCCACGACACTGGTGATCGAGTGAAATGGCGAGTCATGACCGCCCACGCTTTCCGGCATGGCACATGATTGATTGATTGATTGATTTAGGAATCAACATCACAGCATTCGGGGCATTCCCATTAGTGCTCCGTCCCCATCCTCAGCAGCCAGCGAAGAGTTCCAACACTAATAGTACCAGTTTCTTGTCATGTCAGGTCAGGTAATATCCACCCCAAAAACTGGCATGCAATCTGCTGAACAAGTCATCCAACTATAAATCTAGCTTTATGACTCATAAACGTATGCTTAGTCAATTAATGTAGCAATTTCCTCCTGCCTTCCACATCTACAAAAGAGATTTTACATGCTACAAATATTCTATTGTGGGTTGCCTATGTTTCTTTTAATTTGCCAGTGCAGCTGTGAAATACAGCCTACTCCATACAATTTTCAACAACTGCCAAGGGATCGTATGCACTTGGGACCTCCTGTTTAGTAACTTAGTCATGTAAAATCATGTTTGTGTTTTATTTTTTTAAACTGCCGCGTACATCAGAGACTATAACTCTAAATGTCTGTGTCAAAACCTACCAAGTGTTGCACTGTACTCATTACAGTTGCAAGTTTTTATTGATAATAGGAATAAAGAATCATAGGCATTGTATTAATTTGCCCTTCCAGAAAGAAAGGGCAAGAGGTAGTATATCTCATGCAAATAAATCATTTGTAAGAAACTAGATTTTCAACGTTTTAACATCATTTTATTCACACATACACATTTTGTAAGTAGTGCACTGTGTGTGTAAAATAGAATGTTATAATAACCATGGCATTATAATGTATAACAAAAATGATAAACATCATTTATTCACCAATTCTGATGTCCATAGGCAGGAGATTTGAGGATGTTACATATTAACAAAATTTACCAAATCAAACCAAAGTACTTAACAAGAATGGAGGGAGAAAAGACACATCAGAACTGGTTTCTGGAACTAATCACTTAACTTTATTCATGACTCAACAGAACCGATAAGTAAATGCCATTAACTTGTCATTACAGATTATATAAATTGCTTGCGGTAAACAATATATCCTTATCACTACACAGCTGGGAGACTTTTCAACTAACCATTACACGATAGTATCTGCAATCTTTCTATGCAACACATATGATTTCCAATATTGCTTGAGATAAAACATTTACTTATCACTACACAACAAGTAGCCCATGCTCTAATCACTACTTAACCAGGAGCCCATGCTCTAATCACTACATAACCAGGAGCCCATGCACTAACAATTATACAACTGGAAACGCATGCACTAATCACTACACAACCAGTAGCCCATGCTCTAATCACTACACAACCAGTAGCCCATGCTCTAATCACTACACAACCAGTAGCCCATGCTCTAATCACTACACAACCAGTAGCCCATGCTCTAATCACTACACAACCAGTAGCCCATGCTCTAATCACTACACAACCAGTAGCCCATGCTCTAATCACTACATAACCAGGAGCCCATGCACTAACAATTATACAACTGGAAACGCATGCACTAATCACTACATAACCAGGAGCCCATGCTCTAATCACTACACAACCAGGAGCCCATGCTCTAATCACTACACAACCAGTAGCCCATGCTCTAATCACTACACAACCAGGAGCCCATGCTCTAATCACTACACAACCAGGAGCCCATGCACTAACAATTATACAACTGGAAACGCATGCACTAATCACTACACAACCAGTAGCCCATGCTCTAATCACTACATAACCAGGAGCCCATGCTCTAATCACTACACAACCAGGAGCCCATGCTCTAATCACTACACAACCTGTAGCCCATGCTCTAATCACTACACAACCAGGAGCCCATGCTCTAATCACTACACAACCAGGAGCCCATGCTCTAATCACTACACAACCAGGAGCCCATGCTCTAATCACTACACAACCAGTAGCCCATGCTCTAATCACTACACAACTAGTAGCCCATGCTCTAATCACTACATAACCAGGAGCCCATGCTCTAATCACTACACAACCAGTAGCCCATGCTCTAATCACTACACAACCAGTAGCCCATGCTCTAATCACTACATAACCAGGAGCCCATGCACTAACAATTATACAACTGGAAACGCATGCACTAATCACTACATAACCAGGAGCCCATGCTCTAATCACTACACAACCAGGAGCCCATGCACTAACAATTACACAACTGGAAACGCATGCACTAATCACTATACAACCAGTAGCCCATGCTCTAATCACTACACAACCAGGAGCCCATGCTCTAATCACTACACAACCAGTAGCCCATGCTCTAATCACTACATAACCAGGAGCCCATGCTCTAATCACTACACAACCAGGAGCCCATGCACTAACAATTACACAACTGGAAACGCATGCACTAATCACTATACAACCAGTAGCCCATGCTCTAATCATTACACAACCAGGAGCCCATGCTCTAATCACTACACAACCAGGAGCCCATGCTCTAATCACTACATAACCAGGAGCCCATGCTCTAATCACTACACAACCAGGAGCCCATGCTCTAATCACTACATAACCAGGAGCCCATGCTCTAATCACTACACAACCAGGAGCCCATGCTCTAATCACTACACAACCAGGAGCCCATGCTCTAATCACTACACAACCAGTAGCCCATGCTCTAATCACTACATAACCAGGAGCCCATGCTCTAATCACTACATAACCAGGAGCCCATGCTCTAATCACTACATAACCAGGAGCCCATGCTCTAATCACTACATAACCAGTAGCCCATGCTCTAATCACTACACAACCAGTAGCCCATGCTCTAATCACTACACAACTAGTAGCCCATGCTCTAATCACTACATAACCAGGAGCCCATGCTCTAATCACTACATAACCAGGAGCCCATGCTCTAATCACTACATAACCAGGAGCCCATGCTCTAATCACTACATAACCAGTAGCCCATGCTCTAATCACTACACAACCAGTAGCCCATGCTCTAATCACTACACAACTAGTAGCCCATGCTCTAATCACTACATAACCAGGAGCCCATGCTCTAATCACTACATAACCAGGAGCCCATGCTCTAATCACTACATAACCAGGAGCCCATGCTCTAATCACTACATAACCAGGAGCCCATGCTCTAATCACTACATAACCAGGAGCCCATGCACTAACAATTATACAACTGGAAACGCATGCTCTAATCACTATACAACCAGTAGCCCATGCACTAATCACTACACAACCAGGAGCCCATGCTCTAATCACTACATAACCAGGAGCCCATGCTCTAATCACTACATAACCAGGAGCCCATGCTCTAATCACTACATAACCAGGAGCCCATGCTCTAATCACTACATAACCAGGAGCCCATGCTCTAATCACTACATAACCAGGAGCCCATGCACTAACAATTACACAACTGGAAACGCATGCTCTAATCACTATACAACCAGTAGCCCATGCACTAATCACTACACAACCAGGAGCCCATGCTCTAATCACTACATAACCAGGAGCCCATGCTCTAATCACTACATAACCAGGAGCCCATGCACTAACAATTATACAACTGGAAACGCATGCACTAATCACTACACAACCAGGAGCCCATGCTCTAATCACTACATAACCAGGAGCCCATGCACTAACAATTATACAACTGGAAACGCATGCACTAATCACTACACAACCAGGAGCCCATGCTCTAATCACTACATAACCAGGAGCCCATGCTCTAATCACTACATAACCAGGAGCCCATGCTCTAATCACTACATAACCAGGAGCCCATGCACTAACAATTATACAACTGGAAACGCATGCACTAATCACTACACAACCAGGAGCCCATGCTCTAATCACTACATAACCAGGAGCCCATGCTCTAATCACTACATAACCAGGAGCCCATGCACTAACAATTATACAACTGGAAACGCATGCACTAATCACTACACAACCAGGAGCCCATGCTCTAATCACTACATAACCAGGAGCCCATGCTCTAATCACTACATAACCAGGAGCCCATGCACTAACAATTATACAACTGGAAACGCATGCACTAATCACTACACAACCAGGAGCCCATGCTCTAATCACTACATAACCAGGAGCCCATGCACTAACAATTATACAACTGGAAACGCATGCTCTAATCACTACATAACCAGGAGCCCATGCTCTAATCACTACATAACCAGGAGCCCATGCACTAACAATTATACAACTGGAAACGCATGCACTAATCACTACACAACCAGTAGCCCATGCTCTAATCACTACACAACCAGGAACCCTTGTCCTAATCATTACGTAACCAGGAGCCAATGTACTAATCATTACACAACCGGGAGCCCATGCACTAATCACTACACAACCAGGAACCTATGCACTAATCACTACCCATGTATTAATTACTACATAACCATGTCTGCAATCTTTCTTTGAAACAAAATAAATTATTTCTGATTATATATTGCTTGAAGTAATCAACAGTGTGAACAATCTTTATTAATCTTTCACAACCATATTTTCAATCTTTCTGTGAAACATGAACAGATTATTTCTGATTAAACTTTCCTTGAAGTAAACTAGTGTAAACAATATTTACTAAACACTATACATCCATATTTGCAATCATTTTTTGAACACACAGAGATAATTTCTGATAATAAATGGCTTAATGTAAACATATTACAAAATATTTACTAAACACTACACAACTGTATCTGTAATCTTTGAAACAGATTATGTCTGATTAAATATTGCTTGAAGTATACAACAGTGTTAACAATATTTGTATAGGCACCTTACTTAACAGAATGAAGTTGAATTTACACATAGAATACTTAAACACTGCAGAAATAAACACTTTTATATAGGCAGAAGATAAAAGATGTAATGTCATGTTATTTATGTCATACATAACTAAAACAATTGTATGGATTAGAAAATTAATTCATGCATGTTACACAGAACCAGTTTTAACGTATCTCTGAACACTAAAGTCATGAAAAACTGTCATCAACTGCCTATTGTACTTTGCAGTGTAGGACAGTGGGGTCTTGAGCGTGATGAATTAAGGCCACCTGGCTTGTGCAGTCGCCGTGAACTGTGCGGTTAGGGTTTTCTTTTTACCCAATCAAAACAATCAGTGAACAAGAAAAAAAAGAATCCCTCCAAACCTCAAAGATGTGGTTTTACAGGAAAATGCTGTAAATTCTTTGGTCAGCCAAAATTAATAATCTAAATGTTTTGAAAGGGATTAAGACACAATGACAACTTATCACAATCATTACAAATAGAACAGTTGTCATTGTTTGGCTAATCATGAGAAGAGAAAAACTGGAACATGTGACAACCAGAAAGAATGATAGGGAATGACAGCAAGAGAATGTTCTTGATGTCTTTGGTCATCACGCACCCAAACTGATACATGCTGTTGCAGATCGCAGTATGTGGAGTATCATGGTTACTCAAGTCATTTGGCAAGCCACTTGATGATGATACATGGATTTACTGTAAAAAGATATAAGGTTAAGAACTCCATGTACAAGTGGTCACCATAAATTGGGATCATGGTGCTAGGGTTATAGTATCTTGATTAAGTCATACTTTGTTGGTGAAGTGGTCACTTATGACACCGATCCTTACTTCTCAAAGAATGTTCTGGTACACATTTAATGAGGCTGAGTCACCTCGGAGCCAGGTGATACTATATTACTGCAACTCTAATGCAGTAACCCTATTTATATTAATGTGATCTGGCAACTTGACCAGGAAGCTGAAAACAAGCAGCCCGATCTACGAACGAATCAAAACAAGTCACACAATAAAGGACCCAACTATAACCAAGCCGATTGTAGGCAGTTGAACGGGACCATTCGTAACTGAGAACGGAACGGAACGGCAACTTTTGTAACAACATATCTAAAGTATTGTGAATGTTTCTTGTGCCCTTTATTCCCTAGTTCACTCCAAGCCATCCTATCTCAAGCAGTTCTGTCCATGTCCTCCCCATCTCAGTCTCTTGTTCTCTTCTCTGTGCGTTTTTGGTTTCCTTCTATTTCATTTGTCCCGTGGGTTCCAAAGGACTTTCTAGTTATAATATCCTTACGTTTTCTCAAAGTGTGTCCTATCCACCACCAGCACTGTTGCCTCACCTCTTGATTCTTTGTTTGTTTGAGTTCCATAATAGTGATTCTGTCATACCATGTTAGTCCTACGCTGTGTAGGTACCAATTTATGAATGTCTGCAGTTTATTACAAATCGTTTTAGTCATTTTTTATGTGTATTAGGAATTGATTTAGTAATTTTCTGTGTCTGATCCACACAATTGCATTGAGTTAGTTAAATATTCTAAGTTTGATGCAACTTTTATTTCTTTTGACTTCCCCAAATTGCCTAGTGTATTTAAACTCTTGACGAAAATGGAGATGTTCTTGAATACAACCACTCTTCACAATTGCATTTAACTCTGTACAAAACCATTTACAGATTAAACTCAGTTTCTGATTCAACTGAGGGTGTGAACACAGACTAAACTCATACCATTTCAGACTCCACAGTATGAGGGAACCACTTTTGCCAACTAACTAGTCTCAAAAATGTGGCAAACCACTTGTCTTAAAAATGTGGTAAACCACTGTTGCCAATTTACTTGTCTCAAAAATGTGGGTGACCCTCTTTTGTCAGTATTATTATCTCAACAATGTGAATGAACCATTGTTGACAACCTGCTTGCCTAAAAAATATGTGTTTAAGACGCATCTTTGGACCCATTAGGGATACACAAAGTGGAGAGTGGAAAAGAAGAAGTAACAAAGACATTTATGATCTGTTTAAGTCCCCGCTAATCACTGGTATCATGAAGGCTAATAGACTACAATGGCTGGGGCATATAGAAAGAATGGAAGATAATAGGGAAACAAAACTCGCTTACACTCAGGAAATAAATGACCGTAGACCCCGAGGTAGACCAAGAAGGCGGTGGAGAGATAATACATGTACAGACCTGCAAGCACTTGGAATCAACGACTGGCAAGAGAAGGTCCACCAGAGAGACGAATGGAGACGGATTGTATTTGCAGCAAAGAACCTCAATGGCTCGGAACGCTGAAGAAGAAGACTGTTGTCAACTCACTTGTCTAAAAAAAAATATGTGTGAACCACTGTTGTCAACTCACTTGTCTAAAAAAAATGTGTGAACCACTGTTGTCAACTCACTTGTCTAAAAAAAAATATGTATGAACCACTGTTGTCAACTCACTTGTCTAAAATCAATGTGAGAACCACTGTTGTCAACTCACTTGTCTAAAAAAAATATGTGTGAACCACTGTTGTCAACTCACTTGTCTAAAAAAAAATGTGTGTGAACCACTGTTGTCAACTCACTTGTCTAAAAAAAATATGTGTGAACCACTGTTGTCAACTCACTTGTCTAAAAAAAATGTGTGAACCACTGTTGTCAACTCACTTGTCTAAAAAAAATATGTGTGAACCACTGTTGTCAACTCACTTGTCTAAAAAAAATGTGTGAACTACTGTTGTCAACTCACTTGTCTAAAAAAAAATCTGTGAACCAGTTGTCAACTCACTTGTCTAAAAAAAATGTGTGAACCACTGTTGTCAACTCACTTGTCTAAAAAAAATCTGTGAACCAGTTGTCAACTCACTTGTCTAAAAAAAATATGTGTGAACCACTGTTGTCAACTCACTTGTCTAAAAAAAATGTGTGAACCACTGTTGTCAACTCACTTGTCTAAAAAAAATGTGTGAACCACTGTTGTCAACTCACTTGTCTAAAAAAAAATATGTATGAACCACTGTTGTCAACTCACTTGTCTAAAAAAAATGTGTGAACCACTGTTGTCAACTCACTTGTCTAAAAAAAATGTGTGAACCACTGTTGTCAACTCACTTGTCTAAAAAAAAATATGTATGAACCACTGTTGTCAACTCACGTGTCTAAAAAAAATGTGTGAACCACTGTTGTCAACTCACTTGTCTAAAAAAAATATGTGTGAACCACTGTTGTCAACTCACTTGTCTAAAAAAAATGTGTGTGAACCACTGTTGTCAACTCACTTGTCTAAAAAAAATATGTGTGAACCACTGTTGTCAACTCACTTGTCTAAAAAAAATGTGTGAACCACTGTTGTCAACTCACTTGTCTAAAAAAAATATGTGTGAACCACTGTTGTCAACTCACTTGTCTAAAAAAAATGTGTGAACCACTGTTGTCAACTCACTTGTCTAAAAAATATGTGTGAACCACTGTTGTCAACTCACTTGTCTAAAAAAAATGTGTGAACCACTGTTGTCAACTCACTTGTCTAAAAAATATCTGTGAACCACTGTTGTCAGCCTGCTTGTCTAAAAAATGGTGAACTAGTGTCGTCAACCTGGTTGTCCCAACAATATGAGTACCAGTGTGGTCAACCTATTTAATAACGTGGGTGCATACAGCTGTAAATCTCCCCAGCCTCCTGTTAACCACTGTGGGTAAACCATTGTTGTTGACCTATTGTCCTGATATATTCTCAGTGATGTTGGTGGAGCATTGTCTTTTAACTCCCATCATGCAGTCTTCCACTCCACTCATCTCAGACCCATTAGGGAAGCAAATAGTGACCCTGTAACCTACCATGCATGCAATAAGAGGTGAATGGAGGTTAACATGGCCGAATGGATGTGTGCTTGTTCTTAAACATCCGGTGTGCTGATGCTGAGGTAAGGGGGTTCAACCCCTACACCAGGCTGTTGACTAAAATGATGACTTCTCATCCTTGACTTGGGGATGTAAATTACAAGTATCTCTGAAGTTGGAGGACGCTCGCTTTGAACTCAAAGTCCACACACACTACTTTGTAGTAGTATTGGACTGAATTTTGTTCGTGGATTAGGCGTCCCTATTACCAAACCAGCTTGAGTTCAAAGTGAATGAGCGCCAAAAAAAAAAGGAGAATGAGGATTGGCATGAGACTGGCTACCTCATCTCATAGTAACCTTCAGCTGTAAAATCCAACCCAGTATGAACAAGCCTGTAAAGAACTTGGCATAATTTTGCTGAGACCCTATGTTCGATTGGGAGATGAAAGTAGGAAGAATTAGTCTTTCACTCTCTGAGCTGTGTGGATTGTCCATTTCTAGCATCTCTCAACTATCTGGATGGGCTAAGTGAGCTGCTTCTTTCTCAATATCTTCAGCTGCTTAATCTGGAATAAACAGTGATCATGACTATAGAAACATCTCTGTTGCCTGATATATTAATGAAGTTGATGTTTCTTGTATTATTGTTTTATCAGCTTATATTATTCTTTGTTCACCAGCTGTTTAAACTTACCACACACGTTAATTTTTGCTTCTCTTGCCTAGTATTTCCCCCAATAAGGCTTTCACTTCCTCTGCCAATAAACTTCATATATTTTATTTGCTTTTCATTATAGTTTTTTTAATAAGTGATCTATTAACACCTGCAGCTGTCAGTATCAAAGCATGTTTTCTTCTATGTCCATGGTAACCTCATCATTCTCCTAAAAACCACATCACTACCTCGTTTCTTCATTGCTTAAATACTCACTGACCTACATTCACATCCATACATAGAAACAGACCACACATTGCATTTCAGTAAAGTCTGGGTTTATTGTTTTAAACCTACTGCTCTCACTTCTCTCTTTCAACAGTGTGGACTCTCTCTCTCTTTTATCAGCAGTCTCTTGTACAGTCTTTCTTTCAGCACAAAATTGGTCCATTTCAACTGCCTCTCATAGCCTCTCTTTCAACAGTGCGGATGGTCAACATCAGCTGTCTCTCAACGGTGTGGGTGGTTTATATCTGACTTGTCAATATATATCTTACTTAATTATATGACTGTGTCAATAGTGCATTTTAAACAATGAAACATACCTAAATCAGCAATTCTCTCAACAGTGAATGTGACCTACATCAGGCTTCCCAGATCTGACATATTCTCTTACTTAACAGTGTGAATTAATTATTGACACATTTTTTCACACTTCGTTATAAGCTCAGCGGCAGCCAATCCCTTTTATTGATAACATTTTGAATTAATTATTTTTTTAAACCTACTTCTTTCACTAACAAGTTGCATGTCCTTTGCAGGATGTTGCAATCAACCCCAACCCCAGGTTGATTTTGTAAACAATTTTATATGCCAAAGTTTTCTAACGAGAAGTCAATGTTTAGTCCAACTGGATGATCCTGCTGTCAGTGTACCGGAAGTTTAATAGCAAGTGCTCTTATCCATTCAGCCACATTGATCTCCCACTTCTCTTACAATCTCAAAAGTGTGAAAGGTCAACATCAGACTTCTCTGGTACCATATATACCAATGGGAAGAACAATGTTTTCAATCTGCTTTTCTCAAGGAATCAACATTCTCAAATCAGTTCAGGCAGTTGCTGCACTGTCCATGCTATCTACTAGTATCTATTGTGTATTCTACAACTGACATCTAAGTTTACATTCACTCTCCGGAAATGTCACCAAGCTTTTGAGGCAAGAGGATGCATGTATCTTTCATGTTTAGCTATTCAATCAAAGAATCGCCATTGTCTTACATCTTTATATGTATTATTTTGCTTTTGTAATATAACTTTATATACATACAACATAACAAAGATTAACCAGAAAGCATGAGAAGAACTTGGAAGCTTTTGAGATGTAATGTTATCATAGGATACAGAGAATCAAGTTGCTCAAATGAACAAGTTCTCAAAAACAGGAGATAATAAATAACTAAGGAAATAATAGATAACTACTGAGCACTTTCCATAACAGTAGGCTGCCCTGGCTTAGTCACAATCAAAGACATGGAAGTCTACTATTGAAAATACTGGAGGACAAAGTCTAGGGGACAAGAAGCAACTACATCACACAGGCACACAAGTTCAGACTTATGCAGAGTGAAGGAGAACTGCTGAGAATAGGAACAGAAAATTTGCATGATTACACCATGTAACTACACAGAATTCTCTGATTCTGAACCCACAGAAGAGTATGACAGAACTCCAAAGCTCTCTGAAAAAGGAATCAAAATCTGAGAAAGAATCAAAGAAGCAAAATGAAAAGAAAATTAATTTATGTTTGTTGTATTATTTTTAAACAACAAAAAACACCCAATGACTTGTTTCTCCCCTTTCAAATTAAATGCCTCTGAACACGGAAAAAAGAAAATAATGAAATGTCTTTATTATTCTGAGGCTTAGACTCACATTTGTTTCTTTAATATCATACATTAAATTTGAATAATTTTACAGTTTACAAAAACATTCTGAAAAATGCTATGTTTTAAAGGAGTATTAATTTTGAAAAAAAAAAAAACTTAAAAAAAAAATTAAAAAAAACTGGCATGATATCCATGGCAATTTAACGAATTCTACACAACTGAAATATTAAGCAAACATTTAACAATATCAAATACTGGAAAGTCAAGACTAAAACAAACAAAAAACTGAATATCTAGCAAATGACACTTTATTACCATTGACATTTCCCCAGACACTGTTTAGAGGAAGATTTAACTGTATAAGTGCCATGGAATGATTCATTGTCTTAAGGGACATCCCATCTGTGTCATGGGCTAATATATCGCCAAAATATTGTCATTGCATTTTAATACATGTCTACTACCATATTAACAACTTTCAAGTCATAACTGTGACACTACTGCCCATTTTCATCCATTTTTGTTTGGTCCAAACCTACTTTTTTGTTTGGCACTGAATCTGTTAATGAAGGCAGACATCTTTGTGTAGCAGGTCCGATGCTAACACTGCTCTCATCATGGAGCACTCACATGATTCTCAACCCTCTGTCTCTCATCATGGAGCACTCACACGATTCTCACCCCTCTGTCTCTCATCATGGAGCACTCACATGATTCTCAACCCTTTGTCTCTCATCATGGAGCACTCAAATGATTCTCAACCTTTTGTCTCTCATCATGGAGCACTCACACGATTCTCAACCCTTTGTCTCTCATCACGGAGTACTCACATGATTCTCAACCCTTTGTCTCTCATCATGGAGCACTCAAACGATTCTCAACCCTTTGTCTCTCATCATGGAGCACTCAAACGATTCTCAACCCTTTGTCTCTCATCATGGAGCACTCAAACGATTCTCAACCCTTTGTCTCTCATCATGGAGCACTCACACGATTCTCAACCCTTTGTCTCTCATCATGGAGCACTCAAACAATTCTCAACCCTCTTCAGTTCCCCTGCCTCACACATTTTCATGTCCAAGACATCTTCAGTGTCCTGCCTCTCCTTCCAGAGACGCCTTCCATCACTGTTCTCTCCAAACCACTGTGATGTTTAATACGGAAAGGCAGACACTTGTGCTGAAATGTCAATTCTGAAATACTCTGCACAAATTATCTACTACTTTTACATGTCAGCATGGTCAAATGGATAAGAATGCGTGTTCTTAAACATCAGTTGTGCTGATGCCGAGTTAAGTGGTTCAACCCCTACACCGGACAGCTGGACTAAAATGTTGACCTGTCGTCCTTGACTTGGGGAAGTAAATTACAAGTACCTCTGAAGTCAGAGTGCGTTCGCCTAATGGCGAGATCCACCGAATAGGGGAAGCTAATCCACATGCAAAATTCAGTCCATACTACTATAAATAGTGTGTGTGGACCACGTTTTGAGCTCAAAGCTAGCGAGCGCAAAAAAAAATCTACTGCTTTCAGACTAATGCTGAAATGTTGGCACACTTCAGGAACAAACCTGTAGTTTGAAGCAAGATTTGACATGTCTTATGAGCTAAAAAAGTAATTTGTGTAGCCTTGGAACAGGAATCTTAGGAAAAAAAATTAAGTATCAACAAATCATTCAAAAACACAAGTTTCCTCATAAATAACATAGCAGTAAATGAAGGCACTTTTTACTATCCTGTTTGTGCATCTATCAAAATGTTTCAGTATTACAATTATACAGAAACTTTTACATTTTACAGATTCCGTAACTTACAGAGTGTTAACAGTTAGTTGCTCTCAGCTTTCATTACTACAAAAAAAGATTTCAGTACTACCTGTGTGTGTAATATTACTTTTATGCAATAATAACTTAGCTGAATACATGATGACCACACATAGTACTGCTTAAATGCCGATCAGGTGGTTATGTGTTTGAATACCCATTAAAGCGGATGTTTTTAAATTGGTCTGGACTCCCAGGTCGACCCAGCTAAAATGTGTACCAAGAAATGTCCTAAGAGATAAAGGCAGCTGGCATGATATTTACCACACCACCCATCGAGTGCCAATGGGCCTGAAAAGAAAATATGGGAGTAGATGCATATACCCAATATGACACTGGCCACGTGAGAGGGTCCTTTACTTACTTACATTATACAGAAGACAGCTTTCATACAGAATCTTGAGTTATCACAAAACAAAACCCCCCAAAAAACTGTCCGAAATCAATCCTGAGTTATCACAAAGTAACACACTCCTCTCCAAAAAAACTGTTTGAAACCCCCCAAAAATAACTTATGAAATGAAATATTAGATTTCTAGCAGCTATTTACCTACAATGTTACAACAACATTCCCTATTTCTCTGTCAGTCTAAATATACACATAATACTTCATTTATCCTGACCATTAACAACAACTAAAAGTTAAAGTAATAATAATAATCTGTGGTTGGTTGAGTTTATTGTGAGTTAAGCTATGTTGAGGGATTGTTTCACAGCAGTGAGAACATTTTTTATCTGTGGCAGTGCAAGGTCTTCCAAACTTTTGGCATAAGGCATGGGCACATCTGCTCCTGTCACTCGGAGAATGGGGGCGTCAAGGTAATTGAATGCTGGACCTGGAAAATTAAAAATAAACATGTGATTAATAAAAATAAACAAGAAAGTCAACCTGGATAGTCCTCAAACAACAAGCAGGTTCATAAGTGAAACCAACATTAGTCTAAGAATGTGAGAAGGAGCAGCAGCAGAAGAAACAGGAGGAGGAGGGCACGTTTTAGATGGAGTCATGGTTAGGGTGCAGGTATCTTCTTTTTTGTCAGAAATGTATGTTTTGGACTAAATTGCACTGTTCCTGTTTGCAGCAGAGCTGCAGTATTTTCAAGTTTTGGCCTAAACATCTGATTTGTTTTGTAGGAGTTCCGCACCTCCCAATGTTGTGTTATCTTTACCTCTCCATCTACAGGAGATGCCCCAGCAGGCCCATCCAGAACAGCCATGGACAGGCCGGTCGGCTCTCAAGGAAAGGCAGGGGCAGACCAAGGGCTTTCCTGCCATCCAAGGAGGCTTCCGTAACTGCAGAGCCAACACATAGTGCTCTGTTACTGGGCTCACCCATGGAATCGTCAAATCCAGTACATGACTGCTTAGCCTCACTTCAGTATATTGAGCCTTCCGTTCACCATTGGCTGCTCCTCGGGAGACCAGAAAAAAATTGTAGATTTTGGCTTTTGATGGCATCCACACAATGAGCTTTCAATTCAGACTTCCAACATAATGAATTTACTAGGTGTAGGTATCTTATTTTAAATGCATGCTATGGTAGTTTTAAATAACATTGATATTAAAAATCCAGAAACTGCAAATACACATACTTTCCATAATCCTTGCCACAATCTCTGAGCCAATACCAGACTGAGGCCATCCTCCCTCCACAGTCACCAAATGATTGGTCTTCATCACAGACTTTATAATTGTTTCATCATCAAGAGGTCTCAATGTTCGCAAGTTGATCACCTGAAGAAAACATAACAGAACAACTCAGAACACAAGCATAATCTTCAAGGCCAAAATTTAAATACATATATCTTTGTATGGTATTTGTGAAACAAACCCAGAAAATTATTTTAATATTGAGGGTAAGAACAAGGCCGTGTGTTAACGGGGTCTACTCTTTCCTTGTGGGTTATGGTCCATTAACTTGAACTATGTTATTAATGCTAAAGGTCATTGCTTGAGACGATCTAACAGCTGTCTGTAATAGAAATGCTGCCATTATCTCGTGGACAAGCGTTGTGGGAATTTATTAATGATAGTTCCTCTTTACTGAGATTGCTAAAGATGTTACGAATAAGGCATTGACATTTGGATACAACAGAAACACAGCAAAAGACAGACTTTGCATCGATGGATTACCAAAACAGCAGAGGCAACAACCAGCCTCCAGTATACACACCTCTGTCCAGGAATATCTACCTAGCTTGACACTGAACGATTTATCAAGGAAAGCGAAAGAAGAAAAGAGGTTACACATAAGAGATGCAGTGAAACTATCCGATATTGTTTAAAGATTTGTTTAAAATGTGTACCAAGACAAGGTCACTCACCTCACAATCAATGCCTATCCCTGCTAACTCATGAGCTGCTTCTATACACAGCCCCACAGGCTTGGAATGAGCCACTAGCGTAATGTGCTTCCCTGCAACATTCAAAGAACCAATGATACATCTGAGATAATAAGCCATTAAAAAAAAAAAAAGGAATAACATGTAACAATAGAATGGCTTGATTTGTCAAGGATTACCTTTACTGCGCAAGGATCTTTCATGAGAGCTCTAGCCTCCTTCCATAGATCACTCACAGAGGTTCTCTACACAGTGTACAAACTTTGCAGAATTGACGAAGATCCCAATGTGTGTATACCAGAATCATCATCATCATGTGTCATGCCAATAAACGTGGGCAGTCATGTTTCGCCATCCCATTTGATCACCAGAGTCGTGGATCAGCTCCGTGTTCTTGTATCGACCATACCACATGGCCAAGCCATCCAGACATTTACTTCTCTGCCTTCCCCATGTTCTTTTCCCTTCAATCTTGCAAGCTGTCACCAAGTTCTCTAATTTATTTGTGACTGTCTATGTCTAATTTCTCTAATCAGTTTACAATTCTCATTTGCCAAAATCACACATGCTTTAAATATTTACTTGTGTGGGTAGATTATCACATTTTAAAATTAGTCTGGGCAGCTGGCCTTTGTAGCCTACTCTTTTTTATTTCTAGCTGTTAAGGAATTTTTACCATACAACCACAGAAAAACCACTGCAGGAAATCCTCCAGAAACGTCAAGCATTCTTTGTCCACATAGTCAAAGAACATTTCGAGCCAAAATAGGCCTTATCAGCCATCTTAGAACTCACAGCTCTACACTTTCAACCCCACTGGATGAAATGAATGGTCATCATCATTCTTGATGGACAAACAACAACAAAAAACCATACAACACAGGTCCTCTAATTTTATTTGCTGTTATCCTTGAGGGCAAGGTGTCTGATCCACTAGCACAGGATCAGGATTCATGTACAACATCTCAGGTTCCTAACTCTGTATTTTTTGTTTGCTTTGAACTCAAATGTAATCCACACACACAACTTCCAGTAGTGCTGGAATGAATTTTGTGTGTGGATTAGCTTTCCCTATTAACAGTGTCCCTCACCATTAGGCGAATCCACTCTGACTTCTTCAGGGGTACTTGTAATTGCCATCCCCAAATAAAGGACTATAGGTCAACATTTTAGTTGAACCCTTTACCTCGGCGTCAGCACACCAAATTTTAAGAACACATATTCTTATCCATTCGGCCATGCTGACCTACTAATTCTGTTTAATACTCACACTGTGATTCATACCTGGTCGTCTCAAGTTAGAGGCAAATGCTGTACTTTTCAGCTATTTTATCCCTTGTTAACAATAGTCTATTTGAGAATATATGCACCTTGCCATTAAACAATTATTCTGGCATGTGTTTGCCCCATGTAACAACAGAAAAGAAGTCTATGCAAGAACACATGTGGTTTACTATAAAAGGACAAGAGTTGGAACTGTTACGGCAATTGTTTGCCCATTCTAACAGAAAACCAGTCTATATGAGAACATATTCAACTTACCATTAAAGGACAAGAAAAACAATCATTACGGCATTTGTTTCACTGTTGGCACTGATATGAGGGTATATTACAGGTTTGAGGATTAAAGGACGATGGGCAAGTCAGACATTCTGAAGACTATGAATGACTGCTGGTTGAATATACAATAACAGATGAAACAACCTATATAAGGATGTGAGTTTGGATTATGTGTGGTTCCAGCCAGGAGGGTTCTATGCCACAACCAGTGTGTTACTGGAACAATCAGCATCTACACCTGATGACTTTTGTTGAGGAGACATAGTATTTATGGGTTTGCCCTGAGTGCCGTGATATTATGATTAGAAACCAAGAAATGCTCAAGCTCATCAGGGATTAGAACCCAGGGCTGCTGAACGGTATCCCAACTACTCAACCGCCCCAGCTGTTACAGAATAATGTGATAATTCAACATTGCAAACACAGTGAAAACAGAAAAATAAATAAAACACTGATCTTACCCTGTCTTTCTATTTTACTTTTTCCAATTGGAACTAGAAAATCTTTAGACAGAACTTCATCCGAAACATCAAAGTTGACACCGTACATCAGCTCGTTTTCCAAGAACACAACTGTTGGTAAAACATAATTGTCAAACAGACTAATACATAATAAGATGCGATATTTTTAGAATTGTTGCACAAAACACAACACTCCGTAGCTACAGCAATGATCTTCAGGAGTCTCTGAGAAAATTGCATCTGTGAACCAAATGACAGAGTCCTGACTCAAACCCATAACCTTTGGAGAGCTGGGCAGGCAGCTTAATCACTTCGCCACAGAGACCTCCGGTTTGACAGTTAACTCCTCAACAGTAGCAGAATTAGATTTGTCCAGACAAGTGTAGATTGGGCTCAAACCAGTCTTAATAAAAAGGTATCAGATAATTTACACAACGTTCTTGTGCTGCAAGGAGAATGCTGAAATGTTAAATAGAACTTGCTCTGCTCCATGGCAGTGAATGCTGGAATACTGGATGTGAATGAAAAATGCAGGAAGAGCTTGGTTGCAACAGAGATGTGGTTTCTGAGATGAATGTGTGAATACCTTTGACTGCCAGAGTAACTAACAATGAGTTGGAAGAGGCTAATGAAAGTAGAAAATTATATACAACTATAACAAAGAGACAAAGTAAGTTTTTGGTTTTCTTTGGAAAACATTAAGACAACTTAAAAGATCAGCAGAAGAAACCAGGGCAGACAAAGACAAATTATGCTAGCCTAAGACAGTGGCATGGAGAAATATCATCAACAGAATTGATTCAAAACACCTAGGACCGAGATCTGTGAAGAGGCATGAATGCATACGTCATTTGATAATGCCTAGCACAGAAAGTTGTGAGCAAAACAGCTGACCACTCTATTATCACCAAGAAAATGTGAAGGGCTATCACTTCTCACCCCTTTCAGAACTATATCCCATGGAATTACATTCATATTTTGCCTTTCTCCTTTATTAAAGCAAATGGAAACCTTTCAGGACTGGAAGCTCAGTAAAAAGTTGAATGCAGTCAGCAATTCATAACTTGACTGCCTGAGTCAGCGTTAACAAAGCAGAGTTGAAACAGTACCTGCTCTGTCTCTAAGTATATAAGAACGGAGCACTTATGGGTTACACCCATGTGCCGTGATGTTGATCCATCGACTAAACTAAACTGAACTATATAAGGGTAGTGTTCTTATTTGCAATATTTACTGGACAAATTTGAAAGAACGTAGATAGGCAGCTGAAAATAACCTCATTATACCACTATGCTTCTGTGCCATTTTGGATTTACTGGTTATGGTGGGCAAAATTCATGGTTTCTCACCCCCACCCCCTTTTTTCAATTTCCCCAAAATTTTCCTAATTGTGAAATTATAAATTGTCATCTTCCCAGTTCGCTGTGACCTCTGTAAGGTTCTATATAACATACAAGTCCTTTCCTTCTGCCATTCAATGATAGTGACTTCTTCCATAAGACCCTTGTAATTTTCTGACTTATTGTGCTTTTAATCTGTGTCACGCATGTTCTATCTGATGTCCATCAGACTAAAGATAAAATATTAACAATAACCAAGGAAGGGAACTGATAATCAACAACTACTTTACCTGGATCAGGATCCCTTATGGCAGACTTGAGCAAGCCTTTACAGTCTTCTGCAGAGTATGGAGAAATAACTTTCAATCCTGGGACCTGGCTAAACCATGCACCAAAACACTGTGAGTGTTGGGCTGCCACACCCGCCGCTGCACCATTTGGTCCACGAAACACAATAGGCACTGGAACCTGGTTAGTAAATGTAACAAAAGAGTTAAAAATAAAATAATTAGAGGCTGTTAGGGGCAAGTAGCACATTCATATGCTGCCGCAGATACCTAGCATTGTTTCTCCAATCCCTATTCATATAATCGCAAATTATTCAAACACTATCTAAATACGGATTATCTTCCCCCTTAATAATAGAGATAATAATAATAACAACAAAACCCTAGTATAACAGCCAGTCCCATTTTGGTAGGCCAGTATATTCCACATGGCTAATAACAAGTGTCAGACCATTATCTAATATCACTGTGTCGTGTAGTTTTGATGTTCGCATTTTGCCCATGCCTTTATAATGCATATCTTTTATATTGTTGCTGTTCTTTGTTAGCCTTGAATGATGTGTGAATGAAATAATGTATGAAAGAGAGTGATAGAAGGGCAGAATGTTAGACGGGCCTGCGTACCCAATTCTTAACCCTTTGAAAATAAAGTTTGTTCGTTCGTTCGTTCTCCTTCCTGTGAGGCTCAGCGCCTGAACTTGTGTATATAGTTATGCTAACTATAGGAAAAATCCTTAACCAAGTGGATAATTTTAGATACCTAGGGGCATTTATAACATCAGATGGAAGATGTACAACAGAGATTAGGAGCAGAATAGGGCAGGCAAAAGCCGCATTTCAGAAAATGAAGAGTATCTTGTGCAATAAGTCACTATCACTGAATGTAAGAGAGTGCTGAAATGCTATGTAGAACCAGTTTTGCTGTATGGCAGTGAATCTTGGAATGTAAATGAACAAAGTAAGAAGAAATTAGAAGCAACAGAGATGTGGTTCCTGAGACGAATGTTGCGAATTCCTTGGACTGCCAGAGTAACGAACGATGACTGCCTGAAACAGGCTAATGAAACTAGAACATTATATACAACAATAAGACAGAGACAAACATCTTTCTTCGGTCACGTGATGAGAAGAGAGGCATTGGAGAACATCGTAATAACTGGAAAGATCGAGGGGAAGAGAGGCAGAGGCAGACCAAGAGAAATGATGCTGGATGGATTGAGACGGTGGCATGGAGGAATATCAGCAGCAGCAGAGTTGATCCAGAAAACCAAAGATCTGTGGAGAGCCATGAACGCCTATGCCAGCTGGCACGGCACTTGATGATGATGATGATGATGAACTATAGGTAGTTCTTGGGAGACAAAATAGTGCAGTGACTAGATGATCGCCTGCCGGCCCAGTTGTCATGCGGTCGATTCCACATCAGAGCAGACTTTTTAAATTGATCTGGTCTCCCAGGTTGACCGATCATAAAATGGATATCAGGAAATATCTTGGGAAGTAAAGACAGCTGGCAAGATACTGACATCACCCACCGAGTGCCGGCTGGTCTATACAAATATGGGTCTAGCACCACATGCCCAATGCACCCAAGGCATGTTAAAGGGTCCCAATACAATTTATAGATAGTTCTGGACTTACAAGAAGGATAAGAGACTAAGACCTGGCTCATAAGCTGAAATGCCTGCAAATTAAAAATTTTACAATAGATGAGAGGTCCATGTGACCAAGAGGTTTAACATGCAACTTTATCTGCTAGTGGGTTCACTACACACAGGTCAGTTGGACTTGAATGTTGCTCTCTCGGTCAGATAGCATCGGCCAACTACTGAACATAAAATTAACGTAATATTTCCTCAGAAGTTAGTGAACGCATTTTCACAATTCCATGACATACCGGGGGTCATGGGTTTCTTCTTCTGCGTTTGTTCGGAATGTTGTTTCAGACATAATTGTGTTGTGCCTGTTTACAGCAATGCTGTGATATTTACACCTTTCAGCCGACACATCCAACTTCTTCAGGCATTTTTGACTGGGTTAACCTTCCTGGGGTTGAAGGTTTGAAATCAGCTGCAGACTATGTGGGCGCTGATCACTTTGCATTATTTTGGATGGTATGAGAGTCGGTCGTTCAGAAAGAACTGGCAAACTACTGCATTTGTGCCTTAGCTAAATCCATTGTTTATTTGTATCTAGCTGGAGCAATTTATGACCGCTGTCCAGGGACTGAGTAAATTGGACAAATCTTTATTACTGCTCCATACTTTAAGCTTTATGGTAGCTATTCTTTGTCATATCACGATGACAACGGCGACAGCAGCAACAGTAACGTTGATACAAGAGCAAAAGGAGGAGTAGGGGAAGAAGAAAGTGTCTCAGTGCTTTTTTTCAACAATATCAATGTCTAGAAATATTCCAGCATGTGAAACCGTGGTTCCAAACTTACTGTTCCTGATGACATGTAGAAGGTCTTTGCTGCAGAGTTGATGACTTGGTCAATAGCTTGCATAGAGAAGTTGAAGGTCATGAATTCACAAACTGGTTTA
Source organism: Cepaea hortensis (assembly GCA_963921405.1). Classification (NCBI taxonomy): domain Eukaryota; kingdom Metazoa; phylum Mollusca; class Gastropoda; order Stylommatophora; family Helicidae; genus Cepaea; species Cepaea hortensis. The sequence goes on from OY992887.1 coordinate 53,767,893, forward strand.
AGTCCGGCCTGTATAAGACAAAACAATGCTCGATATAAATTAAACCTTTCACAATATTCAATGTATTATCAAAATGAATGGATTATAAAACTGAGATTAATCAATTATAAATAGACAATGTATGATAATTATTAAATCAATCTATATTATAAATATAAAATATATGATTACGAAATTGCTCAATTATATTTCTCATTTACCAATGTCACAGCAGCATTGACAAATCTATACAACAGAAATTTTTAAAAACAATATATAACACATAGACATCAATGCAGTGCATCAGAGAGAAAAAAAAAAGAAGTAAACTAAAAAAACAAAATGAAAGAACTAAAACTATACTTGATACTATAAAGCAGACTATGAGTATACAATTTATGTCAGTATTATATTTATACTTTTGCAACTTTTGTCCTTTTCTAAAAATGTTGGTTGTGTGATTATAAATCCACTGGAAGGCTGAGTTTTAGCTCTTAAGACCAATTAATTGACATTCAGTTTGCCTGAGTCTCAAAGACCATTTGTATCTACAGGAGTGAGACTGGTGTAGCATTTCTCTCCCAACTCAGTACAAAGTACCATCTGAGACTGTTACAGCTATAGGAGTGAGACTGGTGTAGCATTTCTCTCCCAACTCAGTACAAAGTACCATCTGGGACTGTTACAGCTATAGGAGTGAGATTGGTGTAGATTTCTCTCCCAACTCAGTACAAAGTACCATCTGGGACTGTTACAGCTATAGGAGTGAGATTGGTGTAGATTTCTCTCCCAACTCAGTACAAAGTACCATCTGGGACTGTTACAGCTATAGGAGTAAGACACTTGTAGACATTTTCATCCCAACTCAGTGCCAAAGTACCATCTAGGACTGTTACAGCGCTCTCCTTCCCAAAGCTCAGAAACCAGCAAAATTTGCAAGAGTACTGAAATTTCACATCTGAGGAGAGGCATGTTAATAAGTACCCAGATCCTGATTCAGAACATCACAAACAGACTGACTATGTTAACGTTTCTTCCAATATTTTAGACTCCAACCCACTGTATAGAAAGAGACATTTTCAATGTCTCACTTGCCTGCTTTTGACCTGTCCCCAAATATGATTTTTTATGGGTTTTTATTTCTGGCCAAAATTTTTGATGTCTACTATTTTTTGTTTAAAATTCAACCAGTTATATTATAATCCTCATGATCTATAGTATTTCTAAATTTTTTTGCTTTGAATTTTTATTGCAATTCGTCAAATTAAAAATACAGATGGTTAGAAACAAGCACACGTTTATCTGGTCCTTGGAATTATTTTCTTTCTCAACCAAGTTTTGTTGAATTGTTTCAAAAATCGGACAATCTTTATGATGTTTGGTTCAAAAATATCATTTGTTAATGGAAGTTTTGAAGCATTCAGGACTGCATAATGAAAAAAAGATAAAATAATTCTAATAGCCCCTTGAATGCTTTTTTTATTTTTATTTTGTAAAGACAAACATGAAGGATAAACGAAAACAAATTTAAGTTTAATCACAGAAGCCAAAAAACAATGACTTGCACGATTTATAGCCTGGCATATACTGCTGCAGCTTGTCTGATACATACTTCAGAATTATATAAATTATATGAAGTTAATACATGAATAATACTTTGGCTGAAATGCTTAAAACAGTTACAGGTACTGTTCAATTGTGGAGCTTTTGTTATCCCCCATTTTTAGAAATTAAGTACTTACCATAGCAGCACCTACTGCAATACCAGCAAAGCCCATCTGTAAAATTATTACAAAAAGTTTGTTAGAAACAAGCAAAATCCATCTATAACATGAAATAAACATTCAGCATATCATTGTTGTTTTGTTTGTTTGCTTGCTTGGAACATGTGCTACTGCTTCTAAGGCACTGGAATGATTTGTGTGTGTGGATTAGCTTTCCCTATTACCAGTGTCCCTTCACATCAGGCAAACCCACTGCCACTTCAAAGGTACAGCATATCATTAAATTATATGTCATTCCATCAGAAAGTAATACCACCAACAGATCCATTTGTAACAGCTGCTTGCATGCTGGTTGTCCTTCAAGGGAAGGGAGGAGCAGAACATGGGCATTCTTCACCTTCCAAGGAGGCTTCCATAAATGCAGAGCTCACACGTGATGCTCTAGTACTGGGCTCACACAAGGAATTGTCACATATCTCAAGGAATTGTCACATTTCTCAAGGAATTGTCACATATAGCACACGGTTGCTTAGCCTCACTTCCATATACTGAGCCACTCATTAATCACAGGATGCATTTTTAAAGACAAGAAGGATGCAGGCTATAGATTTGGAACTTTAATTACATCCACACAATAAGTAATTCAATCCCTCAGCACAGTGCCAACAGCTCTTACAGCATACTTTCTTGTTTGTATCCAGGATCAGGGTTTTGGTTAGTGGCTTCTGCATTAGCTTTCACTAAGAGCAGTGTCTTTCAAACCACAATGGGGTGGTCGGGTTTGACTGTCCACCTAATGAATTTACAAGCCAGACAATTTTCTTTTGGTGGTATTAAGATGCTTTTTGCCACCTAAATGCCTTGCGCTGGTCTTCCTGGTCTAGGGGTTATATGAATTTTTCCGTAATCTCATATACTCTCGTGAGTAACGTGACGTGCGCAAGAATCGGTAGCGGTTCTCTCCATGCCGGTAACTTACGGGGTATGTGAGCCGGTCGCTCAGAAATCAATGGCAAACTATTGAGCGTAATCTTGCCAAGAAATCAACAATCAGCTGAAAGATGCTGATGTTGACAGCGATGTCCTGTAAAGGATATGCGGAAAAAAAAAAATGCCTTGCAGCAAACGTAGCAGATTAGGGACAGTCAGGATCCTTTCTGCATTTTGAGAAACCTGTATATGAAGCAAGTTTTTCTTCCATAGCACTGACATTCCATTTAGTAAACAACATGTGATGGCCATATGAACCAAAATGTGATTCATTAGAATTCTTGTTCGATGGACATTTAAACTTAATTGTCATTTAGTAGGAGTCACATTTTATGAAACATTATAACCAATTTGTCTATTAGTAAAGCACACCTTTGATAGACATCATTTACCCATGGATCCCCGGGAAGGTTAATCCGGTCAACCACAGAAGTCGGATGTGTCGGCCTAGCAGCGCAAGAACTGCTGTAAACAGGCACAACGAAATCACGTCCGAAAAAACTCTCCAGATGAACGCAGAAGATTTACCCATGGATAGAAGTTAGGCTGATGAGTGCCAGAAGCTTTTCCACATTGTGGTTTCTGGTCACTGCATCACTAGGGGTCACCAACACTGAGATCCCCTGCCAGTTCAGTTCAGACCTATGATGGGTATTTATAAATGGTCTATGATGATGGCAAATGGTAGAAGTCTTGCATTGGGGTTTTGTAACACCAGCACACAGCCTGCGGACACCCAAGGTGAGGTACAGTGTACATTTATACCCAACATCAGGACCTTAACTTTCCTCCATGTCTATGACCAAAATCACCACATCACACACATTTCTTATATTTCCTCAGTTTTCTTTCAATCAGAGTGTGTCATAACTAGTTTTGCACCTCTAATTTCAGCATGTATTTGTGTAAGGTTTCTCTAGTCAGATTCCACCCAAGGCAACGGTCACCCTCTATCCATGGGTAGGTTTTTTTTCCTACAGATTTAGCTGGGGCTTTGCTGTACACTTTTCAATTTTAATCTACTGTGGGATTTTTTATGCACACGACTTGCACACAAGACCTCCTGTTTCTTGCCCTTATCCAAAAAGCTTGGTAACTGATCTCATTACCCAAAAGATCAGGGGACGTGTGATTTTAGAAACCAATGGTTCTTGTAAAATGCCCAGGCCTATGCTGGGATTCAAACCCGTAACTACTGAGCCGGAGGTAGACACCACCACTTGTCAGTCACACCTTCCAATAAGCATAAAATATACATCAACTCTAATATCTTTCTACTTCCTGCCAATGTACATACCTCTGTTATTGGCGTATCTATTACTCTCTTGTCTCCCCACTTTTTCCACAGTCCTCTGGTTACCTAAAGTAAAATATAACCAAAAGAGACTGACATAAATATTTCATGACTGGAACAATACAACAGGTGAAATCAATTAAATAAGAAAGAGAAATTTTAGAAGAAAGAGAAATCCTTTTTATTAAGTTTTTGGATTCTTGAAAACAACTGGTTCATATAATCAAAATACCAGAGCAAAAAAAGCTTTTATAGCACACAGAAGTTTGTGGAAGTCAAATGATATTAAACTTAGCACTAAATTTAGAATATTTGATTCTAACATTAAATTAGTACAACTGTGAGGATCAGAAACATAGAGAACTAAAGTGACTGCTAACAAACTACAAACATTTATTAATTGGTACCTGCATAGAACAGAAGGACTAAAATGGTATGAGAGAAATCATCAATGTAGAGCTCATAGAGAGAAATACACAAACACCAAGGAATTGAGAGGAAAGACAAGATGCTGGTGCTGACAGAATATGCATTGAGGAAATCTAAAAAAAAAAAAACATGGGGAAAAGAATTAGAGACAGAAATGAATAATAGAGGGACAGCATGGAAAGAGTTACAAGAGACAGCAAAGGATAGAACAGCTTGGGATGAGTTGGTCAAGGGTCTATGCTACAATGGAGGAATAAAGAGTGATTGATGAAGAATTGAGAGTGGCTGGCCGGCTAGAATGCAGGATTTTCCTTCGGAAGACCGGGTTTGAATCCTTGGTATGGTATGGATTTGTTTCTGTCAGGGTAAAAAGAAAACCCTAACCTGCAGTTTGTGGCGACTGCACTAGCCAGGCAGCCTTAATTCCTCAGGCTCATGACCCTCTGCCATACATTGCAAAGGTACTATATAGGCAGTAAATTACAGTTTTTTTCTTTGGACAGATAAAGAATTGATTAACTAGTAAACTGAATAGTGGGTTAAGAGACATCTTCAAAAGAACAAATACAAGAGAGGTGATTGTATCCAATATATGCATTTTTGCTTGAATACACTGTCCAGGTAGAAGTAATCATGCATGAAGATTGGTATGACCCACAACAAATCTGGTAATAAAATTGCTACAGAAATGGTCGAAATAGCAATTAATACTTAATGAACACAAGGTAAGAAAGTGAGGATGGTCAAGATAAAATTGAACAGAAAAAAAAAAATTATCAAGAATCGCAGACTAGAACCAATACTGGATGAGAAAAGTAAGGAGATAATGTGAAGAAAAAAAACACACAAATGAATATCAAAAAGAAAAATAAGAAACCAAGGAAATGATGGGTTGAAGAAAATCGGGAGAAGTTGACAGTCCTAGGTTTCATGGGAGAGTGAAAACGCAACAAAGATACTGAAACAGTACTGAAGAAATTAGGTGACATATAAGGTCATACATATCTAGAACAGTGGTTCTCAACCGGTGGGGAATTCCCCACCAGGGAGAATTTTAGGGTTTCCAGGGAGGGAATTAAGATAATTTCAAGATCGCGCTAATACAAGAACCGATTACTTGATATTGTTTTTCCCTCCTTTCCCTCCATACTGTACAGTTCTGTACTTCTCACCCTTCTGAAATTTGTTTTATAACATAAGTAGACCCACAAATCACATTTTATGTAGACATCTAGACTTGTTCTAGTACGTGTTATTAAATTTAACTTCCATTGTTACATATACTGTGTAGGGACGGGAGGAATTTATAGGGAGGAAATACGATAGGGGGGGAATGACATTCTGAACCTATGGTGAAGGGGTGTACGACCAAAATAAAATTGAGAACCACTGATCTAGAAGAACTCTTTAATAAATAAAAGCATGTCAAGCAATTCAAATAGACAGTCACATAAGAAATATACATTTATGACCCCGGGAAGGTTAACCCGGTCAACAAATGCCTGCAGAAGTCGGATGTGTCGGCCTAACGGCGCAAGAACGCACTCTGCTGTAAACAGGCACAACACAATCACGTCCAGAAAAAAAAGAAAAAAAATCCGGATGAACGCAGAAGAAGAAGAAGATACATTTATGAAAATTATGTAAAAAAAATATGGCTAAAATTGAAGACTAAATAAAGATTTATAGTACAGGAGCATGTGGCCCTGATTACTTAATATTCAAACATTAAAAAATCACGCAATGATAAATCAAGTACCTTATATGCACCATCGTATTGAGCAACTTCTTCTCCGAGTATAAAGACCTTGTCATCTCGCTCCAATTCTTCATCCAAGGCAGAATTTAATGCATCACGTACTGTTAACTGTCAATTATAAATGTAAAACTATTAACAATATCATCTCCTTTTATATTACGTTGACATGCTTTTGACAAACATTAATGCAGAAAATTTACTTCCCTATGGGCACAGAGCTGGAGTTTGTTGATGATGAAATATCTAAAACCTGTGAATGTAGTGTGAAGAAGGCAAAATGGTGGGACGTCCACAGTTGTATTACAAACCGCTGATGAACAGGTAGTGACAGGCAAAACGATTGAGAGAAAAGATCTGGCTTACTTAGGCAAGTTACAAGTACCTTGAGAATTAGGCAGATCATGATCTGAGACAGGGACACAAAGCAGACTTTGTGGGATAAGAGTGGCAAGTGGTAAAAATGTCTTAAACCTGGCAATCGGGGTGCAAATGCTAGATAAGAGAAAGACACCTATGACTTGAGTGAGCATGCCCTTAGAGCACACAGAAACTAAAGACGACAAAACATTCCTGGAAGATGACTTCTTTTGGTGACTGAAATCCTCCTGTCGTGTTTGCCATATGGAGGAGTTTATACCACGTGGAGGAAAAATTTCCAACCTATTCCTAATACCAGCTGTGCTCCCAGGAAGTGAAGTTTCACAACCAGTGTTGCATATATTGCCATATGGAGGAGTTTATACCACGTGGAGGAAACATTTCCAACCTATTCCTAATACCAGCTGTGCTCCCGGGAAGTGAAGTTTCACAACCAGTGTTGCATATGCCACACTTGTTTCTGAACATGGAGAAGGGCAGGAGAGCTATGCCCCAAAATGCCCATGGAGATGGTACTTTGCTTTCTGACAATGTTTGACTTTTCTCATACTTTGCTGTTTCTGTGTGGCTTCTGCTTTAACAAGTCTATCAGCCTCCTCATGAGGTCACCCTGGCCGGTAACCCACTGTAATATTATACTGAGATACAGTCATAAGGATGCCAAAGGTCAAGAATTTCACACACACCAAATCACAGCACTAAAGTTGAATGACCATTTCATTTCCTTACTGACAGCCACAAAGGTATAGTTGAGATCACTTGCTAACATTGTATTATGTTGAACATTATATGAAGTTAAAAGATGTCACATAAAAAATGTATGACAAGTAACCACAATGCAATGATAGGAATGGAGAAGACAGCCTATGAAGATATGATCATTGGGCTGTGACTAAAAAGTCATAAATATTCATGAGTGAAGTAAAAAGAAATAGAATGCAATGTGACAGCATGTATAGAAAAAATAAAAAAATAAAATCATTGGCACCTTGCCATCTTGACAGACGATAGTTTGTGCTTTAAAAAGGCATAATAACTTTTACCTATGGCGGTAGCGAATGTGACTGATGAGGCCAATTCGCGCTGTAAATGTCCGTTCAAAAAAATAAATAAATAAAATAAGTAGAAACAAAAGAATGCAGAACTTATGATAAGATAGCTTACTTAAAGACAAGAAAAATTAATTTCACTTCTGAAATTATTAATAACAATTACATTTATAACTAAAGAAAGAAAGAAAGAAAGAAAGAAAGAAAGAAAGAAAGAAAGAAAGAAAGAAAGAAAGAAAGAAAGAAAGAAAAAGAAAGAAAGAAAGAAGTTACAAATATAAAAATGGGTGAGAAATCAAGTTAACGGTAACAATACAAATAACACTATGCAAACAAAACAAATTGTGAAAAGTAACAATATGAACTGGCTGGGAAAATACAGCTACCTCAGTTCAGATCTGTGACTTTCATTATGTCCGTCCTCTATTCTCCAAGTTCTGATCCTACAAATGCAAGGGCTTCATTTAGTAGTTTCATGACTTCACTATTCAAATCTGATATCATTTAGTGAATTGTGTTGCACTGTTTCGTCAAGTCTGTGCCTCAGTACATCCAACTTTGCCTAGCATATTTTAAGTTTTCCTGTCACTACCCATTGATTATGCTGTCTACCTACCAGGCAGCAGGTTTGTATATTGCTTTCCCTGGTTTCCCTACCTCTTGACCTCTCCAACAGGGGAGACCCTACTAGTAGCTATGCTACCATTGGCATAGCTCTTGTGGGTCAGATGAACATGCAAGCCCCTCCATCACAATAAGATGAAAACACAGCAGAGGGGCTGTTTATATCTTAAGCTTCTTCTTTTTCCATTTGCTTGAAGGCTATTTACACATCAGGCTATTCTTCTTTTGCTCCTTCCTTAGTCAATCGATCAGCTCTGTCGTTTCCAGGTATTCCACAGTGGGATGATATCCACTGTATGGTGACCTTATACTGACTGCTAAGTTCAGAAAGTAGTGTCCTTAGTACTGGCAATTTCCCAGACAGGAGTGCCTCGAGTACTGATTTTGCATCTGTCAATAGCACCACATGTTGTGTACCATTGCTGGTATTTAGTAATTTCTCTGTTGCTATCTTGATTGCCTCAATTTCAGCATCATAGTTATAGCAGTACCGTCCTGTCGGTACTCTGGCTGTGTCCCTAGTATTATTTGGGTATTCTATGTACACTCCCGCTCCTCCATTTCGAACAGCATTTTGTGCTGACCCATCTGTGTAGACTCAGATCCAGAGGTCCAGTGGGTATTCTTCATCAAGGAAGCTGAGTGGCCGTTCTGTGCTGTACACTGTTTGTTCTGTTCTTCCTTGTCAAATATTCCTCTCACTTTTGTCTGGATTTGTAGTGATAATCTATGTTCATTTTTCCATGGAGTTCGCTCTGGAATAGTCTTCAGGGGATACCAACTGCATTTTGATTCTTATTTGTAAAACAATGTTCTTTTTCCTCAAGTAACATGTCTGCAAAATAAACGGCAACTGTACTAACTAACTGTTGTGAAGGTTCCTTTTTCTGCTGCTGCCTTTATCCCTTGAGTTGAGTTGAGCTAAGAAACGACATCACTGCACTCAGGACATTCTCATACGCGCTTCGTCCCCTCGTTAAACAGCCGGCGAAGAGTCATATTACTAATCGTTCCCACCGCTATCTGATTGAAAGTTCTCCTTATCTTCGATCTCAATTTTGAGATTCTTCCAGAAACCCTGCTGATCCTCCACAATCTCATCCTTTCCACATACAGGTTCTCAATCTGTTGCCCCGCCTTCTCCACCTGGTCCCACAGGAGCACAACCACCTCTCCATTGTCCATAGGTAATCTACCACCAAGACGTGCATTCCCTGCCAGCCTATCAGCCTGTTCATTTCCCGCCAGCCTATCAGCCTGTTCATTCACCGCACTCCCATGGCAAAAAATCCATACAATACTCAAAATCTGTGACCTCTGAAGCGAGGATGGCCATTCAAAATTCCTTTCTCTGCTTTACTAAGGCCTTCATCACTTAACAGAGCCTAGGTCCTAAATCATGGCACCAGGCAACTTCCTTCTACTGAAATCTTTATAGTAATGTCATGAACCTATAACTAACTACAGCTTTAATTTAATTAGTCATTAACCCTTTACAGGGTGGAACGGCCATTTACGTCCGATACCGTAAACGGGCGTAACGTCCCAAACCGCCCGATACTATTATGCATTGTAAAAATGCTATCTCTCGGCTTTCCGATACTTCCAACGGCTACTTTCGCTTTCACTGATAGCTTGACAATGTGGCCGCCATTTGTAAGCACCTACTATGAATTTGAACGGACTTTTACGGACTTTTTTTGAAAGTTTTCGGGGTTTTTACGCTTAGTTTTTCAAAATGGATTTCGGCGATTCTTCAAGTGATAGCCGAGATTTCGCTGGATTCAATTTAAGTGACATTAAAGGGCACGAAGTTGACTATTAATCGCAGCTAGATATCAGTGAAAAGCATTACTTTGTATTAGCAGTCGTGAGTCGGACTTTAACCCTTTAACTGGCATAGCGCCTGATAGCGTTCGATGCGTTAAACGGGCGTAGCGCCCAATCGCGTCTTTGACGACTAGTCGTTTTAAAAATGCGATCTCTCGGTTTTCCGACACTTCCGATGACTACTTTCACTTTCGCCGATAGCTTGACAACGTGGCCGCCATTTGTAAACGCGCTACAATGACTTTGAACAGACTTTAACGGACTTTTTTTGATAGTTTTCGGGATTTTTACGCTGTTTTTCAAAATGGATTTCGGCGATTCTTCAAGTGATAGCCGAGATTTCGCTCTGTTCAATTTAAATGGCATTAAAGGGCACGAAGTTGATTATTAATCGGAGCTAGATATCAGTGCAAAGCGTTACTTTGCATTAGCAGTCATGAGTCGGACTTTAAAGAAAGTGATTATGATTCTGAAAATGTGTTTGTAAATTGCCGTATAGATGACGGAAAATCACAAACAACATGCCGTATTTCATAAATATTTGTGTTCATATATGGATTACCGGCAACAATCACGTTAGTAACATATTCTGCATGCTTTTCCCTTCATTGTGTTGTTTATTTAACTAAAATCGGTTGACTAACACCTTATTTGTGATGTTTTTACTAACGCGACCCGAAATTTTACAGAACCTGAAAAAATCTTGCCCGTTCAGGGCTACAAAACGGACAAGCATCTGCCCTGTAAAGGGTTAAACAAAGTGATTATGATTCTGAAAATGTGTTTGTAAATTGCCGTATAGATGACGGAAATTCACAAACAATATGCTGTATTTCGTAAATATTTGTGTTCATATACGGATTACCGACAACAATCACATGAGTAACATATTCTGCATGCTTTTCCCTTCATTGTGTTGTTTATTTAACTAAAATCGGTTGACTAACACCTTATTTGTGATGTTTTTACAAACGCAACCCAAAATTTTACCGAACCTGAAAAAATCAGGGCTAAAAAACGGACAAGTGTCTGCCCTCTAAAGGGTTAATGTGGTGGTCTGAGTGTGAACAAGACAGAGGAAGAAGAATCATCTAATGTCATTTGAAGACTTCTTTATGACTGGTTGGATTTTGTAGCTCAGGTCTTCTGGGATGAGTTAGCCAGTCACATGTCACACCATGTAGTCACCTCTTACGACATGCTTGGAAGGCTACTGTATTACTTTTCCTTGCTTCCTTCACCATCATCAATGCACAGACATTCATGTCTCTCCACAGATTCTAGTCCTCAGTGTTCTGGATAAATTATAATGATGATATTCCTATGCTTTCCAGCATGGCACATGATTGATTGATTGATTCCTACATGCCACCATCATAGACCATTCAACATTTCTCCCAATATGTCTCGTCTATAGCTGATCATATTTGCACAAAGTTTTTTCCAACGCCTCTCTTTCTCATTATATGACCAAAGAATTATATTTGTCTCTTTCCTATAGTTGTTTATAATGGTCTACCTTTATTAGCCTCTTTTTGGCAATACTGTTACTCTGGCAGTCTATGGTATTCACAATACTTGAGTCAGAAACCATGTCCCCATTTCCTCCAAATTGTTGTGTTTACATTCGCTGTTATATAGCCATGTTTTCTTTATGGCTCCAATAGGCATTTTGTGAAGGTTTACAGATTACAAATATGCAATTTTTTTTTAAAAATTGCTTAAAATTTGACAGAGTCGACTTCATTGCACCGGGTTTTATCCCATATGGCTCGGTCTCTTTCCACAGTGTGGAAAGCGTTGCACAAAGCACAAACTCCGTAGCTCTAGCGATGACCCACCTTAGAAAAATTTCACTCGTGAACCGAAGGACACGGCCCTGAATCGAATTCACAACCTTCGGAGCCCAAATCAAACGGCTTGACCACTTCGCCACGGAGACTCCCAAATGTACAATTAAGTATTCTCCCAAAGTAATGCTTACTGACAGTCAAGAACAGGTGCAAAAGAATCTCACTTCTAGAGTAAAATATTCATATAAAAGGAATGCAGACACCATTTAGGATTTATACATACTTGCTGTCCATTGCGTGATGCAGTCATGGAAAGGAGTCGAGAAAAATTGCTCCATTTTTGTGCCTGTTTCTAGAAATTAATAAATATTTTAAAATGCACCTTGCAAGGACAACATTCAAGCATCAAGACTATTTAACAGCTGTAGAATCATTACTGAATAACTAAATGGGAAAGACCTGTGTTCGTGTATGTCTATCTATACATATGTATGCGTCTGTATGTCTGCCTGCGTGTATATTTGTTCCACACTGAAAATATTTTAATTCCATTTTGACAGACAGTGCACTTCTGTATTCAGGGCAAATGTACATTTACTCAATCTTCTCAGCAGATACTGAATATTTATGTTAACTATCTGTCTAGCTATTCCATTTGTTTCTTTATAAGTGAACAGTTTTTACTGACAACAAGCGCTGTTAAAATACAAGTCAAAAGGTAACAACGTATGTAAAGTATGCATAACATTAAACATGAGGACTGTATACACTGGTTATCACATGATCTTGAGAAATCTGGTAAGTTTTCAACAATACATCTAACCAAATACATATAACCAGAAAAATGCCCATGGATAATTGACATATGTATATTTTTCATGGGGAATAATCTACATTTGTGTCATCCTTGCAGTGTATTATCTGTAACATAGAACATAGAACATGCATGCCTTAACTACTGATAATTAGGAGCAATAGGAAGCATTAACATTTAATAATTAAACAATAGTTTAACAGAACAAATCAGTTCAAAATGACCCCATTCATTTTGATTTGGTGCATGGGGTGGGGTGTGTGTGTGTGTGTGTGGGTGGGGGTGGGGCTGGGGCTGTAATTATTCAATCTTTTAACCCAATCATCACATTACCACTGTTATCGTCCTTTCTGCACAATAAGAAGCAACATTAGTTAACCAATAAAATATACATCTCGTTTAGATTACATACACAATTCAGCTGACGTGGTCAACGCCCAGAGGTCATAAATTGATTAAGTGTCCTTCATTGCACTTTCTTGAAGTTTTTTCAAGAATTTACAAAAACACTGAGTTTATATTTAGGTTGCAAATGATTCCTTGCACTGAATATAACCCATATAAAACACACATAAAAACAAAACTAATAATGATATATATTCATATATGATATGTCATATTTATAACCTGTGGAAACGAAAAGAAAATCTGCAAAAAAGTGCAAGGGACACTTTAACTAGACAGATGGTCAGCAAACCGGAGGACAGTGGCTACAAGAAATTATGTCAAAACACCACGAGAAACTCAAAAATATCATAACTATGGCTGCGCAAGGCTGAGACACATAGTGCAAGGAAAGAGTGGTATCAGAAACCAAGAACCATTGACTAAAATATTAAAATACAAGAGGCCGGTTAAAATGCTGCAGACTCAGAGAGGGTGGCAGCGGACTCCGACCATGGGGCGTGATGACAATAATGACAGAAAACAACACAGGAGAGAAATCGACACAAAAAAAACACTATTTCTGCAGCATTAGTTAAAATTGAAAACATAAACCATAACAGAAAGGCACACAGTTAATGTTTTGTTTTAACAAAACATAACTTACCGAAGCAACACGAAATCGACGGCAGAGTGTGGCCATTTTACCATAGAGGACAAACTGCACTGTTTGAAGAATTGTTGTGTTAATTGTGAAATTAGAACAAATGTGCAATGTGAAGAGCCTAAGGCACATTTTAAATGCACGAACACAACCAATTTACAAACATCATCGCTCTGTAAATACACACATTTAACCATCAATTTAGATTATTAAGTTTAAAAATAAAACACACAAACGCAAGTAAACATTTTAGAACATGCATCTTTCTTTGCAGTATAGACTAATGATATACTACTGGTACTATTAGAGCTGGAACTCTTCGCTGGCTGCTTAGGATGGGGACGGAGCAATTATGGGAATGCCCCGAATGCTGAGATGTCGATTCCTAAATCAATCTATCAATAGACTAATGATATAAAGACTAATTCTTCTATATATTACACTAAAGCACTTGATAATGAAAGTAAAAGCGCTGGAAATGTTATGTGTTAACCCAACCCAGAAGCTGGCAGTCTTTACTCTTTGGTTTACTCGACGGATCAGCATCACGGCACACGGGTAAGTGCTCCGTTCTACTCCAAACTCAAGCCTGAGTATGGAGAATCTCAGCGCAGTGCACGAACTCCGTAGCAACGGCGAAAATCCTGAAATACTTTGGTATGATTTTTAATTTTTTAATTTTTTTAAAATTTTGCCTGGAAAGCGCCGTTAGGCTACTCGCTACTCTTTTTCGATTTCCAACTGCCAAGGGATTTTTTTTACTGCGCAACAATACTCACGGGCGTCATATCCCACTACCCAGAGACCAGGGGAAATGTTACTAGAAGTCCACGTGAAAAATCCCGGCCCTCACCGGGGCTTGAACCTAAGACCTCCAGTACTCGAGGCGGACACCATACCTCCCCCCCCCCCTTCTTAACTCATTCATTATCTCTAAAACAAAAACACTAAGATGTGCAGGGGATCAGATAGAGCAGAGTTGTTATCTTACAAGAGAACCATCAAGGACAGAAGCCTGTCCTTCAAGAATCACATGGTAGCAGTTGCCACGACTAAGAAAAGACTAGGTGCACTGAAGATTGTGGCAGCAATTGACATAGGGCAAAGAGTGCTGTTCCTACTCTATCAACACTTGATTATATTAGTAACTGAGTATGGATTGGAACTGCTCGCGGCGTCAAAGAGTTAGCTAATGAAACTGGAGCGTGTACAGCTTTGCAAACGATTGCAGACAGGCGCATTGTGCTGCAAGCCAAGTCATTTCTTGGACACAGTTAAGGGTCAAATGTTGATAGAAGATGATAATGGATGGCTCAGACAGACACAATCAGAAAATTGTGTGTGCTTGAGGACAATTTTAGAGGAGAGGAGTTGTCAGAATGCCAGAGGCCAGAGGAAAAGTCAGGCCTGTGCAAAGTTATAATCACATTGGACCGGAAGTGCAGGAATTAGCCAGGAGTACGTGCAGAAGAGGAAGTGCAACAATTAATTCAAGCCAGTTGGCGCGTAGACGATGTAATCATCTATCTAGACGGAAGGTTCTATGCTAGGAGGCAAACGAAGTGCATGTGGGTTGAGAATGAAGGTGGGCGGTGCTTTCAGAGCAGGAAAGCTTGGCAAATAGTATCACAACATCTAGTCTCTGAGAGAGAGAGAGAGAGAGAGAGAGAGAGAGAGAAAGAGAGAGAGAGAGAGAGAGAGAGAGAGAGAGAGAGTCACAGTGGCTTTCCGTTGGCTGCAGGACAAACAGCACACACATACATCTCGTGATTATAATGAATTCACAGAGCATGCCAAGAATGGTGAAGACCTGCTTGTTTGGAGGAGAGTGACATGCATCATTTAAAAAAAAATAAAAAATAGGGAGCATCCTTTGAACTTTTCTCTAGGACATGCTGGTATTTTAGAAAACGAACAGATGGACAAATTGGCTTGGTCTGCGTCGCCGGGTTGAGTATTTGTGCCCAATAAGACAGATGTGGTCAGGGAGCTTGTCAGAAGTGGAGATGCGTCGCCACCAAGCTGTCAACTATCACTGGCGAGGAACTCCAGCTTGTCAGAAGTGACAATGTTTGATCTCTAACCGAGACCACAATTTGTCAGAAATTGACTCGGGACACCCCTCTGCCGTGCGTCCACCTTGACGAGGTAGAGGGACTTCCGCGTTCCAATGACCCCAAGAGCTATGCCGACGGTAGCACAGCTACTGGTAGGGTCACCCATGTCGGACAGGTCAAGGGAGAGGGACCAGACGAAGTGACGCACAAACCTGCTGCCTTGTAGGTAGACTGGGGACAGTCAAAGGCTAGGGAAAGCTTCCTGAAAAATGCTTGTCGAAATCGGATGTACTGAGCCACAGGCTTGACAAAGAAGTGCAACGTAACTTTATCATTTCATGATGCCACAGATGAAAATTAATCGTTATGGTGCTAATCCCGTGAAGTCCCATCAGGCGGTGATAGTGCCGGGCCCCCTGCCTCGAGGGGGTCCACCCATGACTACTGGTGGTCACCTTCCCCTGTGCTGTGGAGTCAAGGCACAGAGGAGTAGGTTAAGAGCTATTAACCAAATACCAAGGACACTCAACATACTACAGTGGAATGCTGAAGGAGTTTATAACAAGAAAGAATCCCTGACACAGCGTCTTCATAAAGATAGAATAGATGTGACATGCATTCAAGAGACACACCTCAACGCCAAGCGCAAATTTTCAGTCAGGGGATATCAGGCCACACGTTTCGACCGCGAAGGACATAAAGGAGGAGTTCTAATACTTACACGAAATACAATACCTTGCAGCGAAGTATCTGTGATCTCTGACAACCAAACGGAAATTATAGGTGTTGATATAATGATAAAGGACGTGAAAATAAGAATTTACAATCTGTATAGCCCAGCAGATAAGGATCTTACACTCTCAAACATGAAAATAACTGACACAAATTGCATTATTGTCGGAGACTTTAATAGCCGTTCAGAAAGATGGGGATACCCAGATACTGACAAAAGAGGAGATGAAGTGGAGGACTGGGAAATAGACTCAAATCTCCATCTACTCAACAAAGCGGATGACACACCGAGCTTCTACTCCAGAAGATGGATTACCACTTCTACTCCAGACTTAGCTTTCTTCACAGGAGACATCCTCCACAAAATCGACCGCCATGTGCTGGACCAATTAGCAGGTAGTGACCACAGACCAATCAAGCTTGTAATGAATATGGAGTATGTTCCACAGGAGCAAAAGCCCCTGCCCCGCTGGAATTACAAACGACAAACGAGCAGATTGGGACAGATTTGCTACACTAACAGACAAATATTGTGAAAACATAAATACACGATATGGCAACATGAAGCAAATGGTGGAAAGTCTAAACAGAGCAATAATACAGGCAGCCACTGAGTCCATTCCAAGAGGAGCGAGGAAAAATTACAAACCATACTGGACTGAAGAACTACAAAGTTTGGAGAACAAAGTTGAAGATGCCAGGAAGACAGCAGAGAGAGAACAAACAATTGAAGCGAACATCTCTCTCAAAGCCATCTCAGCAAAATATAAAAGAACAGTAAATCAAACAACAAGAGATTGTTGGAGGGAAAAAACAGAAAACCTAAATTTTGACAGGGATGGAAACAAACTATGGAAACTAGTGAAAGCCATGAACAATGAAGGACCTAGAAACAAACAAATAACAATTAAACAAGGAAATGCCTTGCTTACAGGAAAAAAGGCTGCAAATGCACTAATGGAACACTATGCCAGTGCAAACCACATTGATATTACAACCGAACAGAAGAAAGCAATCAAAGATAAACAGATACATCATAGTAATACAGAGACAGCAGCAGAATATATGATGGCAAATCTAACAATGGAAGAAATGGAACAGGCAATGAATACCCTAAAAAAGAAGAAATCACCAGGAAAGGATGGAATCATAAATGAAATGCTAATAGGACTAGGCACTAAGGCAAAAAAGAAACTACTAGCAGTCCTAAATTACAGCTGGAAGAGGGGAATAGTCCCACAGGCATGGAAGGAAGCTATACTAATACCAGTCCCAAAGAAAGGAAAAGACCTGGAAGAACCAAATGGCTATCGACCTATCAGTCTACTTAGCTGTGTAGGAAAATTAATGGAACGAATTATCAATGGCAGGCTAACATGGCATATGGAAGAAAACAAACTCTTAACACCACACCAAGCAGGATTCAGAAAGTACAGATCCACTGAAGATCAAATAACCTATATAGCTCAGGAAATAGAGGATGCCTTCCAAGAGAAAACGCACACACTAGCGGTCTGGATAGATTTAGAAAAAGCATTTGATAAAGTATGGAAGGAAGGACTGAAAGTAAAACTGCAAAAAATGCATGTTTGTGGGAAAATGTACAAATGGATCAGCCACTACCGTGAGAACAGAACTGCCAGGACAAAAGTACAAGGACAAACCAGAAAAATTATGTTGTTGGAGCAAGGTGTCCCCCAAGGAGGAGTTCTTTCACCAACATTATTCCTAGCATATATAAACGACATCACGGAAAATTTTCCAGCCAGAGTACACACATCATCCTTTGCAGATGACCTAGCCATATGGACATCTGAAGAATATATTAGTACAGCTAACAGCAGAATACAGCAAGCCCTATTAGCACTAGAGGACTGGTCAAAATCATGGCTAGTGAAGATAAGTGAGGAGAAAACAACATGCACAGTGTTCTCCCTCTCAAATAAAACTCAGCAACCTAAGCTGGTATTGAATGGAAAAATATTGCGCCATGAAGAAAATCCAAACTATCTAGGAGTCACCTTTGATCGTCGCCTGACATGGAAGACACAGGTTGAGAACAATCGAACAAGAGCAAGGCAGAGAATGGCAATCATGAAAAAGCTTGCTGGTACAACGTGGGGAGCAGATGAGAAAGTTCTCAAGAAGCTATTGTCGTGTCCTCCTTTACAGTGTCGTCCCTGGAGTGAAGAGAGCCGACACGCACATTATAATATTTTTTCCCTCTCAATATTCTGGAGAATCCACCAGCTTCCGTCCAACACACTCCATCAGCCTATGGACACCTTTTCCTATCACTCTCTCACTGTCGTACTATGCCCCCCTTCTCATACTTCCCCAACGCAACATACTCAACAACTCTTGCTTCTAAAAATTAATAAAGATTAATTTATTAAAAGAAAAGTGTAACGTATATGAGACGTGTATGTGAAGAAAATGTGTGACGTGTTCTATAAAGTGTGTAGAATCGGACTCTCAGACAACAACCCAGTCAGCTGATCCCAGCAAGGATAGACCACAGCACGTTACGTCAGAACATGTACTTCTCACCCAGTGCCGAAACCATCCTGCTGGATACTGATTTGCCTCTGTAGACCTCTGGTAATCTCATTTCATGAACATCAGAAATAGACACCGGTGGTATAAACAGTTAATCATGGACCGGTTGCACCCTACACAATGTCCGTTCCTATCGTTCCTTAAAAAAATGCACAAGTCCTTTGTAGTGTGTACACAGTTACTAATGTTAATTGTTACTGTACTGGATCCTCCCTCGTGTCTATCTAGCCTCAAGTATCAAGTCTTGTGTTCTATTACACGAGATTATATCACACTATGTAATTATTAGACTTAATGTTTTCAGTTCGTTACTACTGCCTGATGCTGTGTGGTGCATCAGTACGCATCACTCTCTTTGGTGAATCAACTTCCTTCTAGCTTTAGTTACGTTCTGTATGCAACTTTATTGATTGTTGAACTGGTGTTCTTCCGAATGGGATGTGATTCTTTCCCAAAAACTTGTTGAGTTTCCTTGGATCTGGTAGGGAACCTAGGATAGAAACAACACATCTGGTGATAGTACTAGTCACTGATCCTTTCGGCTGAGTGTAAGCCTATCGCCTTGCTTAATGATCTTTAGCTAACTAGACTTAGTCATAGAGCAGATTAGCTACCCACCTAGAGCCGAATCAGGCTATGACAAAGAAAAAATCAGCAAACAGAATGCGGAACCCCGCCCACCAGGGACACCTACGGGAAGATCCCAATTATCCCTCATTACTCAATTCTCAACTAGTAAAGCTTATCAACACTTCACTAATCTATTCTTAACTAGCAGAGTTAATATCACTATTCTACTCTAACTAGTTTCCACTAACAGTGCTAATCATCACACTATAGTTTAACAAGGCCACAGTCTATATTAATTAGAACTAATATTATAATAGGTTATACCTTAAATGGCACTACTGCAGTCCTATCAATCATATCTACATCTGCCATGATAGGCACGTGTAAAATTAAGTCACTAATTAACACACGGTAGATATTATTTCCACTAAGCACTGCAGTGCCTTTGCACTCCGACTAGAGCATTTTCAAGTCCCCCTAGTTGGCCCCAACTCGGGTTTATATGGCAACCTACCAAAGTTGGCCACGTGACGTTATCCTTTATGCCCCCACACAGGTGGCACAGTGGCAGATCATCCCCTGTCAGTGATCCATCCTCCCTGGCTCCATTAATGTTAGATTTGTCATCACTGGTTTTGACATCCAAAACAATCTAGAGAGTTACTGTACAGTTCCAACAAAGAGTTTTTCCCAACACGCTGTCAATCTTCTCGATGTTCCGGAAACAAGACTTGACAGATGTACTGTTTCCTGTCTCTCGCTGCCAATTCCGGTTTGTCTCTGACTGTTGACAAACTGTCAAGCGATGCCGGGACCTGTCTTCATCACCACCGAATGTTCCCAATCCGTTAGAGATGTACACGTGCAACTACAAATATTGTCCTGGGATTTTGACATCCGATTTGTTTTTACTGTTAGTAAAATAGTTGTCGCTGGCAGATAGTCCGTTTAATCAGAAAATCCTCTATAATAATCAACCGGTTAAACACACGGTTTTATTTTGTGACAGCTATATACTGGACGGGTGAGGCCAGTACTGGAATATGGCATTGCAGCTTGGGCAACAGCAGCTAAGTCAAACTTTAACAAAATAAGTAGAGTCCAAAACCAAGGAATGCGAATCATAACTGGAAGCCTGAAGACAACGCCTATTAATGAACTAGAAAAGATCACTTGTTTACAACCAATGCAGGACAGAAGAGATAGCAGATCCCAGCAACAAGCAGAAAAATTTAGAAGATTGACAGACCACCCTATGTATAACAGGTTTAATGGTTTTGGAAAAGGAAGACTGAAGCGTAGCAACTTTGTAGAAACTGCAAAACGAAAGATTAGGGCAGATCCCATACTTAACATATCAACAGTCAAGCCCATTTACTATGCACACAACTCCCCAGCTTGGAGACAGCAGCAACTGCCTGAGTTGATAGAAAACATTCCTGGTATTGAGAAAAAGAACACTCAGCATGAAACTGAAAGAAGAGAAATAACCCTAAACTACATAAAAGAACATTACCCAAGCAGCAATTGGACCCATGCATATACGGACGGATCAGCCAAAAATTCAATAGAGAATGGAGGAGGAGGAATTCTCCTAAATCTAAAAAATGGAGTGAAAAAAACACATTCAATGGCAACTGGAAAGTTTTCAAGTAACTTCAACGCGGAGGTAGAGGCTCTGAAAACTGCAGCAGAAATGCTCTTGATGGAGGAAAATAAAGAGAAGCAAATAGCTATCTTCACAGATGCAAAGTCAGCTGTCTCAATACTGAAGAGCAATAACACCACAGAAATAGCTGACCTAAGAGCAGCACTCCATGGTCTAAGCCAGAAATCCAAAAAAGTTGTAATACAGTTGATCCCATCACATTGCAGTATACCTGGAAATGAAGAGGCTGACAGACTGGCAAAAGAGGGCGGACGACTTCCACAGCCTGACATAGACATAACTTACAATGAGGCAAAGAGGTTGATAAAAAGCACCTATAAAACCAAATGGGAATCAGAGCATCCAGGCCACCAGAAGGATGATGCATATTACAAACTCGACCGAAGAGAACAAGTAGCAATCTTCAGACTCCGCACAGGACATAACAGGCTGAAATACCACTTGTTCAATAAACTAAAAATAGGAGATACCGATGAATGTAATTGTCGAACTGGAAAAATGACAGCAAAACATTTGCTGCAGGATTGCCCAATATATGCAGAACAGAGAAAGATATTTTGGCCCACACCTGCTTCATTTGAGGACAAGCTCTATGGAGATATCAACAAGCTCAAGTTGACCGCAGCTTACTTTAACTACATACAGGTTGACATTTAAAGGTGTATGAAGAAGTATTCAGACTACCACACTTCATACCACAGGTATGTCGGTTACAAAAGCCTCCCAGGGGCATGAAATGGAATATTGCTCGGATAGCAAATCCATTACGTGGAAAGTCCAAATCAAAAGCTCACTGTGTGAGCTTCATAAAAGGTGGAAAAAGTGTCCTAGTGGCTCAAAATGGAATATTGCTTGGATAGCAAATCCATTACGTGGAAAGTCCGAATCAAAAGCTCACTGTGTGGGCTTCAAATAAGGTGGAAAAAGTGTCCTAGTGGCACGAAATGGAATATTGCTCGGATAGCAAATCCATTGCGCGGAAAGTCCGAGTCGAAAGCTCACTGTGTGGATGTCATCTGCACACTGCATTCTTCTGGTTTCCGGAAGAACAGCCTATGGTGAACGGAAGGCCCAATATACGGAAGTGAGGCTAAGCAGCCATGTGCAAGACGTGACGATTCCTTGGGTGAGCCCAGTACCAGAGCGCTGTGTGTTGGCTCTGCAATCATGGAAGCCTCCTTGGATGGCGGGGAATGCCCATGGTCTGCCCCTGCCTTCCCTTGAGGGCTGACCGGGATGTCTTTGGCTGTTCTATATGGGCCAGCTAGGATGGGAGATAACACCACACCAGTGAGAGTCAAACGTCCTAAGAAACCCCCGGGAAGGGTAACCCGGTCAACAAATGCCCGCAGAAGTCGGATGTGTCGGCCTAACGGCGCAAGAACGCAGCTCTGCTGTAAACAGACACAACGCAATCACATCCGGAAAAAAACTCCGGATGAACGAAGAAGAAGAAGAAGAAGACTCCGCACAGGACATAGCAGGCTGAAACACCACTTGTTCAATAAACTAAAGATAGGAGATACCGATGAATGTAATTGTGGAACTGGTAAAATTACAGCTAAACATTTGCTGCAGGAGTGCCCAATATATGCAGAACAGAGAAAGATATTTTGGCCCACGCCTGCTTCATTTGAGGACAAGCTCTATGGAGATATCAACAAGCTCAAGTTGACTACAGCTTACTTTAACTAAATTCAGGTTGACATCTAAAGGTGCATGAAGATGTATTTAGACTGCCACACTTCATACCACAGGTATGTCGGTTACAAAAGCGTCCCAGAGGCGTAAAATGGAATATTGCTTGGATAGCAAATCCATTACGTGGAAAGTCCGAATCAAAAGCTCACTGTGTGGGCTCCGTAAATCGTGGAAAAAGTGTCCTAGTGACACGAAATGGAATATTGCTTGGATAGCAAATCCATTACGTGAAAAGTCCGAATCGAAAGCTCACTGTGTGGGCTTCATAAAAAGGTGGAAAAAGTGTCCTAGTTTCACGAAATGTAATATTGCTTGGATAGCAAATCCATTATGTGGAAAGTCTGAATCGAAAGCTCACTGTGTGGATGTCATCTGCAGACTGCATTCTTCTGGTTTCCGGAGGAACAGCCTATGGTGAACGGAAGGCCCAATATACGGAAGTGAGGCTATGCAGCCATGTGCAGGACGTGACGATTCCTTGGGTGAGCCCAGTACCAGAGCGCTGTGTGATGGCTCTGCAAGTATGGAAGCCTCTTTGGATGGCGGGGAATGCCCATGATCTTCCCCTGCCCTCCCTTGATGGTTGACCAGGATGTCTTTGGCTGTTCTATATGGGCCAGCTAGGATGGGGGATAACACCACAACAGTGAGATTAAAACGTCCTAAGAAACCCCCGGGAAGGTTAACCCGGTCAACAAATGCCCGCAGAAGTCGGATGTGTCGGCCTAACGGCGCAAGAACGCAGCTCTGCTGTAAACAGGCACAACGCAGTCACGTCCGGAAAAAAAAATCCGGATGAACGCAGAAGAAGAAGAAGAAGAAGAAGACTCGGGACAAATTCTATATGGCTGAAATAAAGACTGAGCCCATGAATGTTCAAGAGTACAGCTGCAAATGGCTCGTTGAACAAAGATGAAATTAGTTGGTCTTGATATCCCCCAAGGCGTGGGAAAGGGAAAGTCAGATGTCTAGGTTTAAGTCTACCAATGGACTACTAGACAGGGCAGGCTATTTTCCCCTGACATTTCTCCCCTTTCTGGTACTTAAGTAATCCCCCACCGGGGTAAGCAAGGCAATTGCGTACCTTGGAAAAAAGTATAATAACTGAACTATGAGTTAAACCAAACTACAATCACGTTTTTTGTCTATCATTAATCGTTGAACACGTGATGGTTATCAAGATGATGATACTAAAACTATAGAGATTTATGTAATACAACAATCATGTATGAGAAATTATGAAAAGCAAGTACACGAATCTAAAGTTACTTGTATCCTGTCTGGATCTGTGGCCAGGTTATATGTGAGATGATGCCTCCATTCCAGTAGGGTTCTGCTTAGGTCCAGTAAACACCTACGATCGCGTAGGAACAGCCCGCCGGTTTTCTGGAATACTGTCCAGTCCTGCCGCCACCTAGTCGTCCATTGTTCTTTTGATCTATACCCTGGTTGAGAACTTGGAAGACATAATCAAGAATGTGTATTATCTAGTTCTACATCAGTATAATCCTATGCAATACATAAATCTATCATACCATATACACTCATATTGAAAAGTCTGGCAGTGTCTCTCTTCCAGCTTTACTGCATTCGCTCATCTCTTTCTCCTCTATATCTCTCTATTACTGTCGAGTCTGGGAAGGACTTTTCCAGTAGTTGAACACGCCTGTAATTATTACATCTACTTCCATCCATTATAACGTCCCGTCATGCGGAATGAAATGTCCTAAGTCCATGTCACTAATTCAAACACCCGGTTCTTTGCAGCCGCTCGTTCAAAATTTGGTTTTGCAGATCAAAGGGTCGGTAATGGTATCACAACAGTATCTTATCTCTGTGCATAAGTGTCGTGATCAGTCTCTGCGATAGGCCTCAGTGAGTTACAATGAGCGATAGTTTACCACACACTGAAAGGGCTAAGCAAGCCATACACACGATACCGTTTGTGGGTAATGTTTGCACCACTAAACCTCTGCTTCAAACACAAACAGCAGACAATATGCCAATGCGCGCTGTGAATAAGAACAAAATATAGGATAACACCAAATTCCTCCTTGTGAGTTACCATATACAATTTGCATATCAAAACTCAAATAACCACTATGCATGTCAACCTCAAAGTATGCAAATTAAAATAGACATATAATGATATTCATGACAATGGCATAACGAAGTAGTTAGTAATACTATTATATACATACAAATTGATACATATAAAAATTTTAAAAATATGCTAGGAGTATAGTCCTAGCATCGTATATTCCTACGGGTATAGTGGTATAGTAAGAATAACCAACTTATAGCAATATGTCATAGACAGTAAATTGAGGAATACTAATTCGCAGATCATTAACAAGAGATACTGGTAGTCTCAATGAAATATCCGACGACAGGTCTATCAATGAAAGCCCCGAATTTATATGCTTCGATAGGGACAAGAAACTACCATTCCTAGACACTTCTATCATCATAAGAGCCAGACCCCTCTATAAAGAAAGTATACATCGAGATCGTTCATACCTGTTCCTAATATCTGACGTATCTGATGAGAACAGCAGAATCTCCTAGCATATATACCGTTCCTTATCTCATTGTCGCCTTTTACTATCTCATTCTGCGTTTCATTCATTTCACACTCCATTCAGTCTGAGCTGTCGGCCGTACATCTGCCTGTCGGTGTAGTTTCATTATTAGTCTGACACACCACACCTCCTATGGGTGAATGTCTCTATTCAACCACTGGTCCGGTTCACACCATTGATCGTAGCAAGGTTCGTTTTCGGCGTAAAGGCGCCAGTCCGTCTAATAATGTGTTGACCCAGGGTCTTATCAACTTCCGCCTGTATTCTGTTGGTGAAAGGTACTGGCGTCATATCAAACTTGTTCCCACGTAGTAGGCAGACCGTGGTCGTTTTGATTACTTCATATGCAATCTTAAGTCCTGGCTCTTTAGAGGGTGGTCTTGTGCAATGGGTATACATTGCGTCAGCTTCTTGATGTTGAGAATACCACCTATTCTTGTGTTGATTCTTCCTTTGTGTTTGTGGAACGAGAGGCATTCTGGTAAAATCGCTGTATTCTATGACAGCGCTTTGGGATCGTGTGAATATTGTAGAAGAACAGATAAATCATCATGGCTTGGAGAGAAAGGCACAACATGGAGTACGTAAGGATCTAAACAACAGTCAGCAATCTAAGGAGAGGCCAAACGGACACGCAATCGGACTGCAATAGGTACCGTTAGTACTGGGACTCTTCCTTGGCCGTTGAAGATGAGAACTGAGCGCATACTGGGATGTCACGACTACTGTGATGTCTGTTCTTGGCTCAGCTAAATTCACCCCCAGCTCAGCTCAGCTCACCTCAATCAACTCAACTCACCTCTTCTTAGCTATAAGCAATCTAAACAGAAGGTTATTCTCGGTGTAGATTATATAGATACAAGCATATGTAATTAAATGGCGTACCGAGAAGCAAAAAAGGGCCTAGAAAATAACACTAATAGAAATATGGATAATCAGGTGGGATCAAAGCTTGAAAGGAAGAGATGCATACATTTTATATCAGATAACAAATTAATTAAAAATTAATTGCAATATTTAAAAAAAAAAAAAAAATAAATAAATAAATAAAAAACTTGCTGAGGCTACATCTTGGAATGACACATTTTACTATAAAATGACCGCTGCTATGCTGATTTTTAGAAGTATAATAATATGGGGCCGATCAACATGCCTAACAGGCCAGCTCATGTGGCAACAGTGGATAGAAGTACAAAGATGACGTTAAACACCATTTAGCAGCGAAATGTCCTATGAAAAACCGGGAAGGCTAACCCGATCAATAAATGCCCGCAGACGTCGGATGTGTCGGCCGTAAGGTCCACATATCCTAACTGTTGTATGCTGCAACCCGGGAAGGTTAACCCGGTCAACAAATTCCCGCAGAAGTAGGATATGTCGGTCTAACGGGGCAAGAATGCAACTCTGCTGTAAACAGGCACAACGCAATCGCGTCCGAAAAAAACTCTCCGGATTAACGAAGAAGAAGAAGAAGAAGAAGAAGAAGAAGAAGAAGAAGAAGAAGAAGAAGAAGAAGAAGAAGAAGAAGAAGAAGAAGAAGAAGGAGGAGGAGAAGAAGAAGAAGAAGAATTTGTATTTTTATACCGCATAAGCCCTTGCAATCCCAAAGAAATCAGGAACCTTGGAATGTGATCAACATAGAACAATTAGTATAATGAGTCACATCACAAAGATTTTGCTAAGAATTATCATGCAAAGAATGAGGAAGAAGATACAACCTGAAATAGGGGAAGAACAATGCGGGTTTGTAGAAGGAAAGGGTACAGTAAATGCTGTGTATATGCTGCGAACAGTTATTGAACGTGCTATAGAAGTAAACAAGGATATACATCTTTGCTTTATTAACTATACAAAGGCTTTTGATAGCATTAGACATGTCAGCATGGTGGATATGCTTGCAGATCTATAAATTGATGGGAAAGACATTAGACTTATAAAAAACATATATTGGAAACAACAAGCTGCAATAAGGATTGATAATGAAGTGGGACAGTATCAGCCAATTAAGAGAGGTGTTAGGCAGGGATGTGTGATGTCTCCAGATCTTTTTTCCCTGTACAGTGAAAATATTTTCAGAAATGTAGAGAATATAAATGGAATCAGCATTGGAGGACGAAACATCAATAACATTAGATATGCAGATGATACAGTATTAATTGCAGACAGTGCGCAGGACCTGCAACAATTAGTAGATGCGGTTGTTGTACACAGTGAGCAACTGGGGTTAGAATTAAATTGTAAAAAGACTCAGGTTATGGTCGTCAGTAGGAAGGAAGAAGTGCCACAATGTAATATACAAGTAAATGGAAATATTCTTCAACAAGTGAATCGGTACAATTATCTTGGAACAGTTATAACATCTGATGGGAGATGCCTTGAAGAGATTAGAACAAGAATCGCCATGGCGAAAGTAGCCTTTAGAAAGATGAAAAACATTCTGACCAATAAAAAGATGTCAATTGAAACGAGAAAAAGAGTGTTGAGGGGATACATAGAGCCTGTTCTTTTGTATGGATGTGAAACTTGGACAATGTGCAGTCAAGCTGAAAAACATCTGATGGCTGCAGAAATGTGGTTTCTGAGGAAAATGCAAAGAATACCATGGACAGACAGAAAAACCAATGACCAAGTACTACAGGAGACAAATGAACATCGTAAACTGATTAGAGAAATTAGACGTAGACAGTCAAAATTTTTTGGACATGTTATGAGAAGAAATGGATTGGAGAACTTAGTGACAACTGGCAAGATCGAGGGGAACAGACCAAGAGGAAGACCGAGAGGAAAATACCTGGATGGCTTGGCCACATGGCATGGACGAGACAGGAACACTGAGCTGATCCACGACCCTGGTGATCGAGTGAAATGGCGAGTCATGACCGCCCACGCTTTCCGGCATGGCACATGATTGATTGATTGAAGCCCTTGCCCCTCCTAGCTTTACGATAGGGTTTCTACAGTGTATGACGCAAACATTCTACACTTTCTTTCACCACTAGCCCACGAAGCACACCCTGGGAACCCTCGTCTAGCCCTCCAAACAGGGTAACATAAACCATGTGAGCATGTGACGGATTGAGCTTGAGAGCAGCCGACAAATAATGGTTGATCATGGTCTCAGGTTCGGGACGGTAGGCAAAGGATCTTTTTGTAGACACACTAGCTACGGTCACCGATCAGTGTGATCACCGTAAAGAAAAAAGAAAAAAGCATTGACAAACTACTTTCTTTACAGATTGTCATATATTTTTGAAGGGAGTGGGAGATCACTGTAGTGCATGCCCCATTTTTAACGAAAGAAGTAGAGCCCCATCCTCTTCTATCTTCAATAACCCCAGAATATGAACCTTGAGTTATCTGCAGGCCTCATTCTATTAAGTATGTCTAGGAGATATAGATTATGGCCCTGGTGAGAATAATGATTACTAACTGGGATTCTGCCCCTTCTCCAAGGATTCTTATAGCTCTGGAGCCCCCTTTTTGTTTATCAAATCTGAGGAAAGTCTGGAGAATTTTCTCAGCCTGATTTAGATGAAGAATATATGGATATTGAGCAGTTGATAGATCTAGAGTCTTCTCTCCCCCATTTTAGTAAGTCATTATGAGTGGATTTATTTTTAACCAATCAAACACATAATCAATCACATTAGATTCTGACAACATGATGTACAAAGAAGTTGTTGACTCACAGATAGGTTTGAACTGATAAATTAACAGAAGGTCAATTCATGTTAATCATTTATTGACTGGGCCTGAGCCTTCTGGCCAGTACATACATCTCTATTGTGATTTACACAAAATATTAGAAAAGTTGTATATTGGACCAGTTACACACAGACCATCAATAAACAAGCATCAATACATGAGAGGTCAACAAGTGTGAAAACATAGTAAACATTTTTGTTGTTGCACATGTTAAGTGTGATGGTGATTCAACAATTAAATATCAGTTTCCTGAAATTGGGTGTGGTGTGTACCAATGAGAAAGGTAACCTGGTGACTGGAAGATTAGGTAAGCCAGGGTCCATTGACTGATGGATCCACTTCAGGTCTGCCCGTATAGCTCCTCTGAAGGCCTCCCCATACTCTGGTCATGGCCAAGTCATCTTCCATCTCACTTGTGGTTCATCTCTTTCTCTCGGCTTCCCTCTTTCAGGTCTGATTTAGTTGGTTAGTTTGCTGATGTGTTGGATGGTTGTTGGTATGTAGCCACCAAGAATCACTGATGAATATTCATATAAATATATACATTCCTACCAATACAATATTCTAGAAGTAGGTCGGAAGAAATCTAAATTCCCGAAGTAGGAACTAGTTCCCCTCCCCTCCTTTTTTTTCTCTAATCTAGTGTTGGGTTAATTTGGGGTGGTCAGAGTTTATCACACTGTGTACGCCTTGTATCAACTGGTTCCTGCTGTATGTAAGTTCTCATTTGACCTGGGGTCAGTGAACGTGTACAGTAAGACAGTGACAAGAGTGAGAAGGTGTCAAGATGCATGTAAATAAATGACATACATTTATAACATTTCTTCCACTCAATGGTGTTTATCGCGTGTATAAATAATTCTCTGTGTTTTCCCAATTAACTTCTTCTTTTTTTTCTTGTGTCTAATAACTCTCTCCCATTATCTGTTGTTGTTGTGTTGAGTGGTGTGGTGATGAGTGGTGTTGAGTGGTGTTGTGTTTTAAGTTATGTTGAGTAATGAGTTAAGTTCACTGCGCGTGATGGTGTTCCGCGAAGCACAACTTTCTCATGTAATGCAGTTCATAAGTGCTCTTATCTAATTAAAATTTGACATAAATATAAATATTTATTCCGTCAAACCCTATTGATTCAATAGATGAAGGAGAAAGGAAAGATTGATTTCTCTTTCAGCTTTCTAGATTGTAAATAGGCATAGATAAGTCTGTTTTAGAACAAGGCACTTATTCTAGTACACGAACTGTCATTTCAGCTGTAGGTAGTGATAGCATCTTTTATCAGTGTTTCTGGTGAAATGGACAAGATTGCTTTAGAATCATCACTTCGTACAGTTGTTCAGAATAGAATGGAGTAGTATAATACACTTCTTAAAGTTAATAATTATCTCTAAGAATATCAGAGATTGCAGTTTCATCGAAGAGAGTATTGGAGTGTCATTTTGCCCGGGAACGGCTCTGCGTCGTTAGAATCTACAGTCGAGTATTTTTACATTTCAGAGGTTTTAATTAATAATAATACATTTCAATTGACATTACAAACACGGGTTACCATTACTTGATACTTGATACATCGGGTTCTTAGTCTAATCTCGGGAATCACAAGCTTACCTCAGATCTAGACACCCCGCAATTCCATGTTTGAAAATTTGGTCACACCAGCTTCTCACATCTATTCACCAGGCTGGTTGCAGGAAAAAGTGCGGGCTTACCAGATTCTGATGAAATATTAACATATGCAAATCCGGCGTTGGCGCGAAAGCGGGTCACACGTCTCCTCCTATCCAATGGGTTTCCGAGCTTTGTCTGATGAAATCTTTCTAAGAATCCACGTCATCTGTCACTTATGCAGTTCCAGTTTCGATGTTAAGTTTTAAGTCCTAGTCTCCGTTTGCGGTTGTGAAGTCAATTTCTTTTAATGTTGTTTCCTCTTCTTGTGGCATGTTTTGGTAATGAATAATGGTGGTTAGCGTTATGCCACACAGATGGCAAGTACTTAATAGGTCTACAACTCACACCATTTCAAAAAAAAGGACGTAAATGGGTGTTCCATAGGAGCAGCCTCGCCCGGTATGGAAAGTCACATTCATTAGGTGACTCTTAGGTCAGCATGGCCGAATAGATAAGAACGCGTGTTCTTAAACACCCGGTGTGCTGATGCCGAGGTAAGGGGTTAAACCCCAACACCCCGGGAAGGTTAACCCGGTCAACAAATGCCCGCAGAAGTCGGATGTGTCGGCCTAACGGCGCAAGAACGCAGCTCTGCTGTAAACAGGCACAACGCAATCACATCCGAAAAAAAAACTCCGGATGAACGCAGAAGAAGAAGAAACCCCAACACCGGACAGTTGGACTAAAATGTTGACCTATCATCCTTGACTTGGGTACGTAAATTACAAGTTCATCTGAAGTCGGAGTGGGTTCGCCTGATGGCGAGGGACACTGTTAATAGGGAAAGCTAATCCACACACAAAATTCAGTCCAGCACTACCGGAAGTAGTGTGTTTGGACTACGCTGGAGTTCAAAGCGAGCGAGCGAAATAAAAATTATGTGACTCCAAACCGTCAGCATGGGAATGAGTACCAAAAACATTACAATGAATGAAATAAGCAGTCAAAATTTTGGGAACGTTATAAACTTTCAAACTTTGTGACACTTGGCACGCCATTACCATGACGCCATGAACTCTTACCGCTCACACCACATAGTTGTTTTGTTTTTTTGCGCTCGCTCGCTTTTAACTCAATCGTAGTCCACACACATGGTACTACTTCTATTGCAGTGTACTGATTTTTACGTGTGGGTTAGTTTTCCCTATTACCAATGTCTCTATTACCAGGCGAACCCACTCCGACTTCTGAGGTCAACATTTTAGACCAACTCACAGGTGTAAGGGTTTCTTCTTCTTCTGCTGCGTGCATCCTGGGTTTTTTTTTTTTTTTCAGACGTATTTACGGTATGTCTGGTTAGGCAACCGTGGGCCGAAGCCCTTAGGCCAACACATCCGACTTTAGCGTGCATTTTTTTAAACCAGTTTAGCATTCCTGGGGGACTCTCACTGTCCTATGGAGGCTTCCATAAATGCAGAGCCGATACATAGCGCTCTGGTACTGGACTCACCCAAGGAATCGCCACGTCCTGCTCATGGCTGCTTTAATTCTTCACTTCCATGTACTTTGCTTTTCGTTCGCTATAGGCCGCTCCCGGTGAAAGGGTTTAACCCTCTACTTGGCAAAAGCAATCCGGAAGTTTAAGAGCGAGCGCTTTTATCCATTCGACCTTGCTGACCTATGCCACGTGGTGATGCTCTTGATGATGTCGGTGATAATGTCGGTGATGATGTCGGTGATGGTGACGATGATGAGATATCCTAATCTTTATGTCACGGGCTTCTCTCGTCATTGATAAACAAGTACAATGTCGGCATATCGGACAGTACTAAATCTGCCCATTTATTTATGTCTTCTTTTTTTTTCCTCCCCCCTCCCCTGTCGTTCGTCTAATGTATTTGGACCCAAGTGCATTTTATCTGTTTACAGTAGAGCTGCGAAAATAGCCTCTTTCGGCCGATACATCCGACTTTTTCGGACGTTTGTTTATCAGGTTAGCCTTCTCGGGTGTCACGGCGGACGTTTCACGGTCTCTTGTCTTTTGACGTCAGCTTTCCATGACAAAATGGTTAAGCCATATGCCTTGAGATCTGAAGGTCGCGAGTTCGTTTTCCGGACTGTGTCGTTCATAGCACGAGTGCACATTTTTTTCCCGAGACCCCTGAGGGACATTGCTGGAGCTACGGAGTTCATGCTGTGTGCGATGCTGTCAGCAAACGGCTTGCCGTTATGCGAAGAGAGAACGAATGAGATGGCGCAACACTCGGTGCAATAAGTCGACCCTTTCGACTTTAGTACTGTCGCCGCTGCATCTACTACTGACACACCAACTGGCCCGTCAAGAACAGCCTTGCGCATTATGGTCGTCCCTCAAGGAAAGCCAGAGGCAGACTAGGCCCGCAACCCAAAGAGACTACCATAAGGGCGGAGCAGAAACATGACGCTCTGATAATGGCCTCACTCTAGGAATCGTCACGTCCTGCACGTGGCTGCTTAACTTCACTTCCGTATATTGATCCTCCAGTACACCACAAGCTGCACCTTCGGAGGCTTCATTGACACTATCCGCAGATTTTGGACTTCGATGAAGCCCACACACAAAGTGGTCAATTCAGAATTTTCACCAAAAGAATTTACTAGCCAAGCAATTTTCAGTTTGGTAGCCACTGAGTGGCTCTTCTACTTATTTACCTGGGGGTCTGTGGTGTTGCATTTCATGGACGTACATTATCCTTCTTACAGTTTTGAGAGATTTGGACACCAGGAATGGTTTTCTCTCACAGCTAGCGTGCGAGGTGTGGTACAGGGTATCCCTTTATACAGTATGTCCAGAAATGAATGCCGTCATTCACGATCAATTATTTTGAAAACTGCCTGTTGCATCGTTATGACATTTTTCCTGCCGTCTTATATTTACCCCCACATAAGGAATATGTCTTTGATAGGTCCAAAAGCAACTTAAATCATCAAAAGCGGCGACATTTCTTTGATGTTTTGGGGAAAATGTAGTGAATTCACGCTAACAAACTAGTCTTACAGTAAACCACGTTATTTCTGGTAAGGACACAAGCACAAGGCGTAGCCAGATTCGTATGGGAGTGGGTGCAATAAAAAAAAAAGTAGCTTAAAAGTCGACAGGGTCGACTGCATTGCACCGGGTTTTTATCCCATATGGCTCAGTCTCCTTCCGCAGGGCGGAAAGCGTCGCACAAACTCCGTAGCTCCAGCGACGACCCTCGGAAGCCTCCGAAAAAATGCACTCGTGAAATGATGGAATCGAACATACAACTTTCGGAGCCCGAGTCAGACGGCTTGACCACTTCACCACGGAGACTCCCGAGATGGGTGCAATGTGTAATATTAGTAAAGACAGAGAATTTACAGAGGCATGGGGTAAAATAGTGTGTAAATTGACAGGAAAGTAGAAGGAATATATTTCTTACCTTGTTTTTCATTTCCTTCTTGTTTCTTCAGCTGCTGGTTAATAATTGTAAACAAGTATTCATGTTACTAGGATGCATTTAGCTTTTTATTTTGAGTTCGTGAAAGCTTCAAAATAGCTGTGCGTTAATGTGCGTATGGAGTGACCAGAAATGATACCGTAATTCATGTGTCCATTTTTAAGGATCTGTTCAGCTGTCTGTGTAGATTTTTCACACGTACACATGGGTGACAGACCCGCTTTGAGTCTTCGTGAAAGATTGTCTACTCTGCTGTTTACTGTTCAGAGACGGAACATGATTACCTGTTTTGCACTATGAAAATAGTTGTCAGTGCCTCTGTAGTGGGCTTTCTTCTTAACGACCAAGATGTTAGTCCTCTTTTCATTGTAGTTTATAGATTGATTCGTATGCATGTGTGTTGGCCCCTAATTTGACAACGTGTTTGCTCTCACGTTTCTTGTTATGCCACAATATGTCAGTTTCCACCGCAATATTACTCTTCTGTTGGTATTCAATGCGCTTAGTGTGTGTGTGTGTGTGTGTGTTTTTTAATCAATACCAGTTGTTTGTCACCGCTGAGGGCTTGCGGAATTGAAAATTCATCACTGTGGAATACAAACTGTTGCCATTGACATTGTGCTGATGCTGTAATGTTTAGGGCCTGCAATTAGTCTGAATGGTTGGAGCAAAATATCCCAGTAAGCGTGCACGCGGATTAAGGTCTGCGATCTGCTCAGATCTTAATCTGTGTCGGACGATTCCAGTAGGTTGCTGACTGCTCTCGGTTGCATAAAATTGCATCCATCCTTTCTCCAATAGTCCTCTTCCTCTTTCAACACATGGTCCTCACATTTCCCAGTAACTTTTATCAATATTTAATAGCGCGGACTGGATTAGCATCTTGACGTCAGACAATTTGAATATAGTATTGTTAGCTGCCACCTTTCCTTTAATTTTAGCCCACACAAGTTCTATAGGGTTAAAATGAGAGTGGTACGGCGGAAGTCTCAAGCAATCATGACGATGCTCCTCTATCAACTTGTCGATTTGATATTTCTTGCTTTTTTGGCATCTGTTTTACAAGGGACAACAATTCTAGCTAGAAATACCTTCCTGGAAATGGTATGTTTTCCATTCAGAGCCATATCTTTATTGCTCCCTTTGTGCTCAATGCTGTAGGCATTTTCTCTTCTTGGGCAACAACATTGATACCATGCATTGTCCATAATTGGACACGACGGTCTATCTAGGGATGGAAGCACAGTATTCTCGAGCCAATGTCTAAATACTTTACCATTCATCTTATTATGATAATCCCTATTGTCTGTATGCTTTGATACGAACACGAGCCCAGCATTCTGTTGTAAGCCATTATGCGTATTACCAGCATGGGCCATGACCAAAAGCTGTCCTATACTACTGGGCACATATCGCTTTATCTGTCCATCCACTGATTGCCATTCCTTATCACTTGTGTGGTGCGCATTTATCCACATTTCATCCAAATACACTATGCCATAATTGTCTTTGCGCATTTCCCTTATTTCACGTAGGTATCTGCTTCTCATGGCTCCTAAATGCCGTTGCTCGCAAAGAATATTTCTACCTCCCTTGTACTTTCTAAAAGTGAAGATAATGTCTTATTATTTGCCACAAAGTTGTTTCGGATAGCTCTTTGTTATTGTTCTTTCTCAACCAAACCCTAAGTTTTCTTACAGTCACTGTTTCTTTGGCATCCAGCATTTTTATAATGCTGGATAATCCTGGATATAAAATCCAAAATTTTTTATAATTTTAGGAGTCTCAGTGGCGAAGTGATCAAGCCTTTTGACTCGGGCTCCAAAGGTTGTGGGTTCGATTCCGGGCCGCATCCATTGGTTCACGAGTTAAATTTTCGGAGACTTCTGTGGGTCGTCGCCAGAGCTGTGGAGTTCGTGCTTTGTGCGACGCTTTCCGCGCTGCGGAAAGAGACCGAGCCATATGGGATAAAAACCCGGTGCAATGAAGTCGACCCTGTCGACTTTTAAGCGACTTTTAGGGGTATACAAGCCCGGTACTGAAACTTCACATCAGCGGAGAGACATATTAGGATAAATGGGTCGTGATTCAGCACAGCACACACGAACTGGCTGGGATTAGGCATAGGTTAGTAACGTTTTCTTTACGAGGTTTTGGTATCTTATTTATTGTCAACAGCCTTCGTGTACCCAATACTCAAAGGGACGGCTTGAAAATGAAGAATTTAGCCGGTTCCAGCACCGTGGCTATAATAACGGTAATTCTGTAAATAGAAAACCCCGCGAGATGCATAGCACCGCGTGATTTGGCCTTTCCATTCGGTTTCGCCATCTCTGGTAGGAAGGGCATTGGTGTCAAATAGTACCTGCTTTAGTTTATGTTACTACTGTTTAATTGTCGAGCTAGCAATACATTTTAATGATGTTATAAAGTCACTAACAATTATTGTGTTTTTTTCTCAGATCCAGAATCATGTCGAACTCACTAGAAGTGGTGTGTAGGAAAAACATTTTCAGCAATCCTTTCTATACAAAAGCCAGATGCGAAAGCAGTGTCAGTTCTACAAGAACCATAGCTGCAGCTGCCGCAGCAGGTAATACAGTAAATCATAGTTTCGTTTATAAAATAGTAAAATGGATTACATATACATTGTGTTATCGGGTTATCGTCTTAATTTGCTTTCAGTTGTTAGTAAGTCATCTTTATCTCATTCTCATTTGCTTGCATTTTGAGTTGACCCTTTTGCCCTTCTACATGAAAAAAGTCTGAGACAATGTCCTGCTCTACATTAACGTTCTTTAAAGTCAGTGGGAAAGAAAATGCATGTGCCAGACGTTCGTTTTGTGGCTGTATTATTTAATATCAATATCAGCTGTTTTTAGAAACAATATTGTTTGCTCTCAATACTTGAAATCCTTCAGTTTAAGGTTAAGTTAAATACTTTTATTAGGATAGAAGCAGAGAACAGTCTAGCAACCAACTGGGATATTCCCAGATAGACTACAGCGTTTTCAAGAAACAGCTTTCTGAGATAGAAATGGTTAAATTAATAATTGAAGTGAAGTGAATGACCTACTTAATTATTGAGATAATGTTATAACCACCTGAAACACAGAAGTTAAGGAAAATCTGTAATTTTTACCTGAAGACTAAATTTTTAATAATTTTCTAATGTAATTGGGGAAAGAATGCTGGTACCCAAGAAAAAAAGGTAGACTCCTGAATTATGTTTCCCCTCTGCTGTGTGTCCACTGTGATGAGGTAGAGGGGCTTGTGCGTTCCAATGACCCCAAGAACTATGCCGACGGTAGCACAGCTACTGGTAGGGTCACCCATGTCGGACAGGTCAAGGGAGAGGGACCAGACCAAGCGACACACAAACCTGCTGCCTTGTAGGTAGACTGGGGACAGTCAAAGGCTAGGGAAAGCACCCCTAAAAATGCTTGTCGAAATCAGATGTACTTAGCCACAGGCTTGACAAAACAGTGCAACGTAACTTGATTCATGATGTCACAATTTAAAATTAATCGTTATGGTGCTAATCCCATGAAGTCCCATCGGGCGGTGATAGTTCCGGGCCCCCTATTGACCAAACACCCCGGACACTCAACATACTACAGTGGAATGCCGAAGGAGTTTATAACAAGAAAGTCTCCCTAACACAGCGTCTTCATAAAGATAGAATAGATGTGGCATGTATTAAAGAGACACACCTCAATGCCAATCGCAAATTCTCAGTCAGAGGATACCAGGCCACACGTTTTGACTGCGAAGGACACAAAGGAGGAGTTCTAATACTTACACGAAATACAATACCTTGCAGCGAAGTATCTGTGATCTCTGACAACCAAACGGAAATTATAGGTGTTGATATAATGATAAAGGATGTGAAAATAAGAATTTACAATCTTTATAGTCCAGCAGATAAGGACCTTACACTCTCAAACATGAAAATAACTGACACAAACTGCATTATTGTCGGAGACTTTAATAGCCGTTCAAAAAGATGGGGATACCCAGATACTGACAAAAGAGTAGATGAATTGGAGGACTGGGAAATAGACTCAAATCTCCATCTACTCAACAAAGCGGATGACACACCGAGCTTCTACTCCAGAAGATAGCTTACCACTTCTACTCCAGACTTAGCTTTCTGCACAGGAGACATCCTCCACAAAATCGATCGCCGTGTGCTTGACCAATTAGCAGGTAGTGACCACAGACCAATCAAGCTTGTAATGAATATGGAGTATGTTCCACAGGAGCAAACCTTTGCCCGCTGGAATTACAAACGAGCAGATTGGGACAGATTTGCCATACTAACAGACAAATATTGTGAAAACATAAATACACGATATGGCAACATGAAGAAATGGTAGAGAGTCTAAACAGAGCAATAA
Organism: Cepaea hortensis; assembly: GCA_963921405.1. Lineage (NCBI taxonomy): Eukaryota > Metazoa > Mollusca > Gastropoda > Stylommatophora > Helicidae > Cepaea > Cepaea hortensis. The sequence goes on from OY992887.1 coordinate 53,806,645, forward strand.
TACAGGCGGCCACTGAATCTATTCCTAGAGGAGCGAGGAAAAATTACAAACCATACTGGACTGAAGAACTACAAATTTTGGACAAAATTGAAGATGCCAGGAAGACAGCAGAGAGAGAACAAACAACTGAAGCGAACATCTCTCTCAAAGCTATCTCGGCAAAATATAAAAGAACAGTAAATCAAACAACAAGAGATTGTTGGAGGGAAAAAACAGAAAACCTGAATTTTGACAGGGATGGAAACAAACTATGGAAACTAGTGAAAGCCATGAACAATGAAGGACCTAGAAACAAACAAATAACAATTAAACAAGGAAATTCCTTGCTTACAGGAAAAAAGGCTGCAAATGCACTAATGGAACACTATGCCAGTGCAAACCACATTGATATTACAGCCGAACAGAAGAAAGCAATCAAAGATAAACAGATGCATCATACATATACAGAGACAGCAGCAGAATATATGATGGCAAATCTAACAATGGAAGAAATGGAACAGGCAATGAATACCCTAAAAAAGAAGACATCACCAGGAAAGGATGGAATCACAAATGAAATGCTAATAGGACTAGGCACTAAGGCAAAAAAGAAACTACTAGCAGTCCTAAATTACAGCTGGAAGAGGGGAATAGTCCCACAGGCATGGAAGGAAGCTATACTAATACCAGTCCCAAAGAAAGGAAAAGACCTGGAAGAACCAAATGGCTATCGACCTATCAGTCTTCTTAGCTGTGTAGGAAAATTAATGGAACGCATTATCAATGGCAGGCTAACATGGCATCTGGAAGAAAACAAACTCTTAACACCTCACCAAGCAGGATTCAGAAAGTACAGATCTACTGAAGATCAAATAACCTATATAGCTCAGGAAATAGAGGATGCCTTCCAAGAGAAAAAGCACACACTAGCAGTCTGGATAGATTTAGAAAAAGCATTTGATAAAGTATGGAAGGAAGGACTGAAAGTAAAACTGCAAAAAATGCATGTTTGCGGGAAAATGTACAAATGGATCAGCCACTACCTTGAGAACAGAACTGCCAGGACAAAAGTACAAGGACAAACCAGCAAAATGATGCTGTTGGAGCAAGGTGTCCCCCAAGGAGGAGTTCTTTCACCAACATTATTCCTAGCATATATAAACGACATCACGGAAAATTTTCCAGCCAGAGTACACACATCATCCTTTGCAGATGACCTAGCCATATGGACATCTAAAGAATATATTAGTACAGCTAACAGCAGAATACAGCAAACCCTATTAGCGCTAGAGGACTGGTCAAAATCATGGCTAGTGAAGATAAGTGAGGAGAAAACAACATGCACAGTGTTCTCCCTCTCAACTAAAACTCAGCAACCTAAGCTGGTATTGAATGGAAAAATATTGCGCCATGAAGAAAATCCAAACTATCTAGGAGTCACCTTTGATCGTCGCCTGACATGGAAGACACAGGTTGAGAAAAATCGAACAAGAGCAAGGCAAAGAATGGCAATCAGGAAAAAGCTTGCTGGTACAACATGGGGAGCAGATGAGAAAGTTCTCAAGAAGTTATATACTGGGCGGGTGAGGCCAGTACTGGAATATGGCATTGCAGCTTGGGCAACAGCAGCTAAGTCAAACTTTAACAAAATAAGCAGAGTCCAAAATCAAGGAATGCGAATCATAACTGGAAGCCTGAAGACAACGCCTATTAATGAATTAGAAAAGATCACTTGTTTACAACCAATGCAGGATAGAAGAGATAGCAGAGCCCAGCAACAAGCAGAAAAATTTAGAAGATTGACAGACCACCCTATGTACAACAGATTTAATGGTTTTGGAAAGGGAAGACTGAAGCGTAGCAACTTTGTAGAAACTGCAAAACGAAGGATTAGGTCAGATCCTATTCTTAACATATCAACAGTCAAGCCCATACACAATGCACACAAGTTCCCAGCTTGGAGACAGCAGCAACTGCCTGAGATGATAGAAAACATTCCTGGTATTGAGAAAAAGAACACTCAGCATGAAACCGAAAGAAGAGAAATAACCCTAAACTACATAAAAGAACATTACCCAAGCAGGAATTGGACCCATGCATATACAGATGGATCAGCCAAAAATTCAATAGAGAATGGAGGAGGAGGAATTCTCCTAAATTTAAAAAATGGAGCGAAAAAAACACATTCACTGGCAACTGGAAAATTTTCAAGTAACTTCAAAGCGGAGGTAGAGGCTCTGAAAACTGCAGCAGAAATGCTCCTGATGGAGGAAAATAAAGAGAAGCAAATAGCTATCTTCACAGATGCAAAGTCAGCTGTCTCAATACTGAAGAGCAATAACAGCACAGAACTAACTGACCTAAGAGCAGCACTCCATGGTCTATGCCAGAAATCCAAAAAAGTTGTAATACAGTGGATCCCATCACATTGCAGTATACCTGGAAACGAAGAGGCTGACAGACTGGCAAAAGAGGGCGGACGACTACCACAGCCTGACATAGACATAACCTATAATGAGGCAAAGAGGTTGATAAAAAGCACTTATAGAACCAAATGGGAATCAGAGCATCCAGGCCATCAGAAGGATGATGCATATTACAAACTCGACAGAAGAGAACAAGTAGCAATCTTCAGACTCCGCACAGGACACAACAGGCTGAAATACCACTTGTTCAATAAACTAAAGATAGGAGATACCGATGAATGTAATTGTAGAACTGGAAAAATGACAGCAAAACATTTGCTGCAGGATTGCCCAACGTATGCAGAACAGAGAAAGATATTTTGGCCCACACCTGCTTCATTTGAGGACAAGCTCTATGGAGATATCAACAAGCTAAAGTTGACCGCAGATTACTTTAACTATATACAGGTTGACATTTAAAGGTGCATGAAGACCCAGAGGCATGAAATGGAATATTGCTTGGATAGCAAATCCATTACGTGGAAAGTCCAAATCAAAAGCCCATTGTGTGGGCTTCATAAAAGGTGGAAAAGTGTCCTAGTGGCACGAAATGGAATATTGCTTGGATAGCAAATCCATTACGTGGAAAGTCCGAATCAAATGCCCACTGTGTGGGCTTCATAAAAGGTGGAAAAGTGTCCTAGTGGCACGAAATGGAATATTGCTTGGATAGCAAATCCATTACGTGGAAAGTCTGAATCAAAAGCCCACTGTGTGGGCTTCATAAAAGGTGGAAAAGTGTCCTAGTGGCACGAAATGGAATATTGCTTGGCTAGCAAATCCATTACATGGAAAGTCCGAATCGAAAGCTCACTGTGTGGATGTCATCTGCAGACTGCATACTTCTGGTTTCCGGAAGAACAGCCTATGGTGAACGGAAGGCCCAATATACGGAAGTGAGGCTAAGCAGCCATGTGCAGGACGTGACGATTCCTTGGGTGAGCCCAGTACCAGAGCGCTATGTATCGGCTCTGCAAGTATGGAAGCCTCCTTGGATGGCGGGGAATGCCCATGGTCTGCCCCTAGCTTCCCTTGAGGGCTGACCAGGATCTTTGGCTGTTCTATATGGACCAGCTGGGATGGGGGATAACACCACAATAGTGAGAGTCAAACGTCCTAAGAAACCCCCGGGAAGGTTAACCCGGTCAACAAATGCCCGCAGAAGTCGGATGTGTCGGCCTAACGGCGCAAGAACGCAGCTCTGCTGTAAACAGGCACAACGCAATCACATCCGAAAAAAAACTCCGGATGAACGAAGAAGAAGAAGAAGAAACAACAAGAGATCGTTGGAGGGAAAAAACAGAAAACCTGAACTTTGACAGGGATGGAAACAAACTATGGAAACTAGTGAAAGCCATGAACAATGACGGACCTAGAAACAAACAAATAACAATTAAACAAGGAAGTGCCTTGCTTACAGGAAAAAAGGCTGCAAATGCACTAATGGAACACACTGCCAGTGCAAACCATATTGATATTACAACCAAACAGGAGAAAGCAATCAAAAACAAAGATACATCATAGAAATACAGAGACAGCAGCAGAATATATGATGGCAAATCTAACAATGGAAGAAATGGAACAGGCAACGAATACCCTAAAAAAGAAGAAATCACCAGGAAAGGATGGAATCACAAATGAAATGCTAATAGGACTAGGTATGATGTCTGTCACTAGCATGAACAGTGTCAGGTTCAAATCCTGTTGACTATTTTAATTAGTTTTGTTTTATGAAAGAACTTTATGGCACACACAATCTCTCTCACAAACCAACCCTATCCCTCCATGAACTTAACCCTTTAATAACTAACAAAAGGGAAATAACTCCGCAAAATTAATGACTTGATATTTTGTAAAGTCATTATACACGAATTGGTTTGACATATAAATGTCCTAGATGACTAATAAACTAGAAAAATGGACACAGTTTAACATAAAGCAACATTAAAAACAATAAAACAAAAAGAAAGGTTTAAAAAAACATTTTAACTGGGAAAAAATGTGAAGAAAAATTTTTTACTCACGAAATGATGTTGAAAGTGTCCCGCACTATGTATATAAGTGCCCTGATAGCAGCAAATATCCTGCACTATATATCCACGTGCTTTGATACAAGTGATTCATGGTATTTTGTGAAGCATTCCCCCTTGCACAGCCATATCTGACAGAGACTGCATCCAAAAACAACCTCACTGGCTCTGCTCTTCTTACCAGACTTGGTGTTCATCTTGGCACACCAGTAGCAAGTTTTCCTTTTGCCATCCATACGAATTAGTCTGTGGTCCAAAAGATTGCTGGTACCCAGACCTACAGTTGTGGGGCAAGAAGAAGCTTTCCGTTTCCTCGAAATGTTACCCTTCAAGAGTAGAAACCAGGCTACGCCTAAAAGCGAGATGGCCAACATCACCAACCCTTGTGTGTGGGCGATGGGAGTTTGAACAAATTATCCAGCTGTTGACAATAGAGGTTTGCAGGAGAAAGGCAAACATATATCTCCACCACTTCACAGATTTCCTACCAACAGGGTAATATGAGGACAGCTGGTCAAACCTGTCCACTCCACCCATTGATCTGTTGTAGGCGGCCACTGTTGTGGGTATCTGAACATTTTATCTGCCACCGGGTGCCTTACGTGATGTCATCTTCTTCTTCTTCAGCGTTCCGAGCCATTGAACTTTAGTCTACCATTGTAGGCAATCATGGCTTCATCAATGCTGATATCTCTGCCAGCAGAAAAACACGAGGATATGTTTTTCCTCACCATATCAAGGAACGGTCTTACCTTGTACAGTGGATCGTAATCTTTGTGGCCTATGGGCTTCTGCTTACTGGTGTCATTGAGATGAAAATATTGGGAGATTTTTGCATATCTAGTTTTTCCCATGCACTGTGATACTCCGGGATGATAGAGATCTTCATCTGTGCTCCAATACATGGCAGTTTCAGGCAATTGAACATAGCCCATGAGTATAGCAAGACGAATATAAATTTTTATTTCCTGAGTGCTCACAGGTGACCAGTAAACATCCACTTTACCTGCCTTTTCTTGTCGTTGAGTGGCATACAAATTAGTTTGTTCCATAGCAGACTGATAAAAGTCCTCATTTACAATGAGACTGAAGTAGTCAAACGGTTCTGAACTCTCTCGAAGATCATGCAAAAAAACCTTCAACGACTACAGGGGTTGTCTCAGGACTCCAAACATACATGTCTTTGTCTACAGTTTCACTGACACTACAGAAATCTGGGTCCTCTTCGTCAAAATTCCAGCCTGCCTCTGTAATCAATGTCACTTTCTGCATCACTATCTCTAAACAAATCAAACGGTTCAGTGATATCCACAATAACACTGTCATAATCGACAGACATACCTGCACAATCTTCAAGAAAATCGTGGCTGGATTCCATTTTTTTGCGAATAGATGATACAATATTGAGAAGTCACGAAAAATTGATATTATTTCTGAACCGTTGAATGGATTTCAAAACAGGAAGAACAAGGGAAACAACTCTTCCTGTTTCCTAGGCCGTGATACAATCGTAGATTCATTCATTCGCATAATTATTATTCAGAAGCGCTTGGGACAAGACATGTGTAAAAACGTGGATTTTGGGGGTAATAGTCGGGAAAGGGTTAATATAATTAATTACGCTCTATTGAATATTAAAATGCAGTGTCATTTTTCATTAGTATAGTTACATTTCCTTGTGTCATTGTTTGCTTTTTACTGTGTTGCGTCTTACCATGGTAGCATTGTAAGTAGTACATATCCATATATGAACAATTTTTGGGATATAACATTATTGCTTGATCATAGGGTTTCCTCCCCTGTTGCTCATGGTTAAGGTGGATGGACCCTATCTCACCAAATGTGAAGAGATAATGGCTCACTCCACTAACACAATGCTATGGTATAGTATATGTGAAGCCCTGTTACTTGATACCTCTGTATTTGGCATCATGAAGCCTGTAAGAATGCACCATAAGACACAGAACATTTACAGCCGACCTTCAATGCAGAAAGCTGACCTTCAATGTGGAAAGCTGACCTTCAATGTGGAAAGCTGACCTTCAGGTTAGAAAGCTGACGTTCAATGTGGAAAGCTGACCTTCAATGTAGAAAGCTGACCTTCAATGTAGAAAGCTGACCTTCAGTTTAGAAAGCTGACCTTCGATGTAGAAATAGAACTTGATAATGGTGACCTTGAGATTAATTTTGCATGTTTTTTTTTGTAACAAAATCTTTCCTGTTTGCAGATGTAAGATTGATATGTTATATAACTATTTCAGAGGAATACAGCTGTGAGTATGGATCATCCAAGTTCTATGCTCTGTGTGGTCTTGGTGGCCTCCTGAGTTGTGGGATTACACACACAGCTGTTGTCCCCCTTGATTTGGTCAAGTGTAGGATTCAGGTAGATGCTGCCAAATATGGAGGCATTGTTAAAGGCTTCAAGGTGACTGTCGCGGAGGAGGGAATGCGAGGCTTGTCAAAAGGCTGGGCACCTACTTTCTTTGGCTACTCAATGCAAGGTGTCTGCAAGTTTGGTTTCTATGAAGTCTTTAAAGTCTTATATTCAGACCTGCTGGGAGAGGTATGTAGTTCTTTTATCTTAGTGTTACTGTTTAACTTTTTTAAATTTTTTAATGCAGTTTTCACCCTATGTCAAAGAGAACTCTAGAATTGGTTCTCCCAAGTATTTAAGGACTTTAGCCTAACAGTCTGAAGAAAATGAAGGTGATGAGACATGGCCAGGAGACCACCACAGTTATTAACATTGGAATTACAAACTGGGACTGGTGCATGATTTCACTTGTGTAGGTTCGGTTGTCAGTGGTAGACTTACCATGGATGTATACATTGATAACCATATCAACACACTGCAGCAACAATTGTGCTTCTCTTCACATGTGTATTTAGAAATCCCAAGCATGCAGTGAAAACTAAGTCTGTGGTATAAATAGCTAGTGGCATCAGTTCTCTTTTATACAATACTGAATCATCTGTCCATCAAAAGAAAAAGCCATAACACCTTCCACTCATGATGTCTGCATTGTATCAACTTTCCTTGGAAGAACAGAGTAACTGAACCTCATGTGCTCAGACACACTGGTCAAACACACACAAGCACATTGCTTAGATAGCACAGAATGTGACGGCATGGTCATTTATACCGCTGTGAAGATGGATGTATTCCAAGGGACATTCTCTAGGAGCTGTGGGTAAACAGCAACAAAACTGATTGGAAGATTCAAGCAAATGTCATGTAAATTTTGGACATGGACACAGCAACCTGCGAGGAAAACAGTTACACATGGAGATGCACTGTGAGTGATCATCTTGAACAAGTGCAGGAGAAAAGAAACCTCCAAAAAGAACACCAGGCTGCGTGGCTGGAACTTACTTCTCTTGCGTGGTTGGTTAGTTGGTTGTGAATCCTTTGGATGACTGAATCTTAGCACCTAAATCTGATGCTCAGGCCAAGTAGGCCTTGAACCTTACATCTGTCAGTGAGTTTGCTGTAGAGACTTATCTCTTGGCACTGTACCAATATACCATCTCCACAGGGCTGACATCTGTCAGAGTGAGTTTGCTGTAGAGACTTATCTCTTGGCACTGTACCAATATACTATCTCCACAGGGCTGACATCTGTCAGAGTGAGTTTGCTGTAGAGACTTATCTCTTGGCACTGTACCAATATACCATCTCCACAGGGCTGACATCTGTCAGAGTGAGTTTGCTGTAGAGACTTATCTCTTGGCACTGTACCAATATACCATCTCCACAGGGCTGACATCTGTCAGAGTGAGTTTGCTGTAGAGACTTATCTCTTGGCACTGTACCAATATACCACACAGGGCTGACATCTGTCAGAGTGAGTTTGCTGTAGAGACTTATCTCTTGGCACTGTACCAATATACCATCTCCACAGGGCTTACATCTGTCAGTGAGTTTGCTGTAGAGACGTATCTCTTGGCACTGTACCAATATACCATCTCCACAGGGCTGACATCTGTCAGAGTGAGTTTGCTGTAGAGACTTATCTCTTGACACTGTACCAATATACCATCTCCACAGGGCTTACATCTGTCAGAGTGAGTTTGCTGTAGAGACTTATCTCTTGGCACTGTACCAATATACCATCTCCACATGGCTGTTGCAGAGCTCTCCTCCCCCTCTTCAGTCCCAGAGACCAGCTGGGTGTACAATACATATTGGAACTTCATATCTACAGAGAGGAACACTAGGATGTAACCAGGTCAAGATTCAGCACAGACTGGCTGAGACCTGGCCTGGGTGGGTCATGTTTCCACCCTGGGTGTTAGATATTTCATTGTCAACAGGGCTGTCCAGGGGAGATCCTTCTCATAGTCAAGTATGGTCAAGGGAGACTGTTGTTATTGTGGAACTTACGGAAAAGAACTAGTAATGTTAGTTTATTGTTTATGTCACTATGGCTTAGAGATTTTGCTTCTGCTGCTAAGTAGAAAAGCACTGGATGTAAATCCACCTGAGAACAATATTCCATAAACAAATGCATTTTTTTACATATGAACCTGATGTCATACATACCCTTATCTCAGGGTAGTGAATAATATTCCTAGCCTTCTGAGACAAGAGTGAAAAGAATTGGTCTAATGTGCATGGGAAATAACAAACAAGAAGTAGGGATTTGGAAATAGCAAATGGTTACTGCTCTGACAAAATTTTAGCTGGAGAAGGAATCCTACCAATGGCAGAATATTGATAGTGTTTTTAATTAGGGAAGGCAAACCTGGTCTTAATGCCGTACCAAAACTGAAGGTACAAATGTCACAGCTTCACATCTATTAGACGCAACATAGTAACAATATTTTCAGCACAGGCGAGGAGGGAGGAGGAAAATTGTGTCCCTCCCCTCTCTCTCACAACTGCAGTATAAATATGAAAAAAATAATACCATTTGTAACTGTCAGCTTCATGTTTCCTATTCTGCCAACTGGCTTTCCACAGGAAAACACCTATCTCTGGAGAACTAGTCTATATCTGGCTGCCAGTGCGTCAGCTGAATTTTTTGCTGATATTGCACTGTGCCCCATGGAAGCAGTGAAAGTGCGCATCCAGACTCAGCCAGGCTGGAGTACCACTCTCAGAGAAGGATTCCCCAGAATCTTGAAGGATGAAGGCCTGTCTGGGTACGCTAACAATGTTTGCCAATTATTGGTTGTTATTACAATTATCTTGTCACAGCTTAGGGCATTTTTAGTTTGTGTATTCACTATTAGTTTTATAGTTATTGATGACACAATAATGTTTCGATGTATTTTTCTTCTTTCGTTCGCTTGAAATTTGTCTGTAACTGCAATGTTGTCTATCGTAAGAATTTAACTGTTTCGTTTAGTTGACTCAATGGTCCATAGAGTTTATCTTCCACTGTTATTTCTCTAGGCCAGAAGGTTTACCTAGTCTGCCATATTTTTGGAACTCTTACACATGACTCCCCAAATGTTGAATTTTGTATACATGTAGTTGCCTAATCTGTTGTGGTTTTGACACGTATGTATGGTTGTTTAACACAGAATCATGTAATTTACATGCATATAGACATATTTTCGGGCTTCACTGCTGACTTTAGTTCTTTGTAGTTTGCGTTTATAATAATTATTTAATATTTCTTTTATGGACTATGCATTAGGTTTAAATGGCTGTTACAGAACATGAGATTTGACTTTTAGAATGAATTCCTTTCTTATGGTCATTTGATTAAAATAGGCTCTAGTGTTTAATCCAAATTCTCTGTTAGTAAATTTTGTCAGTTTTGCTGTTTCTTTCTCATCTCATAATTATTTTTCTTCAGCCTTGTCATAAATGCTACAGGCATGCAAAATTCAAGGTAGTGAATATATTAATTATTAATATTGCAACGTGCAATTAATTAAGTGTAGTTACCTTAAATTCACGAGTCATGAGAATAGTTTGAATATGATCTGAGAAGAAACCAGCTAGCAAATGGAATTCATATTTATATACATGTCAATAAAGATGACGTTTCTACCAACCCTCTCCATCAGTTAAGTTTTATGTAAGTTATAAATTAGAAATAATTGCTGTTAACTAAATGCAAACCAACAATTACATCCAGTAAAACAGACCTGTCACACTGTATTGTTACTATCAACAGTGATATGGTAAGAGCACTCGCTCTTAAACATTGGTGTGCTGATGCCAAGGTAACGGGTTCAACCCCTACAGCGGACAGTTGGACTAAAATGTTGACTTCTCGTCCTTGACTTGGGGACACAAATCACAAGTACCTCTGAAGTCTGAACAGGTTCACTTGATGGCAAGGGACACTGGTAATAGGGAAAGCTAACCCACACGCAAAAATCAGTCTAGTGCACTAGCAGTAGCAGAACATGATGGACTACGCTTGAGATCAAAGCAAGCGAGCACTTAAAAAAATATGTTTAGATAAATGAGAATCATTTGAGCATTTAAATTACTTTATAAGTTTTTTGAGCATTTAAATTACTTTATAAGTTTCACAAATGAAAGTGTATTATATGAAGACTAAAATAAATGACAACATTGTTACTGTTTCCCAAATGCCAGTTTCTACAAGGGCCTTGTACCACTGTGGGCCCGCCAGATTCCCTACACAATGATGAAGTTTGCTTGCTTTGAGAGGACTGTGGAAGCCCTGTACAAGTATGTGGTTCCTAAACCACGAGCAGAGTGCTCCAAATCTGAACAGTTGGTAGTCACATTCGCTGCAGGTTACATTGGTATGTATGGTTTTCTTTATTATATGTTGATTAGAGTTTCTTTAAGTCACATAACAGCGTATATATGGTTAGAGTGGCATTGTGGTTAGTGCGTTTGCTTAAGTTCATTTAAAAAACAATAGTACGTCTCTGGTGTGAACTGAGTCTCATAAATGGATACCTGATAGTTGTAATAATTTTCTGGGAATTGTTTGGGAAGGCATGAGGCATGGAAGGCAGCTGGCCACTCCATCCCACCCCATTATACCATGGCCTTGAATATGTGAAGGCCTAACACTTCATAACCTTAGCGTTGGTATCTGTGATGGGACAACCTTTACATCTGATTTGTGAATGTTGAATATGTGAAGGCCTAACACTTCATAACCCTAGCGTTGGTATCTGTGATGGGGCAACCTTTACATCTGATTTGTGAATGTTGAATATGTGAAGGCCTAACACTTCATAACCTTAGCGTTGGTATCTGTGATGGGACAACCTTTACATCTGATTTGTGAATGTGGAAGTTTAGGGGAGAGCATCACATTAATTTCCCATGATTAACTTTGGGCAGTCACAAAGCTGGATTTATGGGTAGAAGGATCCGTTCAAAAGACTCGTTGCAAGTCTTTGAAATGAATAGCGTGACATGAAATTGTGTAATTTTACTGGAGTTGCCTGAATAGTACTTTTGGGCAGATATTTTAACTTTGAAACTTGGCTTGATTGCTGTCTCATTGAAAGTGTTTATTAATCCTAGTAATCTATGAACACAATTTGTAAGTAATGAAAAGTTACTTCTATTGGCTGGTATACAGTTAGAGGAAATAGGCGTTCAAGTCAGATTGTTTAAATGTATATGTAGTTGAGGACAAATTAGAAACTAAAGGAAGTCTTTTGCAAGAATTAGATTTCATTGTTCCAAAATATTATCAGGAGTTGGTTATAATTTTAAATTTCATGTTTCTTTTGTTGTGTTTTGTGTCTTTGGCAAAATGTGATTAAAAATACAGGATGAAAGAAAAAGTCTTTTCATGCAGGGAAATTGAAGTAAAGTGGGCACAGTTAAGTAAAGGTGTTGAAGTAATGTGGGCACAGTTAGGTAAAGATGTTGAAGTAATGTGGGCACAGGTAAAGATGTTGAAGTAGTGTGGGCACAGTTAAGTAAAGATGTTGAAGTAGTGTGGGCACAGTTAAGTAAAGGTGTTGAAGTAGTGTGGGCACAGTTAAGTAAAGGTGTTGAAGTAGTGTGGGCACAGTTAAGTAAAGATGTTGAAGTAATGTGGGCACAGTTAAGTAAAGATGTTGAAGTAATGTGGGCACAGTTAAGTAAAGGTGTTGAAGTAGTGTGGGCACAGTTAGGTAAAGATGTTGAAGTAATGTGGGCACAGTTAGGTAAAGGTGTTGAAGTAATGTGGGCACAGTTAGGTAAAGATGTTGAAGTAATGTGGGCACAGTTAAGTAAAGATGTTGAAGTAATGTGGGCACAGTTAAGTAAAGATGTTGAAGTAATGTGGGCACAGTTAAGTAAAGATGTTGAAGTAATGTGGGCACAGTTAGGTAAAGGTGTTGAAGTAATGTGGGCACAGTTAGGTAAAGATGTTGAAGTAATGTGGGCACAGTTAAGTAAAGATGTTGAAGTAATGTGGGCACAGTTAAGTAAAGATGTTGAAGTAGTGTGGGCACAGTTAGGTAAAGATGTTGAAGTAATGTGGGCACAGTTAGGTAAAGATGTTGAACTAGTGTGGGCACAGTTAGGTAAAGATGTTGAAGTAGTGTGGGCACAGTTAAGTAAAGATGTTGAAGTAGTGTGGGCACAGTTAAGTAAAGATGTTGAAGTAATGTGTGCACAGTTAGGTAAAGGTGTTGAAGTAATGTGTGCACAGTTAGGTAAAGGTGTTGAAGTAATGTGGGCACAGTTAAGTAAAGGTGTTGAAGTAATGTTGCACAGTTAGGTAAAGGTGTTGAAGTAATGTGGGCACAGTTAGGTAAAGGTGTTGAAGTAATGTGGGCACAGTTAAGTAAAGATGTTGAAGTAATGTTGGCACAGTTAGGTAAAGATGTTGAAGTAGTGTGCACACAGTTAAGTAAAGGTGTTGAAGTAGTGTGGGCACAGTTAGGTAAAGATGTTGAAGTAGTGTGGGCACAGTTAGGTAAAGGTGTTGAAGTAATGTGGGCACAGTTAGGTAAAGATGTTGAAGTAGTGTGGGCACAGTTAAGTAAAGATGTTGAAGTAGTGTGGGCACAGTTAAGTAAAGGTGTTGAAGTAGTGTGGACACAGCTCTGTAAAACTATTGGTTTAAACTAGATATAGTTCAGTAAAGATTTGACAGTAATAAAGGTTATAGGTAAAGTTAAAAACAACAGAATACAGTACAATAGCAGCTGCATGGCAGAGCCCTAGTGAACATACACAACTGATGTTTACATTTCTGAATGTTGTAGTTCTTACACATGAAGGAAATCCATTTAAAATAGAAACAACCTTTGACATGCTTTATTGAATGATCTTTCTTGTTCTATACTTGTCAGACAAATGCATGTTGGTTTTTTTTCTGTTCCCAGCTGGTGTCTTCTGTGCCATTGTATCTCACCCAGCAGACACGATTGTGTCCAAACTGAATCAGAAGAAGGGAAGCAACTTTGTCGATGTTGCCAAGTCTCTTGGACTTCTTGGTAAGTTCATGGTTGCCCTCCTTTGTTGTTTTGTTTCTTTAACTTTTACATTTTCAGTCTGAGCTGTGACAACTTGGTCTAGTCTTGCTACAGAGCTAGTACAGTATCTGTACATGTTTTCTGTGGAGGAATATATATATATATATATATATATATATATATATATATATATATATATATATATATATATATATATATATATATATATATATATATATATATATATATATATATATATATGAGAGCCATGGTGTTGTAGTGCAGCTGGCAGAACATTAAACTGGTTTGAAATGCAACAGGGAATAACACAGATACATTTTCACACCTTGTTCAGTGTTTACACAGAAAACATGAGAAATATTTTAAAAAATATGAAATCTATGAGTATTGATGCATTCATAATTGGTGGATATTGACTCCCAGACTCAGTCTTCACAAAAAATGGCCAAGGGATTAAAACACTTAAGTCTGTCTGTTAAAAAGTTTGGTGAAGATCAAAACATATACTAAGAGGGATGCAGAGGTGTTTCCAAGGCACCAGGGCTGAGTTCTATACTGGCCAAGACCTACTGACACGTCCTTGCCGAGCTTCCTGGGCAACAGGTCCCTTTGGGGTCCTGGCTAAAGTCAGTAGGATCGTTGATTCCTCCGAAGTCGGAGAGTGTCTGCCTGCACGGTGAGGAACCACCAGTCGTGCACCCCCCAATAAGCCAGACATGGGACAACGGATACTCACGCAAACCTCAGGTCCTGTATCACACTGATGTTGGACAACAGGATGTCTTCATCCGGCATACAGGACTTCGTGCTGGAGTTCACAGCGAGCGAACACAAGCAAACAAGCAAGCATGTACTAAGAGCTTTAGCAAATAATGTAAAAATGTGAGAACATGCATTTTTCCTGCAACAACATACAAATGTAAACCATGGGCCGTTCAACAATCACTAAAGAAGAAAGTTGAGGTTTTTTTAACTTGAATGCTACAACAACATTCTCAGAATACCAAGAATCAAGAGGTAGAGAAACACCGATACAGTACAAGATTTGAATGTTGAAGAGGTCAGACTCACAAACAGCATCATGTCTCAGGAATTGAAATACTATATTAAACCCAGAGGTCAGCGTGGGTGAAGGGTTTACCTCATTTGCTCCTAAACATGCTGTGCGCTAATGGCAGGGTAGTGGGTTTATTCCACATACCAATCAGTTGGACGTAAACATTGACATCTTGATCAGAAATCAATGGCAAACTACTGAATGTAAAATAGGTTAGAAAACAACCCGGGGTTAATGCAACATCCTGCAAAACAGATGCATTTTTTATAATAAACCCAGGGGCAAAGAAATCCAGGACGTCCTGTTAAATGCTTGGAAAATGTACATGGCTTCTGAATTTTCACTCATATTTGTAGCCCATATTTGCAAAATAAAAATATGCTGGCTTCTGAGAAAAAGGGGAGCTAGTGAACTATTTTTGTACCTCTGACAAACCACATATTGGTTTAGAAAATCACATTATTAAAAGACATGGATCCAGGAGAAATGTTCTACCAACACACTGGCAGGCACAGCACATTGAAGATATAGAGCATGAAAATGCATACGGCAGAACTGATGTAGCGAGAATCTCAGGCAGGTTTTAATGAGGGTGGCTGTCTGCAAGGGACTTGCTATATGATGATGTAGTGTTGGTATATGCTTGCCTGCCAACACTTCCTACAATGGGTGTGGTACTAGAAATCTGGAAAAATAGTTAGTCGACAGATCATCCTCATTGCACATCGAACCATTCAGTCCATAAGTGCTCGGATCCCCTCCTCAGCAAATCCCGCAGCGTGTAGTGGCTAACGATGCCAGTTCTGTGTTGGTTTATCAATCTTCTTTGGCTTCCTGCGTAGTGTTCTTGTTTGGCCACCCCTCTTTTGTAGTGTTTGTTACTAATCGGGAAAAATGGAGGCAGCTGGTGTTATCTTGATTAAATAGTCCCTTCTATGTCAGCCCATTCATTCACCAAAAATGTAGTAGTGTAAATATGTTAATACATGTATGTATATATGTACTATAAATCAACAGACCTACAACAATTGTTGGACATTGTAGTAACAGAGAGTGCAAGGAAAGGACTCTCCTTGAATATCAAGAAAACAGTAGCAATGGTGATATCAAAGAAAATGGTGACACCAAAATGTGACATAGAAATAGAAGGAACAATTCTTAACCAAGTGGATAATTTTAGAGACCTAGGGGCATTTATAACATCAGATGGAAGATGTACAACAGAGATTAAGAGCAGAATATGGCAAGCAAAAGCTGCATTTCAGAAAATGAGTATCTTATGCAATAAGTCACTATCACTGTATGTAAGAGAGTGCTGAAATGCTATGCAGAGATGTGGTTACTGAGATGAATGTTGCAAATTCCTTGGACTGCCAGAGTAACTAACGACGACTGCCTGAAACAGGCTAATGAAACTAGAACATAATATACAACAATAAGAAAGAGACAGACATCTTTTCTTCGGTCACGTGATGAGAAGAGAGGCATTGGTGAACATCGTGACAACTGGAAAGATCGAGGGGAAGAGAGGCAGAGGCAGACCAAGAGAAATGATGCTGGATGGATTGAGACGGTGGCATGGAGGAATATCATCAGCAGAGTTGATCCAGAAATCCAAAGACCGAGATCTATGGAGAGTCATGAACGCCTACGCCAGCTGGCAGGGCACTTGATGATGATGATGATATTTGTACTATACATAGAGGCTAGGGGTAGTTATAGCATAGTAACTAGATGCTGGCCTAGTAGCCTGGTGGTCATGGGTTCAAATCTGCATTGAGGCCAATTTGAACAATTGACTTAGGCTTCCAGGTCGCCTCAGCCCAAAATGGGTACCATAAAATTTCTTGGGAAGCAAAGGTGGCTGTGTTACTAACCACATCACCACCGAATATCGGTTGATCTATAAAAAAAATATGGGCCAAGCACCATATTCCTGACACAGCTTCAGGCAATAAGACAGCCTCAAAGTAAAACTTCACTTACCATATACAGAGGCTAAAAATTACTCATTGGAAACTTATTTTCAAAACTGGTGATTACATTGTGTACCATATCTCGTGATCTGACATTCATATTGCTTCTTGTCTACTCAGGTATGTGGAAGGGTCTGTTCCCCAGGATCATAATGATTGGCACACTCACTGCCCTCCAGTGGTTCATCTATGATTCTGTCAAGGTGGCATTCCGCCTGCCCAGACCACCACCACCAGAGATGCCAGAGTCTCTGAAACGCAAGCTCGGCGTCAATTGATGACACACTGACTGTGTAGGATTTACTGGTCATTAGATAACAGACGTGTATAGTATTTGAAGTCTTACAGTCCCGGACAACAAAATTGCATTTACGGCCTTGTTGCTTTAAAATTATTTTCTGAAGTTTGTTACTGGTTTGGATATGCATTTAAAACATGTTACAGCGCGGGAATATGTAACATATTACCACAATATCAGACATACATTTGTTGACTTTAACTACCATAGTAGTTTGAAAATACAATGGGCATTTTATTCTGCAAAATAGAAGATCTACTGTATTACACTTGATATGCACAGCTAGATGTTTTAGTGGTAATGTTTATGAAATAAACATTTTTCTACTTACACGAGGAACAACTGTGAACTTGTGCAAACAAAGGTTAGAGACAAGTATACACTTAAGAATGATCATGAATTAACATTGACAGAAACTGACAGAAAGAAGATAATGAAGATCACCACCAGAGTGGTGTGTGAAAACAATCCTTGCACATTTCTGTCCTTATAAGTGTCTTTTTAACTTGGTTGTGTTGTGTTCCTCTTATTCAGTTTACTTTGCTGTGGGTGCTCATTTTAAAAGCATTTGTCAACATAGTGGCACAGACTGATATCATGTTAATATGTTGCATGTTGTTGATTTTATACATGTTGTATTATGACTGTAACCAGTGTGACATGTACAACAACTGGATTTTATTGTGTGCCAGTGCTTCGATAACTCTGTCTTTATTTCATCAGAGAAAATGTATCTATATTTTAAAGTATTAACTAAACTTTATGATCCTATAGTTGCGGTATTTTAAATTAGTTGTTAATTGTGTAGCTGTTAGCCACGTGCGTCTTGATGTAGATAACAGTTATTTAGCCTGTAGTAGGGAGTCTCATAGAGGCAGACCTCCACAGGCAGAAAGCAGTAGTATGTGTCTTATGTCTGTAGTTGAGAATGGAGACACTGAATTTGTTGTGTAAACAGAAGACTTCAGGCTGATGTGTGCAGAAGTGGGGCAGTCTGGTTTAACTTATAATAAACAAGCAGTGTTATTTTGACAATCATAGGGGTTTTGTTGTTTGTTATATTGCCAGTTTGGTTACTAGTGTGAGTTTGTGGTAACATTTGTGTTCTATCCTCCTCCCCCATTTTTAAACACCATTTACTTTATGCATTTAGGCATGATGTTTCCTTGATGTATTACTTTTGTCTTTCTGTTATTCAAGCTGAAGCCCATTTTTTCACTTTCTTCAACCTCTATAATGGTCTAAATTTGTTATGACTCTTGCTGTTAAGACGGTGTCATAAACTTTATTTTATATTACGGGTGTCATGCTCTATTTTATACGTGGTATATAACCACGCGGCACACGTTGGACACAGCCAAATTATCAAGAATATCACAACGTCACCCATCATAGGCTATGCTCAAGATTGCCCAATCGCCGCGACTGACGTCCGTCAATCGATGTGGACGCGAAACGATCAGGACTTCTCACTGGCAAGGAACACCAGACCTCCTAAATCCAATGAGCAATAATCAAATTGATTTATTTGGTTATTTCGGGATTTGAATTTTAAATATTGAGCACAACCCACTACTGGCAACGCTGATCGTATTCTGGTATGAACCTAAGGCCTATCCACGTCAATATGCAAGCACTATACTCGAGTTTCGCCCTCGTTTGAGCTCGTCAGTAGTGCATATCCCTGACCGGATCCGGAAACAAGCCCCGGATCACCGGCGTGTGAAGCGGATGTGTAACCACGCGGCACACGTTGGACACACAGCCAAATTATCATAACAGAATATCACAACGTCACCCATCATAGGCTATGCTCAAGATTGCCCAATCGCCGCGACTGACGTCCGTCAATCGATGTGGACCCGAAACGATCAGGACTTCTCACTGGCAAGGAACACCAGGCCTCCTAAATCCAATGAGCAATAATCAAATTGATTTATTTGGTTATTTCGGAAGCGTGGTTACACATCCGCTTCACACGCCGGTGATCCAGGGCTTGTTTCCGGATCCGGTCAGGGATATGCACTACTGACGAGCTCAAACGAGGGCGAAACTCGAGTATAGTGCTTCCATATTGACGTGGATAGGCCTTAGGTTCATACCAGAATACGATCAGCGTTGCCAGTAGTGGGTTGTGCTCAATATTTAAATTTAAGTTCTGTCAGAAATGCTAGTGGACTCATCCATTGCCAATGAAACTAATGTAAAATTTTTTATATGTGCTGCTACTTGACGATGAACATCGTTGGCTAATTCCTCAACTCGCCAGGCTATTGTATTATTACACAAAGGAATCTGATCAAATTTTGTTCCACACTCTTTATCGCTAAGCATTCTAGCAGCAATTTTAAGGGAAGGCTTGATTATTTCTTATGCATCGGTGAAAGGCTTCTTTTTGCGAGCCAACAGAAGAGCAACTTCATACGACGCAACAGCACTCTTGCTCTGTTAGTCAGCCTTGGTGGAAAATGACTGCTGCCTGATCATAGTACTTTATTTTTTAGCTAGGAAATCTTTTCCGAACTCCGAATTGATCGGATATTGAGCATTTATGTCTGAATGTGTGGTCGTGAAGTGTCGTTCCAGATTAAATTTTTTGGTAAGAGAAATACAATGTTCGCTTATGCAAACTGGCTTACCACTACGGCTAGGCATACACATAAATTTCTCCGTTCAATCTTCGTTGAATTCACGACAAGCAACGTCTTCACATTTTCATTTTTTTTACCATTGTTTGATTTTAGATTTTCCATACTCGTGTTTATAGGCTTTAACAATATATTTTTATTTGAAGATATCTAATCTCAACACAATACTACCGACTCTGCTAAACATGGCGCATTGCGCACTCAGATTGGTCGACAAGGCTGGACTATGGGAACTTCATAATGTTTGGTTGCGAACTGAACAGGCACATTCGATAATATCTGAGCATAACAACCACGAGCAGAATAAATTATCGCACCCTGAAGGGGTGCTCCAAGTGCATTTTTAAAATTATTAAAATATATTATATTAAATAACGAGGCCTTGCGTGCCACTTTCTGACAGCTGGCGTGGCCACAAGTGGCTCGCGGGTCGTGGTTTGGGAACCTCTGCTAAAGACTCGCGTTCTCTGGCTCCACGGGACATCTAAGAAGCATCTCCGATCGTTTTTGGTTTAACCATTTTGAAGCATAGGACCCGGTGCAGCACAAGCCTGGGGATTCTTAGCAGGGCGAGCACCATAATATTTTGCAGTAATCGACATAATTAAGAAGAAATTAGAAGCAATAGAGATGTGGTTCCTGAGAGGAATGTTGCGAATTCCTTGGACTGCCAGAGTAACTAACGACGGCTGCCTGAAACAGGCTAATGAAACTAGAACATTATATACAATAATAAGACAGAGACAAACATTTTTTTTCGGTCCCGTGATGAGAAGAGAGGCATTGGAGAACATCGTAACAACTGGAAAGATCAAGGGGAAGAGAGGCTGAGGCAGACCAAGAGAAATGATTCTGGATGAATTGAGACGGTGGCATGGAGGAATATCAGCAGCAGAGTTGATCCAGAAAACCAAAGACCGAGATCTGTGGAGAGCCATGAACGCCTACGCCAGCCGGCACGGCACTTGATGATGACGAATCGACATATTTTATGGCGTGATTGCGTAGCATCATGATTTATATGGTGCGTCTCCTGCATGGTTGTCTCCGTCTTCAGCACCTTCCCTTTGATAGAGTAGACTGTGGTCTTACTCGAGTTTATATATGTATGTACTTACATATGTATCTGCGCACATATGTAAGTACATACATATCTAGAGCAGTCAGGTTTTACGGTGACAGAGACTCGCTTCCCCCCCCCCCCCCCCTCCCTTTCTCTGTTATCGTGTTACCCCGAAAATAAGACGAGGTCTCATATTAATATTAGTTTTAAAAAATGCACTAGGACTTATTTTCGGGGGATGTTTTATATATATATAGGGTTCCAAATGTTGCTGTATGTAGCCGAGGCGCGGTGTTGGGGTGAGCGCCCAACATTGCTCAAATACCTCAATGGCTCGTGAATACATAACCTATGCAGCAAAAGTCCAACTCCTGGCCTTCACGTGGCGGGCCTGTTTAAACTAACAGGAGAAGGGGCGACGGCGAGTCTCTGGCGCCGGAAAATAACCAGTATGCTCTAGATGTGTATGCACGGACATGCATGCGCAGACAGGCGTGTGCGCGCGTACACATCTACACTCGAGTGAGACCACAGTCTGCTCTAGCAAAGAAAGGTGCTGAAGACGGAGGCAACCAGCCAAGAGGCGCACCACAGAAATCAGGATGCCACGCAATCACGCAAAATGGAATATGTCGACTACTGCTAATCGTTATGGTGCTCGCCCTGCTTTGGACCCCCAGGCAGGTGCAGTGCCGGGCCCTATGTCTCGAAAGGGTCCAACCCCAACTACTGGAGGTCCTTCTCAGATGTCCTGTGGAGCCAGGGGACATGAGAATAGGACGACTGGCCATACTAAACTAAGACTTAAAATAATGCACTGGAATGCGGAGGGAGTCAGCAACAAAAAAGTTGAATTAGAAAACATCCTGGACAAAGAGAAAGTAAGCATATGTTGCTTGCAAGAAACTCACCTCAATGAAAATATAGCCTTCAAAATCAGAGGCTACCAGTGTTACCGATCTGACCGAAAGAACAGGCGAAAAGGTGGGATACTGACCCTTGTAAGAAATAACATCATGGCTTCCCAAATCAAAGTCTACATGGAAGGGGCTGAGTATCAGACACTTAAACTTAAGACAGGTAATACAGATCTACATCTGATCAATTACTACTGTCCAAGTGACCGCCCACAGGCACTGGACACTCTACCACTAAAAGAAAAAATGATTGTGTGTGGCGATTTCAACAGCCACTCGCAGAGCTGGGGCTATGATCACATGGACCAGAGAGGAGAGAGACTGGAAGACTGGCAAGATGAGAATAGATTCATGTTGATTAACAAGCCGTCCGACCCACATACTTTCTACTCGAGATCATGGCACTCTTCAACTACACCTGACCTGGCTTTTCATTCACCAGACCTGGAGTGGAACATTACACGAACTGTTGGGAAACAACTTGGTGGCAGTGACCATCGGCCAGTCTTTCTAACCGTAGAAAATGAGCTTGTAAGTGAAAGCAGCACCCTCTCGAGGTGGAACTACAAGAAAGCAGACTGGGCAATGTACAAGCATCGCACCAGCATACTGGTTAGAAACCTGAACACTGAGAAAGACATAAATAAAGCAGTTGAAGAGTTTGGGAAATGCATACTACAGGCAGCGCGAGAAACAGTACCAAGAGGAGCCCGTAAACAATATAAACCCTACTGGAGTAGTGAACTGGAACAGTTGCATAATGATGTTGAAGTGTGTAGAAAGCAAGCAGAGGCCACACCCAGCCAAGAGCACCACAATAAATTCCAGCATGCAAAAGCCAAATTTCAAAGGGCCAAGCTGCAGGCTAGACGGAAAAGCTGGCAGGAGAAAACGGAGTCTCTGAACTTTGAAAGAGACACAAGGAAATTGTGGAAGCTAATAAAACAGCTTAATGACGAGGGCACAGGGAGAAACTCAAAAATTGCACTACATAAAGATGGAAAAATCTTAACAAGAAAGCAAGCAGCTGACCATTTTGCGGACTCGTTCGCACAAGATAGCAATATCAAAATTAGTCCAGAGAATCAACAAGAGATTCGAGAGAAACGACAACATACAGGACAGAAGGAAATAGTACATGAGGTTCTGGAGGCACCCATCACAATCAGCGAACTGGAGCTAGCCATATCAAAACTGAAAATGAGAAAGTCACCAGGAGCTGATGGTATCTCCAATGAAATGATCAGGAACCTAGGAACAGAGGCCAAAACAAAGCTGTTGCAGATCTTCAATAACAGCTGGACCTTAGGCAGTGTTCCACAAGCCTGGAGAGAAGCAATCATGATACCCCTCCTAAAATCAGGGAAAGATGGTTCCATTGCCTCTAGCTACAGACCAATTAGCCTCACCAGCTGTCTCTGCAAAACACTGGAGCGCATCATCAATCACAGACTGCAGTGGTACATTGAAAGTAAAAACATCCTTGTGCCACAGCAGGCTGGCTTTAGGCAGTGCTACTCTACGGAAGATCAGACAACCTACCTCTCTCAAGAAATTGAGGATGCATTCCAAGAGAAGAAGCTGGTGCTTGCGGCATGGATAGATCTGAAGAAAGCCTTTGACAAAGTCTGGAAAGAAGGTCTGATGAAGAAACTGAGAAACTGCAAAGTCAATGGAAGAATGTACAAATGGGTGAAAGCATACTTGCACAACAGAAGAGCCCGAGTACAGATAGACGGACTCAAGAGCAAGAAAGTACTACTGCGTCACGGTGTCCCCCAGGGCGGAGTCTTGTCCCCCACACTTTTTCTAATCTTCATCAATGATCTTGTTGCTCACCTACCGCATGGAATTAAAGCGGCAATGTACGCCGATGACCTGGTTCTATGGAGCACAAATGAATATGCATCAGTGGCCACCAGATTGCTACAAAGAGCTGTAGATACATTTGCTGCATGGGCAAATAGATGGTGTGTCAGCATAAACACTGACAAGTGCAGCACCACCCTATTTACCCTCTCTCCAAAACAAAAGGCAGGGATCATCCAGATAAATGGAACACCCCTAAGAGAAGATAAAGAACCAACATACCTTGGAGTAACATTTGATGGCAAGCTGACATGGAGAAAGCACATCAACAAAGCAGTAGCAAAAGCCAGAAGGAAAATAGCCATCCTGAGAAAGCTAAGTGGAACCACATGGGGAGCCAGTACGAAAATACTTAGCAAAGTTTACCAACAGAGCATACGACCACACCTGGAATATGGGTCAACTGCGTGGTGTTCAGCATCAAATACCACACTACAAGAGCTGGACAAGGTGCAAAATCAAGCACTTAGAGTCACCACAGGAGGGATGAGATCAACCCCTATAGTGGAAATGGAGAAGATGGGGAGGACACAGGCACTGAGTGAGCGCAGAGATACGAAAACGCTAATACAAGCAGAAAAGTTCCTCAGCTTGCCAGGCCACCCTATGAAGAACAGATTTGAAAACCTAGCTATGGGGCGGTTGAAAAGAAGTAGTTTTATCCACCAGGCCAAACGACTCTGCAGAGAAACCACTGATCTGCCCACAGTTGGTATCCCCCTAACAACTATTCCAGAGCGAACTCCATGGAAAGATGAGCATAGACTATCATTACAAATCCAGACAAAAGTGAGAGGAATATTTGACAAGGAAGAACAGAACAGTGTGCAGCGCAGAACAGCCACTCTCAGCTTCCTTGATGAAGAATACCCACAGGACCTCTGGATCCGAGTCTACACAGATGGGTCAGCACAAAATGCTGTTCGAAATGGAGGAGCGGGAGTGTACATAGAATACCCAAATAATACTAGGGACACAGCCAGAGTACCGACAGGAAAGTACTGCCATAACTATGATGCCGAAATTGAGGCAATCAAGATAGCAACAGAGAAATTACTAAATAACAGCAATGGTACACAACCTGTGGTGCTACTAACAGATGCAAAATCAGTACTCGAGGCGCTCCTCTCTGGGAAATTGCCAGTACTAAGGACACTACTTTCTGAACTTAGCAGTCAGCATAAAGTCACCATACAGTGGATACCATCCCACTGTGGAGTACCCGGAAACGACAGAGCTGATCAATTGGCTAAGGAAGGAGCCAAAGAGGAACAGCCTGATGTGCCCGTTACATACCACCAAAAGAAAAGAATGATCAAATCAGTCAGAAAGCCACCAAAACCTGCTCAAGATGACTACCACATTATGGACAGACCAGAACAAGTCATTATTCTGCGCCTCAGAACAGGACACAATAGATTACGCAACCACATGTATACAAAATTCAAGATTGGTGAAACAGCCATGTGCACATGTGGATTGGCGTCGCAGACAGCAGAGCACATACTCCAAGACTGCCCAAAATATAACATATCTAGGCAAACCTTCTGGCCTAGAGAGACGACGGTGGAAGATAAACTCTATGGACCACTGTGTGAACTGAAAAAAACAGTTCAATTCATGCAAGAGACGACATTGCAGATATAGACATATTTCAAGCGAACGAAAGAAGAAGAAGAATATATATATATATATCAGATACAAAAATCTTCATTTACTCATGTACAAAATTCTACATTTATCCAAATACAGTCATGTCATCTTCTTATTTAACACGAGTGACATGGAATTATGAGCCACATCCATTCATTATCAAGTGCGCACCAGTGGCGTTTGTACTCCGGCTGGCCATTCGGCAACAGGTCTCTCTTTCTAGCTGACGATCTTATTTTAGGGGTAGGTCTTATATTAAAAGCGTCCTGAAGAATCGTGCTAGGGCTTATTATAGGGGAAGGTCTTATTTTCGGGGAAACACGGTGGTTCTTCTTCTTTCGTTCGCCTAAATTATGTTTATAACTGCAATGTTGTCTCTTGTATGAATCTAACAGTCTTTTTTAGTTCATTCAGCGGTCCACGGTGGTTAAAACAGTTCCGCCACGTGAAGGTTAGGAGTTGGACTTTTGCTGCCAGAGGTGAAGAATGCACAAACCATGGGATAATTTTGCAAGGTTGGACACTCACCTCAACTCTGCACCCTACCTCCTTTTCCGACTTGCAACAGCAATTTGGAACCAATTTTCATCTGCCCATTGTCTGAAATCAATACAGTATTATCTACACATCTTATACTGTAGATATTAAGTCCCTCGATGTTTACT
Organism: Cepaea hortensis; assembly: GCA_963921405.1. NCBI lineage: Eukaryota > Metazoa > Mollusca > Gastropoda > Stylommatophora > Helicidae > Cepaea > Cepaea hortensis. The sequence continues at coordinate 53,832,658 of OY992887.1, forward strand.
TTCAAATCCTGTACATTTCATATATTTTTTCATAAAGAGACAGTCGGCGTGGCTGAAAGGAGCTCTCTTGTTCCTTGCCAGTGAGAAGTCCTGATCGTTCGGGAACACATCGATTGACAGACGTCAGTCGAGGCGATTGAGCAATCTTGAGCATAGCCTACGATGGGTGACGGTGTGGTATTCTGTTGTGATAATTTGGCTGTGTCCAGTGTGTGCCGCGTTGTTATACACTCGCTTCACACGCGTGATCCGGGGCTTGTTTCCGGATCCGGTCAGGGATATGCACTACTGACGAGCTCAAACGAGAGCGAAACTCGAGTATAGTGCTTCCATATTGACGTGGATAGGCCTTAGGTTCATGCTGGAGTGCGATCAGCGTTGCCAGTGGTGGGTTGTGCTCAATATTTAAATTTCAAATCCCGAAACAACCAATAAATCAATATCGAAATCTTCTGCCCATCTGACTGTTGTTAATCTGATTATGAAATTATTGTCAGGACGCTTGCACGTCCATAGTCTTTCTTGGATGATGCTGATACCAGGCTTTTCCAACAATTATATCATGCTCTTTTGCCAACTATACAAGTCTGCCTCATCCTTCATTACGCTCCTGTTGTCCATACTTACCAACTGGGCAACCATCTTGTTGGTTTTAAACTTTAACATTTAAGTCTCCTAAATATGATATTTATTAATTAATGTTTTTGCACTTGAGTTTAGTTAAGTCGAATTCTCCCAAGCCACTATAAAATTCATCTTCACAGCTTTCAGCTGTTGAGACAAATGTTTGAAAGATGTTGTCATCAAAAGTCTACCATTTAACGTTACCAGTAATATTAGGCCTAATACTGTCCAATATCATTGTGGCATGATGTCTTCAGACGTTCGCATCCCCAGTCCATTTACATTTCTCAATACTCAGTAGTTAACCACGTAAGCCGTCGTGATACCCTAACTAAAAATAGAATCGTACATTCTAGATCGAGAGAGGGTAGATGAATGGTGGGGTCTCAATTTGATTGGGTAACCCTTGGGCTGGTAACGCTCCTTAATACATAATTAGCCCGCCAGTCGAAGCCTTGATTCCATCCCGTAAGGACATGTTCAAGATGCAGTGGTAAAATTTGCCCAAAAGCATTCTTTAGGAGGTGGTCATCTGCACTCCAGGTACCTAAATCATTTAATATGTTATGTGTAAACCTGATGAAGTGAGAGAGAGACGAATGGCCGAGTATTTTCTTGAGAAAATGTAAAAAGAAGACAGGACTTCGGTACAGTGACTCTAAAACTGCCGCTCAAAACCTGTCATGTCTACCGCAGTGAAACATTCTTACCATGTCTATTGTCTGTCTGATTTGATGATTTGCATATGCTTATGACTGTAAACCACGCTCAATGCATATGGCAAAACCTTTGTGCGCTCTGAACATTCGTTGAGTGCCTATCATGACCATTCTTAACCAAACTGTACATCGCTCTTGAGAGTTACCTTTGGCAGTTATGTTATGTTTCAGAATGTGTGATGCTATATACTGCATGTAATTTCTCCCTTATAATGGCTGAGAATGTTTGAATGAAGGAGATGGTAATTATATAATTAACTTCTCATATTTGTAAAAGTAAAGACACTTATTATATCCATGTTTGCAGGACTGCATTGCACTGTGGAAAATAACCTACAGTGTTTGTCAGATGAATACATGGGAAGGCTCATGCTATTTGTCAGGGAAAATTCATGTTTTCTTTCATTATGTGTATTCCACATGTGAAGGCAATTCTGGTGCATGATTTCTGCCATACAATGCCTACTTCTTGGTGCTTAATCACACTGTCTGTTCTCATGGTACACCGGTCCCTGTGATCTACTCATTGTGAGAATTTACAAGATAATTGTGTGAAGCTGCCTCTGATTAGGAGTATGTGCCTATGACTTCACGGTTTTGGGGGATGAACCTGGAGAAAGGATATCACCCCAAACCCCCAATTAAAATTGCACTTCATCATCAGTGAGAGGCGGGTGTTCGAATATCCCACTCCCCTTTCCCCTCCCATTCCTCTCTGAATCTGTGATAGTACTGTATAACTGTGACAATGGTTCAATAGATGTAAAACACATATTGTGCCTTTGTTTATTAACAGAGAATGAGAGAGATGGAGGAGGCCCTTTTCAATTACCAGGACAATCCAGGGAAGTCCTGAGCTCTAGTCTTCAACTCCAGCTGAAAAGTCAGACTCCAAAAAGACCAAAATGAACAACAGGTTGCAAAGATTCAGCCTGAATCCACTAATTCTGGCCTATACAGATGGCACTGAAGAAAAGTCTTGATTAAAAGCCTAAAACAGGGATACTCTCCAATTTTGTAAAAAGCTCTAGGCTATATCTTCAAGATAAATTCAAGAAGAAACCTTAAGAGGAGAGATCACCTGGTCTTCAGCATGTCACTACTGGCTAAGAGTGGACATTAAAGGTGCACTTGGAGCTGACCCTATCACAGCTTAATATTAATAATGGCTGAAAGCTGAAGGAGCAGAAGTTAATAAATAGAGCAAATTCCCAAAAATGGATTGGTGTTAAGTCGGTGTGGTGATTCAGTTCCATCAGAAATCTTAGGAGTGATAGACTGTGAAGAAAGACAGCTGGGACATATTGTTTCTTTTTAGATCTTCCTCCACTGGAAAAACAAAAGAACAGTCTTGGGTGTCAACTTCATGAACAGTCAAATTTAGGTGAGATAGACAGAAAGAAGAATGCTAGGACATATTGTTTCTTTTTAGATGAACAGTCCTAAGTGTCAACTTCATGAACTCACCAGTGAAAAGATAGAGCTTTAAAATTTCTTTCAAGATTGTGACAGCAGGGAATAGCCTGAATTGGAAAACCATCATGGGGAGAACTGTAACCTGAGCTGTCCAACACCATCATAGGTGCTAAAAGGATAAAACAGACCAGTGGAGCAGAACGTCCCTATGCTTGCCCCAATTTATGGCTTATCTTGTGTTTCCCTCAGTAACAGTCGAAGAAAGGATTTAAGTCTAAAGTGTGGTGTAGGATAACTTATGGAGTAGAGAAGTGAAGGAGGAGGGTTTATTTAGGTTGATGTTTCAGTGGGGATATTGAGTGATGTGTTTGGGTTTTCATAGATAATGTCACTATAATTTGCATATAAACATATTTGAGATGTAAATTGTTGGCAGAATATGAAGCCTGAGTCTTCACTTGACCTCATCAGACATTAATAAATGATTAGTAGTAAGAAAACAGTTTTTGAGATACATGTCTCTGTGATTGTCTTGTACATTGTTGAGAGAGAAATGTCCAACTGGTGTCAAGCATCTTCATGGTGACTGTTACTCTACTGTTGCTGTTGGTTACAGAGATTGTGAAAGTCTGTGTGGTTGTTGTCAAGTATCTTTCATGATGTATGACTTGTCTAACCTGTTGGTGTGATCATTCTTTGTGAATGTTCGTCCAACTGTTGTCAAGATCTTCTCATGTTGTCTTGTTCAACCAGTGTAAAATACAGTTGTTGTTGTTGTTGTTAGGTTCACTACAATGGTACAATTGTCAATGTGATCATTTGTCCAAGTGTCTTGTGTCACTTGAAATAAGTAATGAGATCAAAAATGAGGTTGGCGACCAGAGCACAGTCAGCTGGAAGATGAGAGAACTGCTTTCATTGGTTACTGTGGCTAACTGCCAAGATCTCTATATATATATATGGCCTAGAAGAGAAATCATCTATAAATAATTCTGTGTAGAACTTAACTTAGGTCTAATTTCTCACAGTGGGGGTACTCGGTGAGCCAAAATTCTGAATGGTTTCTCTACAAGGGTTATGCGAGAATGACTATCAATACCTCTGGACACCACTTGCTGTTACTAACCTGTATCTTTTATAGAGAGATATACTTTATAGAACTTCACTCATTGGAACTTCTGTGATTCTCTATAAACCCACAAAAAAACCTCACATGTTGGAGGCTCGTATCCGCGATTGAACCCCGGGAACACCCCTAAAGGTGATCACATGTTGTGGACCCGTATCCGCGACTGGACCCCGGGAATAACCTGCTAAAGGGGATCACATATTGTGGACTAATATAGGCAATTAGAACTCTGGGAACACCCCTCAAGGTAATCACATATTGAGTGCTCTATGCACTAATTGAACCCTGGGAATACCTTTTATGGGATTCACATAACGAGGTCTGATGACTCAGGATGTAAACTATGGGTATACCTTGTCTGGGACTCCTGTGGAGGATATCTATGTTTGTATTAGAATCAGGGAGTAACCTCTCGCAAAATTAAACCTATTGCTTAGAGTTTTATGATGTGGTTAATGGATCTCGTCACATAAATGTGGACAAAAGGTCCAGATGTTTAAACCCACAAGTAAATCTCGGGTGGTGGTTGTTTCATTAATGGTGGTAATATTGCATGTATCACTGTTCACAAATGTCACATTGTACAATGTAGTTGAACAAAAATGTTAATTATCTTATGGGTCAACATGTTTGATATACCCATGATAATGTTGTGTTTCAAGATGGGCTGATGTAATAGACTGTCAATGATGTTGTTTAATTTTGTGCATACTGTGTTCACTATGAGTATCAAAGGTACCTGAGAACCAGAAGACACAAATTATTTTTAAATAACATAGACAGCTAATTTCAGGATAAATTTGATTTTTCTTGAGATAAATTAAGACACTTGATCCAGGGAATTAATAGGGGGCCTACTCCATTTTCTAACTTATTGGCTAGCATGGGAGAAAGGGGAATTGGTGTATTTACATTTTAATATCACTGCATCACATCATATAATGGGTACTTAATTCCTCAGTCCCCATAACATGTTGGCAACACTGAGAGTAGAGAGGTGAACCCTGATGGAAAAATTGGGCAACTATTAAGACACCTCACTAACCATCTCTCTCAGTATAGTCAGTATTCGTACCGGCTAATGTCCAGTGTCAATTCGACGTTGGGTTTATTCTTCAGTTGTGTAATCTTGTCGGTAGCCCTGATCAAGCTGCTGAGAAAGTAAGCACGATTGAATCTCCAGGAGAAAACATCCTTATCAACTCAGTCTCTTGCCATTTCTGAAGTAGTGGTATTATTAAGCGTACTTGATACGTAATGGACGAGATGAAGGGAAGATTCTACCTGATGTCATGGTCAGTCACTCATGACCCGACCACAGTCTGGTGTCTATAAGACATTAGTCTATTGTTCGATGGTGTGATCTCTGGTGTACTAGGATCCAAGTCACTAGGAGTGAACTCATTGAATCTCCAGGAAGGCCATCAAAATAACTGGACCCCTAGCCATTCATATGGAAGTGGAAAGCGTACGCAAAGTTATGTGTCCAGGAAACGATGGATAACCAACCTGATGTCATTGGCGTAACATACGACTAGGAGCATAACGTGGACAACCTGAAAAATTTCATGAAGAGATAAAACAGGATCCGTCTCCGACGTCGGCCGTCAATTCATCCTCGTTGAGAAAGCATTTCTGCCTGAAATGGTGGAGATTAAAGGAAGGACAAAGTTGGAAAAACTGATGTCTTTCTCCTTTTTCATTCTCAATTGGGAAGACCTTTCTGCCGGAAGAAGGTGGGAATGTAAATAAGGATTACTGTCTCCAAACAGTTAACTCTTATATGGTAGAGCTCACTGCAATTCCAGCAGTGACACTCTATACACAATGTCTGCGAAAGTGGACTAACGAAAGATCACTGTTCTCAAACAGCTGACTACTTTCAAGATAAAGATCTCTGCAAGTTCAGCAGTCGACTCTTTATATAATAAGAACCATGCATTCCGCAGTGGAATCTTATATTATTACTGTTCTGCGAGATGTCTTCACAAGACCTGGCCAGTCCTATCCTCAAAGTCAGTAAAATTGCTTCAAAAAATAATTCCAGTCAATATTGGGATCTATGAAGCTATACCCACATAATCACACCCCTTCAAAGGTGGCTGTGATAATGACGGACTTCTCTATGGCTGAGAAGAAACGCCTTATTCGCCAAAAGTAAACGTTTGCTCATGTGGGAGAGAAAGAACGGATACTTTCCCAGCCACTCAAAAGCACTTAGCTAGAGCATAGCTGAAGAAAACAAGTTGGAAATTCCACCTGGGATTCTAGCGTAGTGGATGTTAGTATAACATAACTACATCTACAAAATCAGTTGCTACGTTGGAAACAGCTTACACAAGATGGACGCTGAGTGGCCAATCCACGGACAAGTCTGAAATGAGATTGTTCACTATTGTAACTATCTAGCAACTAAGGAGAGAAAATGCTATCACTTCTCACAACAAATCAAAATAGAGGCATAACGGAATGAGAGAATCTCAACCGACAAGTACCTCTAAATCTATGGTAAGACTACAGAAATAAGTCAAGGAAATATAATGGGAAATTGCTACCATCTGCAAACACAAGAGGCTTATTGGAAAGGTAGACCCTGTGTCCAACGCTAACCAAATCTGCACTTAGTAGATTTTAGTCTTAAGTTCTGCAGCGGCTGCTATACAGTGCACCCGGAAGTGATTGTTTTTGCTCCGGTGATGATCAAAAATTTTAACCCAGTTCCAAATGCCAAGATTACTGTTGGAGAAAGTGTTCAGTTAAATACACTCTCACAGGATTATCATTCTCCAGAGGCGAAGGGAAGAATGAAGTTCTGATAAAAATGAGTGAGAGACATATGGAATTATACCACTCTCATCAGACATATAGAAGTTGACTTAATTGCAAAGCATTAACTTCTCATAATGAATCTCAATGGTCTACTCATGCTTTGAAAGTGTGTGACTCTGAGAGATCATTCATCATGGACAGGAAAAATAGCATGGAGATTGACTGTGGAGCATTGTCAGAAATGAGTTGGAGAGCAGTTCACTGATAAGTGTGGTCATAACTCTTCATACTTCCAGTGACTAAATGGAACTTCATGCAGGACTAACTTCATGGTCTTTGCAGATGCCACCAAATTCATGACTGATGGATGAATATTGGAGCAGATTTTTCAGGGAAAGAATCAATTGGTTCCATATGCACAGCTCTTGTTGGAGTAATGGGAGATGAGTAAATGATGACACCACTTAAAGGATCTGGGAACTGTGAACGCCTGACCTATCAGTCATTGTATCCATGACAGTTTAATGGGGAGGCTATGTGGCATGATGTCTTCAGACGTTCGCATCCCCAGTCCATTTACATTTCTCAATACTCAGTAGTTAACCACGTAAGCCGTCGTGATACCCTAACTAAAAATAGAATCGTACATTCTAGATCGAGAGAGGGTAGATGAATGGTGGGGTCTCAATTTGATTGGGTAACCCTTGGGCTGGTAACGCTCCTTAATACATAATTAGCCCGCCAGTCGAAGCCTTGATTCCATCCCGTAAGGACATGTTCAAGATGCAGTGGTAAAATTTGCCCAAAAGCATTCTTTAGGAGGTGGTCATCTGCACTCCAGGTACCTAAATCATTTAATATGTTATGTGTAAACCTGATGAAGTGAGAGAGAGACGAATGGCCGAGTATTTTCTTGAGAAAATGTAAAAAGAAGACAGGACTTCGGTACAGTGACTCTAAAACTGCCGCTCAAAACCTGTCATGTCTACCGCAGTGAAACATTCTTACCATGTCTATTGTCTGTCTGATTTGATGATTTGCATATGCTTATGACTGTAAACCACGCTCAATGCATATGGCAAAACCTTTGTGCGCTCTGAACATTCGTTGAGTGCCTATCATGACCATTCTTAACCAAACTGTACATCGCTCTTGAGAGTTACCTTTGGCAGTTATGTTATGTTTCAGAATGTGTGATGCTATATACTGCATGTAATTTCTCCCTTATAATGGCTGAGAATGTTTGAATGAAGGAGATGGTAATTATATAATTAACTTCTCATATTTGTAAAAGTAAAGACACTTATTATATCCATGTTTGCAGGACTGCATTGCACTGTGGAAAATAACCTACAGTGTTTGTCAGATGAATACATGGGAAGGCTCATGCTATTTGTCAGGGAAAATTCATGTTTTCTTTCATTATGTGTATTCCACATGTGAAGGCAATTCTGGTGCATGATTTCTGCCATACAATGCCTACTTCTTGGTGCTTAATCACACTGTCTGTTCTCATGGTACACCGGTCCCTGTGATCTACTCATTGTGAGAATTTACAAGATAATTGTGTGAAGCTGCCTCTGATTAGGAGTATGTGCCTATGACTTCACGGTTTTGGGGGATGAACCTGGAGAAAGGATATCACCCCAAACCCCCAATTAAAATTGCACTTCATCATCAGTGAGAGGCGGGTGTTCGAATATCCCACTCCCCTTTCCCCTCCCATTCCTCTCTGAATCTGTGATAGTACTGTATAACTGTGACAATGGTTCAATAGATGTAAAACACATATTGTGCCTTTGTTTATTAACAGAGAATGAGAGAGATGGAGGAGGCCCTTTTCAATTACCAGGACAATCCAGGGAAGTCCTGAGCTCTAGTCTTCAACTCCAGCTGAAAAGTCAGACTCCAAAAAGACCAAAATGAACAACAGGTTGCAAAGATTCAGCCTGAATCCACTAATTCTGGCCTATACAGATGGCACTGAAGAAAAGTCTTGATTAAAAGCCTAAAACAGGGATACTCTCCAATTTTGTAAAAAGCTCTAGGCTATATCTTCAAGATAAATTCAAGAAGAAACCTTAAGAGGAGAGATCACCTGGTCTTCAGCATGTCACTACTGGCTAAGAGTGGACATTAAAGGTGCACTTGGAGCTGACCCTATCACAGCTTAATATTAATAATGGCTGAAAGCTGAAGGAGCAGAAGTTAATAAATAGAGCAAATTCCCAAAAATGGATTGGTGTTAAGTCGGTGTGGTGATTCAGTTCCATCAGAAATCTTAGGAGTGATAGACTGTGAAGAAAGACAGCTGGGACATATTGTTTCTTTTTAGATCTTCCTCCACTGGAAAAACAAAAGAACAGTCTTGGGTGTCAACTTCATGAACAGTCAAATTTAGGTGAGATAGACAGAAAGAAGAATGCTAGGACATATTGTTTCTTTTTAGATGAACAGTCCTAAGTGTCAACTTCATGAACTCACCAGTGAAAAGATAGAGCTTTAAAATTTCTTTCAAGATTGTGACAGCAGGGAATAGCCTGAATTGGAAAACCATCATGGGGAGAACTGTAACCTGAGCTGTCCAACACCATCATAGGTGCTAAAAGGATAAAACAGACCAGTGGAGCAGAACGTCCCTATGCTTGCCCCAATTTATGGCTTATCTTGTGTTTCCCTCAGTAACAGTCGAAGAAAGGATTTAAGTCTAAAGTGTGGTGTAGGATAACTTATGGAGTAGAGAAGTGAAGGAGGAGGGTTTATTTAGGTTGATGTTTCAGTGGGGATATTGAGTGATGTGTTTGGGTTTTCATAGATAATGTCACTATAATTTGCATATAAACATATTTGAGATGTAAATTGTTGGCAGAATATGAAGCCTGAGTCTTCACTTGACCTCATCAGACATTAATAAATGATTAGTAGTAAGAAAACAGTTTTTGAGATACATGTCTCTGTGATTGTCTTGTACATTGTTGAGAGAGAAATGTCCAACTGGTGTCAAGCATCTTCATGGTGACTGTTACTCTACTGTTGCTGTTGGTTACAGAGATTGTGAAAGTCTGTGTGGTTGTTGTCAAGTATCTTTCATGATGTATGACTTGTCTAACCTGTTGGTGTGATCATTCTTTGTGAATGTTCGTCCAACTGTTGTCAAGATCTTCTCATGTTGTCTTGTTCAACCAGTGTAAAATACAGTTGTTGTTGTTGTTGTTAGGTTCACTACAATGGTACAATTGTCAATGTGATCATTTGTCCAAGTGTCTTGTGTCACTTGAAATAAGTAATGAGATCAAAAATGAGGTTGGCGACCAGAGCACAGTCAGCTGGAAGATGAGAGAACTGCTTTCATTGGTTACTGTGGCTAACTGCCAAGATCTCTATATATATATATGGCCTAGAAGAGAAATCATCTATAAATAATTCTGTGTAGAACTTAACTTAGGTCTAATTTCTCACAGTGGGGGTACTCGGTGAGCCAAAATTCTGAATGGTTTCTCTACAAGGGTTATGCGAGAATGACTATCAATACCTCTGGACACCACTTGCTGTTACTAACCTGTATCTTTTATAGAGAGATATACTTTATAGAACTTCACTCATTGGAACTTCTGTGATTCTCTATAACCCCACAAAAAAACCTCACAATCATGTAGTAGATTTTAATCTTTCCAGATACAAATAAAGTCTAAACCGCTTCCTCCCCACAATCCTAGATTGGATAATGTTATATTTGTCAGACGCAGTCCTTCCTGTCCTTTTTCAACTAGTCTTACGCATTTTGAAGACGTTAATATTCAGTCTTTCCATATCTTGCTTGCGTTTCTCTAAACTACCAGATCTGCCCATGGTGCGAACGTTCAGTGTCGCTACTTTAAGCATTGTAAACGTGTTCAATATATGGTGGTTGAAAATTAGATCCAATGTAAACGGTTCCCATAATTAGGGAAACACTTAGATACCCATCGCGGGTGCATATTTGTGTGTTTATGGAGATAAATAAAAAGGCGACGCGGAAGAGAACTGAACACCTGACTTTCTTATTCTGTGCCCTAAAAGGCGCGAAGCATTAACAGCTCACATTTTCCTCAGCCGTACCTGAGACGAGACCACTTTTGAACGTGGGAAGAAAGGCGACCAGATGGTGTTCACTCAGAGAATAGAAAGGCGACAAAACGGTGTTCACTCAGGGAATAGAAAGGCGACCAGACGGTATTCACGCAGGGAATAAATAGGCGACCAGACGGTGTTCACTCAGGGAATAAAAAGGCGACCAGACGGTGATCACTCAGGGAATAAAAATGCGACCAGATGGTGTTCACTCAGGGAATAAAAAGGCCACCAGATGGTGTTCACTCAGAGAATAAAAAGGTTACCAGACGGTGTCCACTCAGAGAATAAAAAGGCGACCAGGCGGTGTTCACTCAGGGAATAAAAAGGCGACAAGACAGTGTTCACTCAAAAAATAAAAAAGGCGACCAGACGGTGTTCACTCAGAGAATAAAAAGGCGACCAGATGGTGTTCACTCAGAGAGTTCACTCTGCTGCTGCTGCTTCTTTTCTTCTTCTTCTTCTTCTTCTTCTTCTTCTTCTTCTTCTTCTTCTTCTTCTTCTTCTTCTTCTTCTTCTTCTTCTTCTTCTTCTTCTTCTTCTTCTTCTTCTTCCCTTTATAAACAATTGAATCATTGGCGCTGAATCAACTCATGCCAAGCCATCCTATCTTTCGTCATCTCCTGCTGCTCCATCCATGTCCAACAGACATTATTAATCTCTGCCTCTAGCTCTCGTAATCCTGCAACTTCCTCCATGTCCAACAGACATTAATCTCTGCCTCTAGCTCTCGTAATCCTGCAACTTCCTCCATGTCCAACAGACATTAATCTCTGCCTCTAGCTCTCGTAATCCTGCAACTTCCTCCATGTCCAACAGACATTAATCTCTGCCTCTAGCTCTCGTAATCCTGCAACTTCCTCCATGTCCAACAGACATTAATCTCTGCCTCTAGCTCTCGTAATCCTGCAACTTCCTCCATGTCCAACAGACATTAATCTCTGCCTCTAGCTCTCGTAATCCTGCAACTTCCTCCATGTCCAACAGACATTAATCTCTGCCTCTAGCTCTCGTAATCCTGCAACTTCCTCCATGTCCAACAGACATTAATCTCTGCCTCTAGCTCTCGTAATCCTGCAGCTTCTTCCATGTCCAACATACATTATTAATCTCTGCCTCTAGCTCTCGTGATCCTGCTGCTCCATCCATGTCCAACAGACATTATTAATCTCTGCCTCTAGCTCCTGTGATCCTGCTGCTCCATCCATGTCCAACAGACATTATTAATCTCTGCCTCTAGCTCCCGTGATCCTGCAGCTCCATCCATGTCCAACAGACATTATTAAGCTCTGCCTCTAGCTCTCGTGATCCTGCTGCTCCATCCATGTCCAACAGACATTATTAATCTCTGCCTCTAGCTCCCGTGATCCTGCAGCTTCTTTCATGTCCAACAGACATGATTAATCTCTGCCTCTAGTTCCCGTGATCCTGCTGCTCCATCCATGTCCAACAGACATTATTAATCTCTGCCTCTAGCTCTCGTGATCCTGCTGCTCCATCCATGTCCAACAGACATGATTAATCTCTGCCTCTAGTTCCCGTGATCCTGCTGCTCCATCCATGTCCAACAGACATTATTAATCTCTGCCTCTAGCTCTCGTGATCCTGCTGCTCCATCCATGTCCAACAGACATTATTAATCTCTGCCTCTAGCTCTCGTGATCCTGCTGCTCCATCCATGTCCAACAGACATTATTAATCTCTGCCTCTAGCTCTCGTGAACCTGCTGCTCCATCCATGTCCAACAGACATTATTAATCTCTGCCTCTAGCTCTCGTGATCCTGCTGCTCCATCCATGTCCAACAGACATTATTAATCTCTGACTCTAGTTCTCGTGATCCTGCTGCTCCATCCATGTCCAACAGACATTATTAATCTCTGCCTCTAGCTCTCGTGATCCTGCTGCTCCATCCATGTCCAACAGACATTATTAATCTCTGCCTCTAGCTCTCGTGATCCTGCTGCTCCTGCCATGTCCAACAGACATTATTAATCTCTGCCCCTCGCTCTCGTGATCCTGTTGCTCCATCCATGTCCAACAGACATTATTAATCTCTGCCTCTAGCTCCCGTGATCCTGCAGCTCCATCCATGTCCAACAGACATTATTAAGCTCTGCCTCTAGCTCTCGTGATCCTGCTGCTCCATCCATGTCCAACAGACATTATTAATCTCTGCCTCTAGCTCCCGTGATCCTGCAGCTTCTTTCATGTCCAACAGACATGATTAATCTCTGCCTCTAGTTCCCGTGATCCTGCTGCTCCATCCATGTCCAACAGACATTATTAATCTCTGCCTCTAGCTCTCGTGATCCTGCTGCTCCATCCATGTCCAACAGACATGATTAATCTCTGCCTCTAGTTCCCGTGATCCTGCTGCTCCATCCATGTCCAACAGACATTATTAATCTCTGCCTCTAGCTCTCGTGATCCTGCTGCTCCATCCATGTCCAACAGACATTATTAATCTCTGCCTCTAGCTCTCGTGATCCTGCTGCTCCATCCATGTCCAACAGACATTATTAATCTCTGCCTCTAGCTCTCGTGAACCTGCTGCTCCATCCATGTCCAACAGACATTATTAATCTCTGCCTCTAGCTCTCGTGATCCTGCTGCTCCATCCATGTCCAACAGACATTATTAATCTCTGACTCTAGTTCTCGTGATCCTGCTGCTCCATCCATGTCCAACAGACATTATTAATCTCTGCCTCTAGCTCTCGTGATCCTGCTGCTCCATCCATGTCCAACAGACATTATTAATCTCTGCCTCTAGCTCTCGTGATCCTGCTGCTCCTGCCATGTCCAACAGACATTATTAATCTCTGCCCCTCGCTCTCGTGATCCTGTTGCTCCTGCCATGTCCAACAGACATTATTAATCTCTGCCCCTCGCTCTCGTGATCCAGCAGCGCCCTCCGAAAATGTCAAATTTATTATATTTACTTTCTTCTACCATATGTTCTGTCTTTCCAAATATATACTAGTTCTAGCATTCCAGGTGCCGATTCTGGAGATTTTCACCGGCGAAAGGAAGTATTTCTGCGATACAGACTCCTTGTGGCTTTCTCCGCATCTAGTCATAGCACGTCTAGAAGAGCATTCTTTTCTCTTGGTTGGCTGAGTTATCTGTTTCCCCCTGCAGTGGTTGGCTGAATTAGTCTGGTTTCCCCTAAGGTGGTTTCCTGAGTTAGTCTGGTTTCCCCTACGGCGCTTGGCTGAGTTAGTATGTTTTCCCCTACGGTGTTTGGTTGAGTTAGTCTGTTTTCCCATACGGTGGTTGGCTGAGTTAGTCTGTTTTCCCATGATCTTTACACTGTTTTCATGGTTGGTTGGAACTTGCAGCTAAAGTTTTGTACGGGATGGGGAAGCTAATCCCAAGAACAACCTTTCATAGTCGTGGCGTACAACATGCAGGGTCAGCTACAGTGTTACTATTCTTTGCTTGTCCAAGGGCCCAAGTATCACACGGTCGGGTGCTTATTCATTATGACGGAAAAGGCCATAAGTTTTCATATAAATATATACACATATGGAATAACCAATGATGTGTTTCGTATTATATGAGCGAAGACAAGAACAGACCATAATTTGTCACATACATACACACATACACATATGGATTAACCAATGATTTATTTGGTATTGCACGGGCGACGATAAGAAAAGGCCATAATTTCCTCAATACATATATTTATATATAGATATACCGAGTAACCATTGATTTGTGTGGTAGTGAATGAACCAAGAAAATTACACACGCACACCCCTAATTAACCAACCGATGTTATCACCAATACAAGGGATAACACTGGCGCTGAGCTTATATTGACCTTCCTAATTCTTCCACCTTGAGATGTTCTTGTTCTGTTGGTCCTATTTGTTCACCTATTGTTTAGTGCCACGCAGTGATGAAATCATGGTAATACATTCTTTCCGAGATATTTCATCTGTAATCAGCTTAGCGGCTAATTTAGAAGACAGGTTGTTTATTGTTAATATGTTTCTCACAGCTTTTGCATGTAAGATAAACATCGTGTAGATGTTTTCTGTTGTGTGTGTCTGTGTGTGTATGTGTGTGTGTGTGTGTGTGTGCGTGTGCGTGCGCGCGTGAGTGTGCATGTGTATGTATCACATTTGAAAGCAATTTTCCAAAATACGCTGGATTCACCACACGAAGAGATCAGTAAAATGTCCTACTCCACGAAAATGATTTCTAGTTGGTCACAAAGTAGTCCCAATCCTTTAAACAGATTTTACCATTAGGAAAGTCATCTCTCTCTCTCTCTCTCTCTCTCTCTCTCTCTCTCTCTCTCTCTCTCTCTCTCTCTCTCTCTCTCTCTCTCCTCCTCCTCCTCCTCCTCCTCCTCTCTGTGCTTAATATACAACAGATGCAATTTTAGATAGCAATGTATTACAGAAACATATATTTAAAGCGGCCAAGACATTAAAAAACATATTATTTAATTTATTTCACGTCACAGTATTGCACCGATCCTATGAACAAGTATTGTTATATTTACACCTCTCAGCATTTGTAGGGACCCGACTATTGTAAATCTGAGTAAGATCAATCCACTGAAATATAAAGCATAACCAGCAATACACAAAGTGAACACTTAGCACATTAATTAATATATAGTAAATACAAAAACATTACATATTTACACTGATGACACGTCTCTGTCATTTGTTTGATCAAATCCCTCCCTTCTGTATAGGGCTGGAGTTTGTTGACAACGCAATATCTAATACTCACGGGAGAAACGACTAGCATGGACCAAGTCTCAGCCAGTCCTGGTTACATCCTAATAAAACAACCAACCAACCAACCAATTATTTAACCACCCCAACCAACCAATCAACAAAACAACCAACCAACCAAACAGCCACCCAACAAATTAACTAACCAACTCACCCACCATCCCATTCAACCAACCAACCAAGCAACCAACAAACCAACCATCCGTCTAATTAACCAACCAACCAACCAACC
The DNA here is from genome assembly GCA_963921405.1 of Cepaea hortensis. Taxonomy (NCBI): domain Eukaryota; kingdom Metazoa; phylum Mollusca; class Gastropoda; order Stylommatophora; family Helicidae; genus Cepaea; species Cepaea hortensis. The sequence continues at coordinate 53,848,418 of OY992887.1, forward strand.
AAACAAACAGCCAACTAACCAACCATCCACCCATCTAACTAACCAACCAAAAAATATTTAACCACCCCAAAAAAGTCGCTTAAAGGTCGACAGGGTCGACTTCATCGCACCGGGTTTTATCCCATATGGCTCGGTCTCACAAAGCACGAACTCCGTTTCCGTAACCACCCCAAACCAACCAATCAACCAACCAACCAACCAACCAACCAACCAACCAACCAAACAACCAAACAACCAACTAACCAACCAACCAACCAACCAACCAAACAAACAACAACAAAATCACCCATCCAACCACCCAACCAGTCAGCCACCCAATAAATTAACTAACCAATACACTCACCATCCCATTCAACCAATCAACCAACCAACCAACCAACCAACCGACCAACCAAACAACCAACCAACGAACCAATCAAGCAACCGACCGACCATTCAACCAACCAAACAACCAACCAACCACCCAACTATCAAATAACCAACCTTCAAATCTTTAAGTCTCACTGCCACCAGCACAATGTTGTTTCCAATTGCCATTACTTCATGACTATCTGGATTCCAGGAGCATGGATTATATGCTTCCATTCTAACTATACAGTATTCATACATCTCCACCATTTCGTCCTTGCAAGTTTTAAAATGTTTAGTTCTGGGGCTGTGTTATTTTAACTATTGACAATAGTATTGTAGTTGCCACCTTTCTCACACTAACATCAGCATTTAAATAAAATATATTATTTTGTTATTTCTTTGTGTGTCTAATTGCCAATATGAAAAAAAAATATATTATTGTGCAAACAAAAAGCCATGATAGTCAGTTAAAATACCCAGATGTAGACAATTAAAATTACTGTGAGAATATGTGTGTCGTATATTTCGTGTCGTATATTTCAGACTGAAAGAGTTATCTCGTTGCTGCAGTTTATATTGTGTGAATTCTGCATTATGCACCTGATGAGATGCAACGAAATATGCCAGGCAATAAATGTGTGCAATCTATTATTAGTGACTTAATTGTTCACTTTTTTTTTTAAAGACTACCTGTTCTGCTAATTTACTTTTTATTTTATTTTTGCAAAGTGCCATGACCACTAACTTTATTGAACAATTTTTCAAACATATCCTCCTTTTAGTGGTCAAGTTCTGCTCTTTGAGGTAGTTGTAAAATTGGGATAGTCTCGGTTTTACCGGTTTCTTTGTGGCTTTTAATTTGTTTCACACACCAGATATGGTATGTTTTTGTGAATTTAAATGCTCGACAGAACTGTTTCTTATAGCTTTCCTTTGCTTGGTGTTTCTGTTTGTTTCATTTCTTATTACCTTATATTCTTCGAGATTGATTTTTTTTCTGTTACGCCTATATTTGTTTTCTTTCCGAGATCTGTGGAGATACTGCTACGCCATACAGCAGGGCACATGATAATGATGGTAAAAAAAACTAATATTACAAATAATTATCCTTTAACTTCTGCTGGGTCACTAGTTGTAGTAACATTTTTATTATCGCATGTTACTCCGTAAACAGTTCCAAGGTACATTATCTAGTATATTTTATGAATTATGAACGCCGCACCCCCAGCAACATTATATGTATGTTCTGGTATATTAATATTAAGAACTTGTTGGGAATTTAGATTAGGTATTCGTGTTTTCACATGAATATTCATTAATACTTTGACTCAGGTATTGATGTTTTCACATGGGTAATCATGCTTTCACTTATGTAATTACGTTTTAACATGTGTATTGTCTGCATAATAAGCATAATATTTATGCTTTCACTTAGGTATTCATGCTATTCCCGAAATATTGTTTCCACTTCATTGTTCCTGATTTCACACAAATATTCATGCTTTTACCTAGGTATTCATGTTTACATCGGGGTATTCGTGTTTTCACTGAGGTATTTATGTGTTCTCATCTCATCTCATCTCATCTCATCATGTTCCTCTTGTACCTTGCGGTGTCGAGGTGAAATATAAACAGCGGGAGCGTGCCCGCTTATGGGCTTCATGTATCTATATTCCCATGGACTCTGTTATTCCTGCGTCCATCGTTTACGTGGTCGGCCTTTTCCTCTGCTTCCCTCTGGTCTGTACATCATTGCTTGTTATGGTATACTGTTACCCCTCTGCTGTGTGTCCACCGTGACGAGGTAGAGGGGCTTGTGCGTCCCAATGACCCCAAGAGCTATGCCGACGGTAGCACAGCTACTGGTAGGGCCACCCATGTCGGACAGGTCAAGGGAGAGGGACCAGACGAAGAGACACACAAACCTGCTGCCTTGTAGGTAGACTGGGGACAGTCAAAGGCTAGGGAAAGCACCCCAAATACATGCTTGTCGAAATCGGATGTACTGAGCCACAGGCTTGACAAAGCAGTGCAACGTGAAACCTGCTGCCTTGTAGGTAGACTGGGGACAGTCAAAGGCTAGGGAAAGCATCCCGAATAAATGCTTGTCGAAATCGGATGTACTGAGCCACAGGCTTGACAAAGCAGTGCAACGTAACTTAATTAATGATGTCACAAATCAAAATTAATCGATATGGTGCTAATCCCGTGAAGTCCCATCAGGCGGTGATAGTGCCGGGCCCCCTGCCTCGAGGGGGTCCACCCATGACTACTGGTGGTCACCTTCCCCTGTGCTGTGGAGTCAAGGCACAGAGGAGTAGGTTAAGAGCTATTGACCAAACACCCCGGACACTCAACATACTACAGTGGAATGCCGAAGGAGTTCACAAGAAGAAAGACTCCCTAACACAGCGTCTTCATAAAGATAGAATAGATGTGGCATGCATTCAAGAGACACACCTCAACGCCAATCACAAATTCTCAGTCAGAGGATATCAGGCCACACGTTTCGACCGCGAAGGACACAAAGGAGGAGTTCTAATACTTACACGAAATACAATACCTTGCAGCGAAGTATCTGTGATCTCTAACAACCAAACGGAAATTATAGGTGTTGATATAATGATAAAGGACGTGAAAATAAGAATCTACAATCTGTATAGCCCAGCAGATAAGGACCTTACACTCTCAAACATGAAAATAACTGACACAAACTGCATTATTGTCGGAGACTTTAATAGCCGTTCAGAAAGATGGGGATACCCAGATACTGACAAAAGGGGAGATGAATTGGAGGACTGGGAAATAGACTCAAATCTCCATCTACTCAACAAAGCGGATGACACACCGAGCTTCTACTCCAGAAGATGGCTTACCACTTCTACTCCAGACTTAGCTTTCTGCACAGGAGACATCCTCCACAAAATCGATCGCCATGTGCTGGACCAATTAGCAGGTAGTGACCACAGACCAATCAAGCTTGAAATGAATATGGAGTATGTTCCACAGGAGCAAAAGCCCTTGCCCCGCTGGAATTACAAACGAGCAGATTGGGACAGATTTGCCATACTAACAGACAAATATTGTGAAAACATAAATACACGATATGGCAACATAAAGCAAATGGTGGAAAGTCTAAACAGAGCGATAATACAGGCAGCCACTGAGTCAATTCCAAGGGGAGCGAGGAAAAATTACAAACCATACTGGACTGAAGAACTACAAAGTTTGGAGGACAAAGTTGAAGATGCCAGGAAGACAGCAGAGAGAGAACAAACAATTGAAGCAAACATCTCTCTCAAAGCCATCTCAGCAAAATATAAAAGAACAGTAAATCAAACAACAAGAGATTGTTGGAGGGAAAAAACAGAAAACCTGAATTTTGACAGGGATGGAAACAAACTATGGAAACTAGTGAAAGCCATGAACAATGAAGGACCTAGAAACAAACAAATAACAATTAAACAAGGAAATGCCTTGCTTACAGGAAAAAAGGCTGCAAATGCACTAATGGAACACTATGCCAGTGCAAACCACATTGATATTACAACCGAACAGAAGAAAGCAATCAAAGACAAACAGATACATCATAGAAATACAGAGACAGCAGCAGAATATATGATGGCAAATCTAACAATGGAAGAAATGGAACAGGCAATGAATACCCTAAAAAAGAAGAAATCACCAGGAAAGGATGGAATCACAAATGAAATGCTAATAGGACTAGGCACCAAGGCAAAGAAGAAACTACTAGCAGTCCTAAATAACAGCTGGAAGAGAGGAATAGTCCCACAGGCATGGAAGGAAGCTATACTAATACCAGTCCCAAAGAAAGGGAAAGACCTGGAAGAACCAAATGGCTATCGACCTATCAGTCTACTTAGCTGTGTAGGAAAATTAATGGAACGCATTATCAATGGCAGGCTAACATGGCATCTGGAAGAAAACAAACTCTTAACACCACACCAAGCAGGATTCAGAAAATACAGATCCACTGAAGATCAAATAACCTATATAGCTCAGGAAATAGAGGATGCCTTCCAAGAGAAAAAGCACACACTAGCAGTCTGGATAGATTTAGAAAAAGCATTTGATAAAGTATGGAAGGAAGGACTGAAAGTAAAACTGCAAAACATGCATGTTTGTGGAAAAATGTATAAATGGATCAGCCACTACCTTGAGAACAGAACTGCCAGGACAAAAGTACAAGGACAAACAAGCAAAATGATGCTGCTGGAGCAAGGTGTCCCCCAAGGAGGAGTTCTTTCACCAACATTATTCCTAGCATATATAAATGACATCACAGAAAATTTTCCAGCCAGAGTACACACATCCTCCTTTGCAGATGACCTAGCCATATGGACATCTGAAGAATATATTAGTACAGCTAACAGCAGAATACAGCAAGCCTTATTAGCGCTAGAGGACTGGTCAAAATCATGGCTAGTGAAGATAAGTGAGGAGAAAACAACATGCACAGTGTTCTCCCTCTCAAATAAAACTCAGCAACCTAAGCTGGTATTGAATGGAAAAATATTGCGCCATGAAGAAAATCCAAACTATCTAGGAGTCACCTTTGATCGTCGCCTGACATGGAAGACACAGGTTGAGAAAAATCGAACAAGAGCAAGACAGAGAATGGCAATCATGAAAAAGCTTGCTGGTACAACGTGGGGAGCAGATGAGAAAGTTCTCAAGAAGTTATATACTGGACGGGTGAGGCCAGTACTGGAATATGGCATTGCAGCTTGGGCAACAGCAGCTAAGTCAAACTTTAACAAAATAAGTAGAGTCCAAAACCAAGGAATGTGAATCATAACTGGAAGCCTGAAGACAACGCCTATTAATGAACTAGAAAAGATCACTTGTTTACAACCAATGCAGGATAGAAGAGATAGCAGAGCCCAGCAACAAGCAGAAAAATTTAGGAGATTGACAGACCACCCTATGTACAACAGATTTAATGGTTTTGGAAAGGGAAGACTGAAGCGTAGCAACTTTGTAGAAACTGCAAAACGAAGGATTAGGGCAGATCCTATACTTAACATATCAACAGTCAAGCCCATACACAATGCACACAAGTTCCCAGCTTGGAGACAGCAGCAACTGCCTGAGATGATAGAAAACATTCCTGGTATTGAGAAAAAGAACACTCAGCATGAAACTGAAAGAAGAGAAATAACCCTAAACTACATAAAAGAACATTACCCAAGCAGGAATTGGACCCATGCATATACAGATGGATCAGCCAAAAATTCAATAGAGAATGGAGGAGGAGGAATTCTCCTAAATTTAAAAAATGGAGTGAAAAAAACACATTCAATGGCAACTGGAAAATTTTCAAGTAACTTCAAAGCGGAGGTAGAGGCTTTGAAAACTGCAGCAGAAATGCTCCTGATGGAGGAAAATAAAGAGAAGCAAATAGCTATCTTCACAGATGCAAAGTCAGCTGTCTCAATACTCAAGAGCAATAACAGCACAGAACTAACTGACCTAAGAGCAGCACTCCATGGTCTATGCCAGAAATCCAAAAAAGTTGTAATACAGTGGATCCCATCACATTGAAGTATACCTGGAAACGAAGAGGCTGACAGACTGGCAAAAGAGGGCGGACGACTACCACAGCCTGACATAGACATAACCTATAATGAGGCAAAGAGGTTGATAAAAAGCACTTATAGAACCAAATGGGAATCTGAGCATCCAGGCCATCAGAAGGATGATGCATATTACAAACTCGACCGAAGAGAACAAGTAGCAATCTTCAGACTCCGCACAGGACATAACAGGCTGAAATACCACTTGTTCAATAAACTAAAGATAGGAGATACCGATGAATGTAATTGTAGAACTGGAAAAATGACAGCAAAACATTTGCTACAGGATTGCCCAACGTATGCAGAACAGAGAAAGATATTTTGGCCCACACCTGCTTCATTTGAGGACAAGCTCTATGGAGATATCAACAAGCTCAAGTTGACCGCAACTTACTTTAACTACATACAGGTTGACATTTAAAGGTGCATGAAGACCCAGAGGCATGAAATGGAATATTGCTTGGATAGCAAATCCATTATGTGGAAAGTCCAAATCGAAAGCTCGCTGTGTGGGCTTCATAAAAGGTGGAAAAGTGTTCTAGTGGCACGAAATGGAATATTGCTTGGATAGCAAATCCATTACGTGGAAAGTCCGAATCAAAAGCCCATTGTGTGGGCTTCATAAAAGGTGGAAAAGTGTCCTAGTGGCACGAAATGGAATATTGCTTGGATAGCAAATCCATTACATGGAAAGTCCGAATCGAAAGCTCACTGTGTGGATGTCATCTGCAGACTGCATACTTCTGGTTTCCGGAAGAACAGCCTATGGTGAACGGAAGGCCCAATATACGGAAGTGAGGCTAAGCAGCCATGTGCAGGACGTGACGATTCCTTGGGTGAGCCCAGTACCAGAGCGCTGTGTGTTGGCTCTGCAATTATGGAAGCCTCCTTGGATGGCGGGGAATGCCGATGGTCTGCCCCTGCCTTCCCTTGAGGGCTGACCAGGATCTTTGGCTGTTCTATATGGACCAGTTGGGATGGGGGATAACACCACAACAGTGAGAGTCAAACGTCCTAAGAAACCCCCGGGAAGGTTAACCCGGTCAACAAATGCCCGCAGAAGTCGGATGTGTCGGCCTAACGGCGCAAGAACACAGCTCTGCTGTAAACAGGCACAACGCAATCACATCCGAAAAAAAACTCCGGATGAACGAAGAAGAAGAAGTATACTGTTAGTTGGTAACCTACTTGCATGGCCAAACCA